>JAPZDV010000009.1:3808326-3829237 GCA_029814665.1 Acanthurus lineatus
TTTCTCTCTGTGTGTGTGTGTGTGCGTGTGTGTGTGTGCGTGTGTGTGTGTGTGTGTGTGTGTGTGTGTGTGTGCCCACCATCACTAAAGAGGAGGAAGAGCAAGATGCCTGCTGGTCTGCACTGCCCAGCAGGAGGAAGAGGAGGAGGAGGAGGAGGAGGAGCAGGAAGGGCAGCATTGAGGTGAAATGAATGGAGGAGTGTCAGGTGGGGGGGGGTCAGATTTCAGATTTTTCTTGGGGTTTTTTTTTGTTCAGATGCTTAAAATTTTAAACTTCTCATATTTTTCTGTCAAATCAAAGACCTGAAATGAACTAAAACTCTGTGGAAAAGGAGTTGAGCTGCAGAGTTTTGGTGAAAATTCCCTTCATGTTTGTCACTGCAACCATTTCCATAACAAACAAACAGTCATGTGATCCATTTTTGACATATTTATAAACTTCTTTAAATCTAAATAAACTTAGAAATGAATAGTAATGCTTCAATATTTGCTAATAATTCAAATTTTGATCAGAAAAATCAATAGAGCAAATCTTTTGGGTTGTGAGGCTGTGAAAGCCATTTAGCTTGTGTGTGTGAATCCTTAAAAAAACTATAACTTTCTTAATAACAACATATCAAACACTAATAACCCAGAACTGATAGATTACTTGACTATATAAGACACTTTTTAATTACTTAGATTCAATTTTATTTAATGGCTTATTAAAAATGAGAAACCCACACCCCTTTATTAATGATTTATTCATTTCCTAATAAGCCATCACACTATAAAGTGTTAATATCTGATACGATAACATTAATAAAGCCAGCGTGATGCCGAAGTGTCGCCCGATCATGTGACGCCAACAGAACAACGCAGGTTAACGCCGCATTAACGAGAGCACGCTCTCACCTTTGTGAGCAGATATTTGACCATATATCCCTCATGATATTCCAAGTAATCCACTCAGACGGTATCATCTGTGACAGGCGAGGGGGAGCTCGGGCCTTGGGGCAGAGAAATGGAAGGATGAAGTGACAGGGGTAATGGATGGATAGAGGGATGAAGAGTGATCGGGTGTCATACAGGTGGGGATAGGGCCAGACAGATAGTGAATGAAGGAGCGATGGAGGATGGATGGCCGGAGCACCTCAGACATTGACAGCGTTGAGAGATTTGTCTTCTTTGTACTCCATTTGTCTTGTTTCTCCTTCTCCAACGTGTCTGAGTGAGTTAAATCTCATAAAACGATTTAGTCTGACAAGGCGGCGGCGGCGGCGGCACTGTGGGTTTTTGCTGCGATGCTCTACCTGCTCGTGGATGTTAGCAGACGCCATTTCAGGAGAATCCGCCACTCTGAGAGGATTGTCCCAAGGATTAGAGGGATGTGCATAAACAAACACGCTGCAATCCACAACCAACTGTTTGCTAATAACACCGGATGTAGAAAATTAGAGAACCAGACAGGGGATTTGAGTCATATGCACACACGAAACACAATTACGCATATATATATGAGCTGCTAATTGCTTTGTGTGCACCAATCAGTCCTGCGAATGTGCCGGTGTAATATTGCGGTGCTGTGGGTGTTTGCCCAGCTCATAACCGCAGACCAATGTGGCGGAGACAAGCTCATATATTAAGATAACCCCGAAACGGAATGGAATTGTATTTCCCCGGCGGTTCAAACGACTTCTGTGGTTGTAAACTGATAGTGGATGAGATTTGGCTTTAATGAAGCAAGACTTATTGTGCGCAGTGCAACAGGGGCGCGCCATGGGTGTATGTGTGTGTGTGTGTGTGTGTGTGTGTGTGTTTCATTACTCTAGTGCGTGTTTGAACGCGCACGTGTGTCAGCGTGTCCATTTCTTTTCCTTAACAAGCGGCGCTGTTATCTTCGGCCGCGTGTTTGCTCGCGCTCTCATGGCGGATGTTATTGTATCACTATTTTTTCTTGCTCTGAGGTGAGCTGAGTGTGTCTGAGGGCCGTGATTTATTTTGCCTGAAATAATCAAGTGAAAGGTTTTTATTTTGTACTCGTCCCTGGTGTAATCTTTCTCAAGGTTGTGTGTGTGTGTGTGTGTGTGTGAACAGGCTGTGAGAGTGTCATCTTCATCTGTTTATTAGAATGTTCCCCACTGGCCTGGCTGTAATGAGACCTGTGGAGCCGAGGAGTGATGGAGTTGAACTCATCAGGAAAAAAGAGAGAGAGAGAGAGATGTACAGTAGCTTGGGAGGGGTGGAAAAATAAAGAGGGGAGGTGGATGATGTGAAAAGGACACGAGAAAATTTTACGGTTTTTGTCAGAATTTAATATTCGTTGTCTAAACTTCATTGTTTACTAGAATCTATGTCTTTTTAACCAGTTTAAACAGACATTTTTATTCAAAAAATGAGTGGAAACGCTTAGTTTTCCTATAAAATATCCCCCTCTAAAAAAATACTTCCTGCTTTTAAGCAATGGCTGAAATTCAATCTGGAATTATTAGCTTACTTACTAAGTAGCGGGGGAAATATTTTACTACCCAGCTCCCTCCGGACTATTAATCCTGTCCAAATTGGTTTGAGGATATGAAATGGCAGTAGAGATAAAAAAAAAAAAAAAGGAAGAAAAAAATTAAATAAATGGGTCTATCCCAGCATGTATTAGCGAGAGAAAGTGAGGTACGAGCAGAGTAGAGCGGAGCCTTAATGTCCCTGAGGCGCAATTTGGTTTACGGACAGTAGTCAAATGAACAACAAGCATCAGCAAGCCAACATGCGCTCAAGGACGATGTTGCTATCCATCCATCCGTCCATCCATTACCTATAACGCTTACCCCGTGGAGGAGGGGGGATTTGAGCTGATCCCAGGTGACATCAGGAGAAGGATGGCGTGAACTCCGGATAAGTCGTCAGTTCATAACAGGGCTGACAAATAGAGACAAACAACCATACGAGCTCATGTTCACATCTACAGGCAATAAAGGGTGAGCGGTTAGTTGAGCCTGCATGTCTTTGAACCATCATTTCAAGGAAAACACACACATACACAAGGAAAACATGGCTGGCAGGCGGGTTTGAACCAAGAACCTTTCTGCCATAAGACACTCACGTAAACATACTGATGTTTAAAGATACTGTATATAAAATTTTAGCTCCAATATCTGTACAATTCCTTTATAAAGGTCACATTAGTTTTTATGTACAGGGTTTATGTTTATTTTAAACAATCTATGAGTATGAAGGTTTAGTGAGTATTGACTGAAAAACATGAAAATGTTCTCATACCGCGAGCTAAACTCGAGGAGCAAGGTTTCTAAATAATAGACCATATGGGAGCCTGTACATTTTAAAGTATCGTGAGCTGAAATTAGTTACTGGTTCTCATGATTTGAAGCAGATTTGACACATTTTTTTAGCCACTCATCTACAAAGACATTAGAGATTAGCATTCTAGCTTAGATGTTTAGCATGCTAACATTCACTAATTACAATAAAATGAATGACCTGCTGCCAAATTTTATGATCATCCATCCAAAAGTTTCAAGGCTGGTTTTTTCAGAATCACTTACCTAGAAACAAAGTTTAAACACACAGGTTGGTGCCAATGTTATAGATTACTAAACCTGTCTAAAGAAAGCAAAGAAAACGATTAAGGTAAGTATAGCTGTCACATGGAGTCTACAGCAGCTGGTAAAAATCCAAATGACATTTTCATTAAAATAGTAGATTAACCTGATTGGAGTAAAAATACCTGTTTGACGGTCTGTCACAACACAAACACACACAGTTAGCAGACAGGAAACAGGTTTTCACCTTCAGACTGAATGAGAGCTAAAAAGACGATGTTGGTTTGGACAAGATATTAAAACTTCCTCTCAGGACAAAGCGATCCAATGCATCAACAGCAGCACTAACTGCTGCACAGACTCAAATATTACCAGAATTTAATCACCTCCTCTCCAACAAAGTGTCAACAAAAGTTTTATGTCAGAGGAAGGATTTTTTATAGTGCAGTTGTGCTGGATTTCATGAGATTGTAAAGGTGTACCAAATAAACTGGAAAACTAATGTAAAACAGATATACAGCCGGTTGATGGAGCCTCTTTCCCCCCCCTAGATAAATGTTTGGCAGTGGCAGAAGCTGAAATTGCTGTGTCCAAAATAAAATAAAACTTGTGTTTGAAGAGTTAAAACAAACAGAGCACAGGTGGAACGGAGTGTAAACCGTATAAATGAGATACTCCGTGAGCCGGGATGAGGTCTGAACACAGAGAGGTACGCTGAAGGGCATCACAGGAAAAAAGAGGAGAAACAGGGTTGTCTTCTGAGCGCCGTGGTCCATTTGTTACCTGTGCTTGGGTAAATGAAAGCCCTCTCTTAGCCTCGTTAAGCATGATGCACTGCCTCGGCCATCGGCGTGGCGCTGATTAAAATTCGCCCTCCGGAGTTTTCGGAGGGAGCGGCTAGCTGAGGCTGCACTCCTGCACTCCCAGAGCAAATGGGCCGAAAGGTCACGGCTCGACGACCCCCACAGCCGTGCCTTATTTATTTAGCTTTTTACCTCGCCTGCCATTGGGGTGGAGGGAGGACAGGAGATCTTCATTTACATTCACATTCATACGGTGAATGCGGGAAGCAACGTACATCACATTATGATCCGTTATCCTGCTGTCTAAGATTGATACAAAACTTATCTGTTTTAAATCCTTTTACTGAAAATGTAATTGATTAATCAGGGTGTTTAAAGCTTTTTTACAGACCTGAGGCTAATTCCACATTTATATATTGATCAAGATCTGGACTTCAGACCCACGGAGAACTCGTAGGTGGCTAACTCCTACAAAATCGGAAATATTTAAAGCAGAACTATAATTAATAATTGCATGCTTGGCTCAAGAGATGACAGTGTCTTGTCCAAAACTTTGGTTGAGACTGAAATATTTCAACCACTGTAAGATTGATTTTTTTCATTAACTTTGGCACAAATATTCACAATCGTAAGAAGAAACATTTTATCGACTTTTTGACAGGGAAATGTCTCAATACGTTACCTTCAAGTGCCATCACCTGGTCAAATTTTAATTTGTCCAGTACTTTGATTTATCTAACAGACCTTTGAGTTTTAGGTACATTAAAAGGACATTTTTGTCACATTTTCCTGCTGCTAAGTCTGTCCTTACGATACTGATGATGTCACTGGTGTTAAGGAAGAACTACAGCTATTTAAGATCAGTAGCTCACACCCAGTGCATCTTGGTACTTGTAGGCACTGTTGTACATCTCTGTGAGCATGAAAAATCAGCTCTGTTAGTTGATGTGGCAGAGCAGCGCTAAGACACAACTTTGATTGATTGCACACCCCATCAACACTGATTGCACATCATCATGAAATATGGCCAATTTTTCGCTTATCCAAAAGTAGATGCCCCGTTCACAGCACCGTCAGCCCCTCGACTCTCGGTGCAGATGATGGCAGGAAACACAGATGAGTTCAAAAAGTAGATTTATTGCTCACAAGAAGGCTTAATAAGTTTCTAATAAGTTGGTTTATTGGCCAATTTTCACTCTAACATCTGATCATTTTCTAAAAGATTGATGTTTAAAGGATCAATCATGGTGACAAACTCATAGTTTCCATCTGCCCATTTCAAAGTGTTTGTATGTTTCAGCTCATTGTTTTGATTTTCTAGCTTGCAGTTTTCTTTCATGCCAACTTTAGTTTGAATCACAGCAGGAAGCTGCAGTTTTTGCTGAAAAAACCCTTATTTCGACGGATCTAATTGAACAAGGAATCTTTGTTTGAGAGTGTTGTTGAAATATGATGCAAAAAGAACTGACAGACACAACTTTTTTTTGCGTCATAGAGGAAGCAAAAAATGTTATTAAAATATGCTCAAATAAATAACTATTATCACAGATTTCAGAATATTTTTGCACGTTAACAGATGTGCATTAATACAGATTTGTGTTGCAAACTTTGTTTGATCAAATTCTCGTGCATAATAAAATCTCCCAGAAATCTGAAGAAACTAGCCTTAATGCTGATTTCATTATGTGTTAGTGTTAAAAAAAACACATCTTCAGTGTCCAGGGATTTAATGTTCACCCAGAAAAAAAGCTCCCATCCTGCCAAGACCAAAGGAAGCACCAGGAAGCAAGCTTGCAACTTTTTGGATGAATTGGTATCAGCCTCCCAAAACCCACATCATCAGTCACCGGCAGCAGACCTGATAAACTCGGCTCGCTCTGTGTAAAGAGCGTCTGCTACCAGAAGGAAGCAAAGCTGAGAGAGACGGCAGACATGCACTTTTAATCCCCCCCCCCCCGTTTCATCTCCTCTCGGTGTCTCCTTCTCTGCCTGTTTGGGTTCGTTGCATCAAACGCTTTGATAGGTACAAACGCCGAGTGTGTAATTACTCCGAACATTTTTGGAGGCTCATAGGAAGTTAAGAGGGCGTTTATGTTATTTGTTGCTGAGGATTTCCAGATATGTGTGTGTGTGTTTGTGTTGCAGGAGACGGGGCGCTGCAGAAAGCTGGGTGTCTTTGCAAAATTACACTTGTTAGCCCACTACATTCTCCGGGATTAAACTGACGTATCCCCCTGCATGAATATCTGGTGTTGAGTTTTCTCATTTGCAACATAACTTCAGCTCCAAATGGTGATAACAGACATCCGCCGTATCTAAAATCTGTTTTTTGTTGCGTTGTGATGGCATGTTTTGACCTGTTTTCGCTCTTTAACTGCTTTCCTTCAACCTGCCGTGTTGACTTCTTCTCAAATTAGTAATTTTCCACATTTGCCAGAATTAATTTTGACAGCAAGAGAGAACATGATGAATTTCTCTCTTTTTCAGCTGGATGGTTTAGCCACAAGGAGGAGTGACTGTGATGCAGCCAAATTTCTAATAAGAAAAACTTGAAAATCCTTAGACTGGATTGTACGAAACCACATATCTGCCTGAATACCAAATGCACAGCAAAGGTACCTAACGGTCCTGCAATCGCAAAGTAGCACATTTTTTATTAAAATCAAGAATCAAGAATATCTTCTATTAAGGCTAAAAATCTCAAGTTATAGTTGCTCTGTCTTAATGTTTGCAACGCTGCCATGCTGACGGTCAAACTAGCCCTTTAACACATAAATCAAGCCATGCTAGTGCAACAAAGATGGCGCTGCAGACCCTAAAGACCCTGCTTCTGTTTTATAATGTGGGAGGAGCTCCTGGGCGTAACTGTCTTCTTTGACGGGAAAAAGTTTGTTTATCAAAAGACGGCAAATACGAAGAACGGCAGAACATCCTTGAACATTATTACTTCAATTTATTCTAAGTAGATCATTAAGGTCGGTGCCATATTATGAAGCAGCCGTCCAGATGTTGTTGAGACATTTATCTTAAAACCACAAATGTCAGCCTTGTGGTGGCGCTGCAGGAAAATTCAAGAGAAAATCTGAGTCCATGACATTCATCCACTTGAGTTCAGGAGTTTCTGAACATCATTTCAAGAAAATAGTCATTGTTGAGATGTTTTTCTGATCTTGTAGTCGTGGACTAACCGACTGGCGTCACCATCAATAGAACCATTATGCTCTTTTGCATGTTGCACTTAAAAGCCCATTTATGTTGGCAAACATGACAAACTGTCGGTTTCCTGACGTCATGTAGCATAATTCACGTCGTTTGAAGGTTTCTGGAGTTTCACTTAACTCTTTCTCCCATCTGGAGTCGCACCTTTTAGCTGAATACATCGTTTAATCCCCTGAGGAGATGTCTCACATTGCTTTGCTCTCACCTCTGATATTCTAAATCCAATTTCCCCTTCGCTTGCTTAGTGTTCTTAACACCTTCCTTTGCATGGCACTCATCCCTCCATCTCTGCTTCTTCCCCTCACACTCCTCCTCCTCCGCCTCCTTCAGCCTCCCTCATCTTCATCCCCTCTTGTCTCCCTCCTCCTCCTCTTTTTTGCTGAGTCTGTCTGTGTTTCTCCTTGCTTCGTGGTGGAGGTCTGGCGAGGTGTAATTGGGTTGTGCTCTGTTAGAGAGCTGCTGGGAGAAGAGCTTTAATCTTTAGTCTCGCTCAAAATGTAAAGCGAAGCCTGGAGCCCTCCGGCCATGGCGGAGATTTTCCCCTTCGTACCACACACATGTTTGCATATTCCCCTTCCCTTTTTTTTACAGACACAATGCATTAATACACAGAGAGGATTATTCACCTGATTTTCTTTTAACAAATACAAATTCTTACATACATGAAACCTCACAGCGGTCACGTTTTCTTCTCAAACACAGCCAGTCTTCGTATTTTTCCTCTTTTAAAGTCAGTGCTTTCAGTAGCAAAGTGCTCTGTATGCGCTGATTCTGCCCACAGCAAGTAAGGCGCATTAGTGCTCTCCAGGTGGTGTGTTGACTAGATAATGAGCGCTGAGGTAATTGATTGGAGGTTGTAATTAGTGGTTAGCTGTCATTGATTAATCACAGTCCGTTGCTTCCAGAGTTATCGTGTCTGAATTTCACATTGTTTTGATCATGCGTGTCCGCTCGCAGGCAGCGGCGGCGGTGGCAAGGCGGCGACGCCTTTTTTTTTTTTTTATTCAGATCGTCTCGCTGCAAAGCTCTGACCCGGCCGACCAATCGCACGCTCCCTCTTTCCTCCAAAAAAACATTTCATTAAATCGTTGTGTCCTTCCAATATCTTCCTCATTGCAGTTTCAGCTGTTTGGGTTTATCTCATTTCCTCACTGACACCCTTCCGTCCCTTCATTCGCTTTTATTAAAAGAATATATAAACAAAGAGAGTCTTCAATCCCCCCCGCTCAGGCTTTGAGGCCGTCCTATTGTCATTTTTGATTAGTGCTGGTTTGTCAAATTAGCCCGCTTTAATCTCACAATTAAATGATTTAATAAGTTTGGCAGTAGTATCAGATGTAACTTTTGTAAGTGACTCATTTGTATGCTGAAGCTTGTGAAATCACTTCTGTTAATAGGATAATTCCGGCGCTAATCAGCAAGTTTTCGCTCAGATGAGGTACTGCTGAGCTTCCTGCTACATCTCCAGATTACTGACAGATAGCTGCACTGCACGCTAATGTTACACAGGGCTTTAACAAAGGGAGAAGAAAAGGATTCATCTGAGTGTGTGTGTGCAAATGTGTGTGTGTGTTTTTCCTTCATATGGTTGCCTGTTCCTGTGTATGGGTGATAGTCATGTGTCAGTGTCATGGAAACAGGCAGGAAGCCACAGTAACACCTGTGTGAGTGCAGGTGGAGAGAGCGAGGACGTTTTGACCCCCCCTCTCCTCTGTTCAGGGTTAATAACACAGAAAAAAATGGCAGATAAAACGTCATGTCGTGACATTTTTTCCCTGTAGATTTTAAATATATTAGCAAAGTGTAATTGCATGTGACTGAAATTCTAAGCGCTCGAAGGGCAACAACACTTCTGGAAATGTAAAACAAACACTTCACCAAATGAAATCCAAACACAAACCTGCGAGCTGATGACACTGAGGCAGGTTTTAGCCCACTTATCCAAAATCTCAGGTATACAAATGTCTTACCGGCACTCCAAAAGAGAAGCAGGAAGCAGGCTGGAACAAACAGTCAAGTCCATAACATTGAAATTTAATTTTTAAATCAACATTTGATTGTGTAGGCCACTGTGCAATGTTGGAAACGTCTACCAGACAGAAGCTAATAATGATTGCGCTAACGACACAGCCAGACTGCAGACTGGAGCTTCAGGAGGAAAAAACACCTGGGAAATTATTTTTAAAAAGGTTTTAGAATTATTGAACAAAGAGAATTTATTTTCACTTCCATCCTGAAAATGATCCAGAACTTGTGCAAGTAAAGTTGAAAATTCACTTTTTTGTAGAGCGAAGTGGCGTCAATGATGTTATAAAAAATGATAACAGAGGTTTTATCCAAAAAACAGTGAAAGCAGCTTTAAATATCAAAAATGACGTTTGTTTCGGTCCCAAACAGCAGCGTTTCCTGATTTGTTTGGCAGCCAGATGAGCTACAAAATCAGCACTGACGTTCATGTTGATGAGGCTAACAGGTTAGCAAACATTTGCTGTTTCACACGTTTAGCATAAACAGACAAACGTCAGCGTTCGTTAGGAGTAATGTTTCTGGACACATGGTAAATAAAAGCCCAAATATTCACCCTCCTGTTATGATTTTCCACGAAACTCCGGAGGGAAGCGTCTCACTCTTCAGCAGCCAAATGCATCAGTACGTTTACCAGCTACCAACTTCTAAAAACTCCGCCTGCTGCAACCGATTACCGAGTTAATGAAGAGCTGCAACGCTCAGAAAAGAGGAAAACTGCAGAGTTAAGTGATTTTATTACGTAGCTACGTAGCGGCAGCCCGGAGTTATGCTTTTGGTCATTGGAGTTAAAGTTAGCAGTGTTGGGATTTGGCAGATTATGAGGGTTTGGATTAGTGTGTAAAGAAAGGGAACATATTTCGAGAAACAACAAGAGTTCTCACGAGTATAAAGGTGTGAATATATGTGTGTGCGCGGGTGTGTGTGTGTGTTTGCTAAAAACGTGGGGAGAGGAGGGAGTGGGAGAGAAAATCCCTCATTTCACCGGCGTGCCGAGGAACGCCAGCATGATGCATGAGGTCAGTCGTCCTTCAAGAAGCTTTGCTCTGTCTGCTTTTATCAGGCAAGCTGTTCGCTCTGCAACCCCCCCGACACACACACACAAACACACACACACACACAGGGCCTCGCAAACAGGCCCGCACACACCTGAAAGGTCACTGTGAGGGATGTCGCTCCATCTTTCCTGCCGTTTCCCTTCGTTAGTTGGAGGAATATCTCCGTCCGGCTGACTCGGTGAAATCAGACGTTTCCTTCAGGACCTCATGAATTCTTTAAATGGCCGCTTGCCCCCCCCCCGCCCCGTCACTGAAGTCCCCGATCACTCAGGTGAGCTCGAGTCATCACGCATTCTCCTCACACCTGAGCGAGGTGAGATCCTGTGTCAGTCCGGCCTGTCACGAGTGTGTAACGCTCACACACACACACACACACACACACACACACACACACTCACACACACCCTGGTTAAGAATTCCATTAAAAGCCTCAAAGCCAAACCTTTTTTTCTTTCTTTCTTTTTTTTGTTTATGTTCTGCTGTATTCTTTTCTTTATTTACGTTCAGTTCAAAGTTGTCATTAAAATGCAAAGGATTTTTTGCCTCCTCCACTTCAATCTGCCAATTTCCCCCCACTGCACTTGAGAATTATCTTGACTTGTAAAGCTTTGCAAGTTTGTCTTTCTCTGTTTCTCACTTATTCTCTCTCTCTTTCTCGCTTTGTTTTTTTTTCTTGGGGGCTCTTGGGGTCCTTTTTTTTTTTTTTTCCTCAGCTGGAAAAATACAAACATCTCTGCTGCAGTAGGCCAATTACTCCCCCTGACTGTCTGTGTGAACTTTGTGTTTTTACATCTTAGCATCAGAGCAGTCAGTCACTTTCCTCTGATTGCACATCTTCCTTGTAACCATTTGCACCAAATACTTCTGACCTCAAAGCTTAATGTGTCCTTTTTTTCATTTCAGTGAGATGAGATTAAAAAAAAATAAATAAAATAAACGATGAACACAATTAAACGACAGAAAGCATCCATCCGTATCGCTCAGGAGGGCACGGCGTGGGTGGCTCGTGTGCTCTGATGGCTCTCTGTGAAAAGAAACGAGACGCGTTCATGACAGTAAACTTTATGTAACAACATCATTCAAAGTGCTTCATTATGAACAAAACAGCATGCAAAGTAAAAATGAATATGACAGCAAGACGGTTTTTATTCTCCCAAACAAACATCTGCAAACATCCTCCTTTAAATAAAAAACTCTTTCATTGTGCAGATGTTTGTTTTTGATGCATCCACGGACGCTAATCTGGAGAAAAAACAGGATGATGTGTGTTATGTTAATGAGCCTCGCTGTCATGATATCAAGAAGGAAAGAAGCGAATGAATGAACTACAGTAGCTGCACAGAGGTGCGTGTGCAATGATGGGAATAATAATTATCATTGTGCTGTCGCTTTAGCTAATGACTGTGAGCCTGATGCCTTGTACAGTTTGTAGCGGCGCTCTATCGCTGCTAATTTGCTTGGTGTGTAATTGCAGCCTGCAGTTTGAAACGATATTTCAGCATCGATTCAAGTTGTAAACCAGAAGTCCACATGACTTTGAATTGTTTGCTAAATTACTACAGTTTCTTCTCAGTTAAAATCTTCTTTTTATCTTTATTTAGCCGTGAATTAACATCATATTCCAAACATAACACACACAAATACAGTGAAGTCTCTCCTCAGATGAAGAGTGGGGACGCTCTCGTAAAGTGACCACACAGTAAGTAGGTTGAATCCCTCCTGTGCAGCAGCGATCAGCGAGCTGTGAGCTGCATGTGCTGCTCCGGTGGGAATCCATTAACAAGTGACTACATGATGCACAATGTGAGCCGGGTTTTTTTCAGCGGGAAGAGACTCGTTTCTGTCTGATTATACAGAAGGACTTCCAAAAGAGAGACACTCTTTCCTGACTGACACACATGCAAACTAAAAAAAAAAGTGACACACGTCTGCCTTTTTTTTTTTTTTAAGAAAAGATTTCTCCTCACTCTGTGTTTTTTTTTTGGATGGCTGCTGTTGATGGACTGTTTTCCAGCAGCAGACGTGCAGTCTGACGGGGGATTTTCTCCACTTTCTTCCAACTATTTTCCCCCTTCGTCTGTGTGGAGGAAAAACAAAAAAAGATGCAGCTCAGATCTCTGTTGGACGAAACATCTGTTCAGCCTCTGAGGAGGATCAGGCAGAGTGGGGAGTAAAAACTTCAGTGTGTGAGTGTGTGTGTGTGTGTGTGTTGTAAGTTTGTGCTGCTTCTGATGCACACGGGTCACTTATTGTCGAGTTGCTTATGAATACAGACCGGATGAGAAGAAATGCGTATACACAATCCATCCATCATTGTAGTCGGCCGGGCCATGATTGGATTTCCAGCAGAGTGTTTGTCGGCTGGGTGAGGTGCTCCACTTTGCTTTTCAATGCCATGAATGATGACAATCCTTCAGGCTTTCTGCTTATGATATATTTAGATTTTTCCACCACCCCCCACCCTTTTCCGCTTCAGACTTAATAAGCTGATTGAGGGCTCTTACACGTTTCTCTACCGTCAGATTTCGCCGTGAACTAAATGAGTCTGTCATCTCCAAGCTCTCAGATTTCAACAATATGTCTCCTCCTCTCATCTGTACTGATCTGCAACATGCTTTTCCTTCACTCTTTTCTCTTTTTCATCGGGGGGGGGGCGTTTATGCTGCTTGTTGCATGACAATCCCTCTAACAATCAATGATATCAGACTCCTCATAAGTCCTATCTCTTTATGCAAACCATGTTGAATCATAACTAAACACACCCTCTTTTAAAATGTCATTTTGAACTTTAATGTGTCTTTTCTGCAGGTTTGTTTGTTATTTGTCTCATGCAGCTTCAAAATAGACCCCTTATAGTTAATGCTGATGTAAAATTATCATATTATGATGTTGTTTTTGAACTGTGTTTAGTCCTAATAACCACTTTTATACATTATTTCACTAAAATATTGGGAGTAAGGAGAATATTCACATGCTCTGGATTTTTGAGACTGATCCAAATTTGGGAAACAAGATTGAGAAACAAATATTTAAGCAGTTTTTTTTTAAGAATTGTGACCAAAACACACAGTAAGTTGGACATTTTGAGGGATCAGGTTGTCAGTGCTCTCTGGTGGACATGTGATGGTGGCACTTTCTGAATGACTATCAACCAAGTTTGGCTTTTTCATATGAAAAAACATCACTCATTGACTCACTGCACACCAACACAAAGAACTGTAAAATAAACTAATATTTGCTGATCACATACTGGCCTGCCTGATTTATCGGTCCAGCTCTAATTGCACGTAATTATCGGGACATTTGTTGCTGCGTTTAGGCAGCACTTTTATGCAAAGTGCTTTACAATGATCCTCTCATTTACCCTTTCATGCACCGATGGCGACCAACTGCTTCGCACAGCAGCGACTCGACCATCTGGAGTGTTTGTGGTTCGGCGTCTTGTTTAGGAAAAACTTGGAGCCAGGAATCGAACCGCCAACCAGGCAATCAGGAAAACGACTCGCTGTACCTGCTGAGGCACGACAACCTGGTGCATGCGGTCCATTTATCTGAGAGGTTACACAAGATGCATTAGACGGATGAAAACTCCGGCCTTTTGTTTGTGTTTCTGCAGATTTCTGTAAACTGAGCAGAAGTCTGAGCAGAACTGACCCCCTCTCTGAGTGTTCGGGGGGGATTATTCCACCATGAATATACATTTTTAATACTTTTCAACTAATGAGGGATGAGCCAAATCTCAAATTATGGAAAATTTCACGGATTCACATTTTCCTGTCGACTCTTTAATGACGAAACTCCAACTTTTGTGAAAGTTTCGTTCCTTTAATCCCGATTTTTTTTTCAGTGATCATTACGTGAGAGAACTTTATTCCGGTTGATTGACAGATCTGATTAGTGAACTAAATGTAAACCTGCTTATTGCTCCGGACACCAAACTGAAGAAGATGTTTGTGCTCATATGCAGTGTTTTGTGGGGTGGTGGGGGGGGGCAGGGGTGGATGATATGAGACTGGCATCAGCTGGCCCTCAAGCTTTAACGATTTTGGTCCACACTGGGGGTCCTCGGTGATAGAGGTGGTAATAAAATAAAGATGAGACTGGGCCCATGATATTTACAGAAGGACAATGCGATTACGAGACGACTGTTAGTTCTGCTATGAAGCTCCTGGGTTGAGATGAAAAGCAAAAAGGGGGGGGAAGATATTAAACCTGAACCGTTTTTGTAAAAACCCCACCTTTAGCCAACCACACCTGCCTCTGAGAAAACCTCGGTGTCATGTAAATAAAGAGAAAAAGGAAGAGGGATGATTGCTTTAGAGGAAGAGGGACTGCGAAGGGATGGCGGGGGGTGGGTGAGGTTGGGGGGATTGGGAGGGGGTTAAAAGAAAAGAGCGAAAAAGAGCTGGAAAATGTGTCAGTGAAATATATAGAGAAGGTAAATGGAATCTTCTGAGAAATGAAGGATGAAGGACGGCGTATTTAAACCTGGGAGGGGGGGGGGGTGTGGGGGGGGTGACGCCGAGCCTGAGGTAAAAGATGAAAAGTGAGTGGGTGTGAGAATGACAGTCAGAGGCCGAAGCTCCGCTCAGTATTCGGGGCAGAGCCGAGGTTTGGATGTGGTCAGTCAAGCTGCTGCATTCGGCTGCATTTCAGACCCCCACAACTCCTATATAACCCCCCCCGATTCAATACTTTCTGTATTAACCGCGCCGCCTCCAACCGGCTCGCTCTCATCAAAATTACAGACAGCCCTAATAAAAATCCATAAACCTGAATGTTGTCTTGAATGTGTGTGTGTGTTTTTTTTTAATAAAAACATATAAGATGCTGTTTTTAATATTTCAGAGTGTAATATCTGTTTATGGTTTATGCTCCGATAACATCGCAGGGCTGCAGAGGTTTTAATGCCTCCGTGGCCAAATCAGGGATGTTACAGTAAACTCAATGGAGAGATGACGAAATATATTAAGAATCAGGAACGACAGTGGCAATATGTTTGACTCTGCCGCCCGTTTTGATGATAAGTAATTGAACTGGTGTGTTTAAATGTCCCTCTTTATGCAGAGAAATCATTTATCTTGTTCAGGATTTTTTCATGTCATTGAAAATCCACTCTTTTAGTCATGTTCCTCTCCCGAAAACACACATCAGGGTTACAGCGACGCCTGATGTGCAACAAAATTGTCCCCTTTTAACTAAAAACATCTAAAAAAGGTGCAAATTGTCTGTTTCCAACTTTCTTTAATACGCTGCAGAGCTGTCCAATATTAAGTAATAAAACGAGGCAGATCTTCACGTTGTTGCTTGTAAATGAAAGAGTGTAAACACAGTTAAACTGGGAAATGTGATTAAAGCGTGTTAGGATGAGTTTTTTGTTGAAATAGGTTCGGTGTGACTGATAATTCCACTAGGGGGCGTTGTTTTGTTGCTGCTTTGTTGTGTCTCTGATTCAATTTAGCAGCTAGTCGAGTTTCAAATGGAAGAAGAAGAAGAAAATGTGACTTTCAAGGGTTGAACTGAAGAAGATGCACAAAAAAAACCAGGATGCAACACTGCAAGAGACTCTCAGAGACAGAAAACACCTGTAAGCAGAGTTTTGTTTCACCCCGAACTTTTAATATTTCACCTTTAAAAAGTGGAAGCGACCATGGAAAAGCTGGCTGGCTGACCGGACAGATGCCTGCAGCTCCTGAGGAAAGCCGGCAGAGCTCACCTGCAGAGACCAGCGATGATGACGATGACCTGGCAAAGCTGGTGAGCTATACACACACACACACACACACACACACACACACACACACCTCCACACAGCAAATACCCACCCAGGGAAGATTAGGTCAAACTTTCATATCTAATGCAACACACAGGGAAAGACACAAGGTTAGAGACTGATCTTAGAGTCAGGTTTAATCACGAGCCAAAGGTTTGCATTAAAAAGTGACAAAGCACACAGCCTGAGTGTGTTCAATGGATCTGTCCAGTTTTCTGTCCGTCCAACACTGAACTTTCAACCCAAACCAAAATGAAATAAACCAGGATTTGTTCTGGTTTGCTTTCAAAAGCTTCAGTCACACCATCATTTACCACGACAGTCAAAATCAGTTTATTTCAATGTAATCTGCATTATCTGTCAACTCAATTATGGTTCGTTTAACGTGAAGTTGCAGAAGTCCGACATGGAAACTCTGACATAATCTGTGTCCAACATTAAACTCTGCTCTTGTGAATGAGGAGCAAAGTTTTCCTTTTTTTTTTTGTATTTACTCTGACACGAGCAAAGCCACAACCAACCTGCAAGTCGTTACCTCACAACCAAACTTGTTGCATCACCCGCTTCCTGAGGGCGTGTGAGTGAAACGTCGTTCAGCCACTCTCTGGTTTGAGTGACTTTTTTCAACACGGGGTGTAAATTAGTGATATTATTGAGGGCTGTAATGCGTTTAGCAGGCGGAGCAGAGCCGTGATGAATGTTATTGGTCACACATGTGTTTCTGTGACGAGTCAAAACGTCTGCGGCGAAAAAAAAAAAAAGGTGGAAAGCTTCAATTTAGCAGCTAATTTGAGTTACAGCAGATTTTTAAAAAAAAATTATTTTGCACAGGATTCATTTTGACGTGTTACAGCAGGGGAAGCACAGGTGTCAGGGATAAAATTCACGATGGCTCACTTCCATGTAATCCTGGTATTCTTGGTGGCTCGGTGGCTCACTGTCACATCACTGATTGACAGAACAGAGCCAGTTATTATAATTAACGACATCTGTGTTTCTGCTGCTTCGACAGGTCAAAATATCTGCTGCAAAAAAAAGGCCTACTGTCAGCCAATCAGAGCTCATTATCGCGACTTTTCAACCACAACCACTTCAAAGTACTCAACTGTATTCAAATAACAGGCTTCCTTCATCGTAATCACTCAAACAACATATTTAAGGGTGTTATTCTCATGTAAAACACCTTAAATGAGCACGAAATAATATAAGAACACTGTTAACTATGCTAAGTTTTTCCCTTCCAGTGCTTAAAAAAAGTCCAGCAGGGAGTGTCTGGGGTCAGTGAAAGTATCTTGTAATAGTTTGGGGGCCTGTCGGTGCACCGGGCCACTTCCAGGGGCTTGAAGGTCACAGCTCTCTGCCAGTGTTAAAAAGCTATGCGGCCATTTCTGCCCCTGCTAATAGAATTAGCAGGCCATCTGTTTTGGAGCGGTGTGCCAGCCCGGAACCCCTGCTAATTATGTTATAATATCCCGTTCAACGGCAGTCGTCTTTTTAATATTCCCCCAGCAAACACTCCGGGGGCAGGCTCCAATAAAAGCAGGTGGCTGGAGACAGAGATGCAGAAACACAAACCCACACGGCTCCGTTCTAATGAAATAACACTGTAGCTGAAAGTGTATATCTTACCCGAACTGGGAAATATGTTCAGAGGCTGAGCCATGTTGCCAGGCGACTGCTGCCTGGGATGGCGTTGCGTGTCTGTGTGGTGACAGACAGATGGAGGGAGGGAAGGACGTGGTGAAGCCAAGAGGCTGGAGTTGCAGCCTCTCTAAGTCTGTGTATGTGTGTGTGTGTTTGTTTGGAAAAAGATGGTAGTTGTTGTTTCTTGGCTGTCGTCGCTGCGACCATGATAGCCGTGTTTGCAGTGTAGCACTTTAGCACATCAGGGGAGGTGAGCAACACCATTTAAAAAGCTGGCCGGGTCTCCTCATCAGTAAAAAATGCTATTACGGCTCTCTGCACAGCAAACATTGTTTACAGCATGTCCGCCATTACAGTTTAATTATGGGGATATTCGGAGCTGCCAGCGTGACCTTTCTTGTTTGCACTGCTGGTGGTTTGTAATCTGATTTTCTTTTTTTTTTTCTTTTACAAGACCTTGGCTTTGTGTTTGTTGTTGTTTCCTCCGCGTGCCCTTGTGTTCGCGCGCTGACCTTGCTCCAGACAAAGTGAGACGGCGACTTAGCCGAGTGCGCCTCATTAAATTAGAACGCTGTCAGGGGGGAGTTGAAATAATGCCGCTACGCCCATTGTCTGTCCCTCTTTGTCATCTGAATGAGGCCTGTTATATTTTCCCTCATGTCGCCTCTCCTCTCTCACAGATGTAACTACTGATGCTATTCACAAGGGGGTGGGGGTGGGGGTGTATGGGGGGGGGATGAACGTCGAGCTCTCACTCCGCAGCGTGACTCTGCTTATGAATACCTCAGCAGTCTGGCCCGGCTTTACCTGACACTCGTCTTACAGGTGGATGCTCGTGTCATTTTTATTATTTCATCATGCAGCCATCTGGGTGTAAGGGGGGGGTTTGGGGGTTGGGGGGGGGGGGAGACGCCGCCGCCGCCGCCGCCGCTCGAGAGACACAATAAACATGTTCAATTAAATTAGGATTTACACAAGATTCAATATTGCACACGTAAACAGTTTTGCAGCTGGAAATCTGCACACGAACACACACACACACACACACAGTCAAACAGTCAGCAATTACAGTATAATATTACTGCTATAAAACCCACAAGGGAGGGTTTTATAGGATGCACAGTAACGCGGAGCTTCCTGAAATACTCTCTCCCAGGCATTGCACTTACATCATGGTAACAAAAAAAAAAAAACGGACAGATTGCTAACTAGCTCTCCGGTTTCGCGTGTGTGTGGCCGTTTTAACTAATGAAGCACAGCTTACATTCGCAGCCTGCAGGCGTGTTTTCTGACCGGATGTAGTGTCTGAATGAATCCACCTGCACTGTTTAAATGTCTATTCTCTGTTCGATGTTATTTATAGGATCAGTTTAAAGGAAGATGAAGAGTTTTGGCATCCCTCTGATTTCTTTTTTTTTTTTTTTAACATGCAGTTACTCAGAGAGGATGGAAGCATTTTATCTCTTCAAACATCCCCCCCCTCCCTCCTTTATTAAATGTGAACAAATTGCCCGCTGATTAACATGTCAGGAAAGCGGCCGCGGCTCGGGTCGACTGTAGCTGCTCCACAATGACGCTACAAGAACAGAGAGATAAGGGAAAGAGAAAAGGGAGAATTAATATCCCTTTGAAACTGACAGCGGATGTGCCACATTACTATGCTGCCGCCGTATCTTTGTGTCTGACCAGTTGTGTTGATTGGGATTTCTCCCCCGAGGTAAAAGACCCTCTGACAGGATTCAAGGCTTTAGCCTACTGTCAGACGCCTGTCTGTAATTTGTGATTACAGCAAAAGCAGAAGGGGTGTCGGGGATTAATTCAATCCAATACACAAATCTGATTCCTCACATTTGCATATTAATGAGAAAAAAAATGTTGAGTGTTTTTGGCAGCTGGCAAAACAGAAGATGTTTAAAACTTGGAAATTTGGATATTTACTGCTCTTGTGTCTGGCGAGTTGGGGGTCAGTTTCTGGTTTTGCATGAATTTGCATACATTTGCATCGAAATGATGTGATATACTTGTAGATATTCCAGTGGCTTCTTTGCCTCCATGCCCGGCCGCTGTTTCCTGTTCAATTATTACGTTTCACACGCTGACGACTCATTTGTGAGACTCGTGAGCTGAGCTTGTTTTTCGACATTTGAAGCAGCCGAGTGCTCGTTTCATAAGAGCCGATAGTCAGCTGACCCTGAGCGAGATAACTGAAGGTGTCAACAATCTCCCAACTCAATCTCTAATTACCGACTGTAAATGATTAATGAAGCTGATGTTACAGCAACAAGCAGACATGAGGCTGCGGTTCGTAATAATATTGTCTTCTGAGCTGCTCGACTCATCGCCGGTTTATTTGAGTGAAATTAGCGTCTGACTGAAGATCGTCTGCTTCGTCTTCAGAGTGAGCTGCACGGAGGACAGTTTGAAAAAACGTAATGAGACAGACCGTTCATGCCTCCAGCAGACACATTTTCCAAAAATCAACAAGAAGAACAATGAAAAGAAACTCCGGAAAACAGTATTATGACTACAGAGCAGGAAGTGAGGATGAATTTAGATTGTTAAGTGAAAGAAGCAAAGCAACAATGGAAAAAAACCTCCATCCTAAAGGAAAATAGGAAGTATCAATATATATATGTATATAATCTGTGTGTGTATGTGTACTCTGCAATACTGTATGTCTGAACTTAATGTATATTTTAGGGCTGTCGAAGTTAATGCGTTAATAACGTTAATAACGCGTTAATTCAAACTCCTTTTAACGGCACTAATTTTTTTAACGCGTGATTAACTCATGCACGGTATGTGCCTTGCCAGCTCCCGTAGTTTCAGGAAGTGGCACTAAAATAACATTGCAAA
>JAPZDV010000009.1:3836097-3850720 GCA_029814665.1 Acanthurus lineatus
TTTCCAAGCGTCTGCTCCCTGCTCCCCCCCCCACCTCCTCCACCTCCGCCTCCCCTTCCCTCTCCCTGCAGCAGATGGCTTTGGTCAGAGGTGGACAGGTAACAGACGACCCTGTAACTCCCCTCGGAGCACCTGAGCCCTGCCCTGCCCCGCCTCCAACCCCCACCTCCCCCCTCCGTCCTCGTCCCGCCACCAGCCTCCTCATCCACCCTCACCTGCCCCTTTGAACACCTCCGGACCTTTTCTGCTCCTCCGTCAGACCCTTCGGTCCCTCCCTGCTCCTCAGTGGCCCCCCTCCACTCCCTCTCCCTCTCCCTCCCCTCTCCTCTGGGCTGTATCTGGTGGGCACACTCCCCCCTCCTCCCCCCCAGTGGTGCAGGCCTTCTGGACGGAGCAGATGGTGAGAGAGGGCCAGGAGGAGACGTCCTCTAACCTGGGAGCCCAGCCAGACCTGGCCCACAGCGAACGCCTGATGCCTGCCTAATAGACCTGGACCGGGCTCGCAAGAAGCCATCTCACTCTGTGTGTGTGTGTGTGCGTGTGTGTGTGTGTGTGTGTGTGTGTGTGTGTGTGTGTGAATGCCATGTGTGTGTGTTTTTATGAAGCCAACATTACTTTGTTTTTGCTGCTGCAATTAACTGTGTGTTTGTGTGTCGTTTGAACGTGTGTTGTTTAAATTTCAGAGTATTTCGGTGTTTCGCTGATCAGCAGAAAGAGGCAGTGTGAGAAAGTAACTAAGTACATTTACTCAAGTACTCTACTTAAGTTCAATTTTCACATATGTTTGCTTTATTGGAGTATTTACATTTTCTATTTCTACTCCATTATTCTCTACTTTCAAAGGTAAATATTTCAGTTTGTCATTGGACTAATATTTGATTTACATAGTAACTTATTACTTTGTGGAGTCAGATTTTTTATGATAATTAATGAATAAAAAATAAGATTGAAGTGTAAATCAAGTTAGACTTTATTGCTTCCCTGGCAGAAACAATTACAAACAACCCATCAGTGAAAAAGGTCATAAAATTATTGTGACCTTTAAATTAGATTTTGAAGTCATTAATGAATTAAAAACATCGTGTTTAAAATCTAAACATCAACGTTTCTTCAATGCTCAAAGCTCCTCGTTCGCTAATAGCTGCTCTGCTAACAAAGCTATCTAGAAAACATCAGCTACACGTAGCAGCAGTTAGCAGTTAGTCTTGTGATATGCTGCCCCCTGTTTGTATGGAGTAGTAATTCAACAGGTGGCCAATTCTTATATATTTATTCTTATAAATTACACCGTATCCTCCAATATTCTGCAAAATGAGGACTTTGCTTACTTTAGGTACTTAAAGTACATTTTAATGCTGATACTTTTGTACTTTTACAAAATTTTGAATGCACATTTTTTATCCTAAACTGTGGTTTTGCCTCTTTTAATTTAGAAAATGATCTGAGAACCTCTTCTAACTATTTAGCCTGTTGCTGACAATAATGTGCCTATTAGCTCTGTAATCGCCAGACTGTTAGCTTTAGCAGGCAAAGTGCAAAGGACACAACTGCCACCAATCTGAATTATAACTAAGTGATGTTACTGCGAGACCAAGAAAGCTTGTGAGTGACTGAACAAAGAAGAAAAAACATGAATTTTCTGGAAAAAAGTGGATAAAAACATCCAACCTCTGGCCCTTCAAGTGCTGCAGCATGAAAACAAACTTGACCTAAAAAAGAGGAAGGTGAGGGCGAGTTATTGAATATCTCTTTAGCTTCACCTATAAAAAAAATCACAACAGTGTCATGAAGAAAAGAAATCGAATCGAAATCAATGAAACTCGGCACATTTTCAACACGAGGTGTGTCGATGGAAGGGCACTCGACCTCGTCCTGCAGAGCGTCGAGGTCACGCCGATCGAAGGCGGCCGACAACCCGTTTAATGTTTCATATTTACGTTTCATTTTGTTGTTTGTTTGATGACTTAAAGAAAAAGCTGAGTTTAGATTTGAAGCTTCAAGATGATGTTTTTTTTTTGTCGTGGCCTCTCCTGTTTTGATCTGTGTGTGTGTGTGTGTGTGTGTGTTGGATTGCAGTTGCATGTAATTAGAAAATATCTGTACTGTTTCTATGGTAACATAAACATCCCCGTGCTGAGGCTGAAGATGCTCGATGCTCCTCAGACGGCTGAGATCGTACGCTGCTGCTGCTGTTTTGATGTTTAATAGGTGCGCCGAGTCTGACGCTGATCAGAAAAAAGTTCAGAGACAAACTTTGAACTCAAAAAAAACTCAGAAAAACTTCAGTTTTTTTTTTTTTGGGGGGGATGTTTCATGAGACACAAACTCAATCTACATGTGTAGGTGAGTTTGATCCCTGTAAGTGCGCAACATGATGGATGTGTTGGGCTGAAAATGTATTGAGTTGAAAATACATGTTTCCCAGAGGAGAAGCATCTTCTACCCGGAGCTGCCGGAGAATAAATGTCTCCAGCAAATCTACTTTCAGAGAGTTTTTCAATCCGGATAAGCTTTACATCTGTCCGTCTGCACCCGAACGCACCCACCCACAGCGGTGGTTTCAGGGCGCCGTCACTCATTCAAAAGACACCAATATATGTCTCCATACGAAGCCTGCGGTCTCTTTCAAAGTGTATTTACGGCTATTCCATAAAATTCATTTAAAATTCATTAATACCACTGGGGACGAATTCAATGAGCTCAGCCTAGTTTTCCCTCATTTTAGCCCAGCGAGTCCAAACGGATTGTTGTTCTCCCCAGATGCTGCTCCTCTCCAATCTCTTCCTGTTATTAAATATTCAAATCTCCACTGCAATCACTCTGTTTAGTAAACACTCAGGGGACCTCGCCAAGACGATTAAAGCACAGATGATTGCAATGCTTTTTGTTTTTGTTTAGTTTTGTTCCTTGATATCGCCGACATGCTAATTGCTAAAGAAAATCCTCGTTAATTGTTGGACCGTTGTGGAAATGTTCCCCCCTCACCTGACTGAGTACAACACTTTCATCTGCAACTTCTCTTCCTCTTGTGTTTTTTTTTTCTTTTCTTCACCCCCCCCTTCTCTCTCATGTTTTGCGTGTAATGTAATATCTCAAAATGATTTCACACTCCCACAGCCTTTCTTCTTTGATCTTTTATTCTTAGGTACTCACCCGCCATCAAATGATATGGAAGGAACATTGAATTTATCTTCTATTTCCCTGTTTTACATCATTTATCATCCCCGTCTGCTCCGAGCGCTCCTCTTCTCTATTGTGGCCGACTCTTTCTCATTCCATCTCCATCGCCATGCTGTTTTCTAATAAGCGCCATAGTAATTTCTGTGTGTTATTAATGGTGGCACACACTCACACTCACACACTCACACACACACTCACACACACATACAGGGTTTCCAGCTGTGCAGAGGCAAGGACAGGCTTCTCGTGGCCCCCCTGTGCCACCCCACGCTCGCATCACAGGCCTCCGCCGCCTCCGCCGCCGCCGCCGCCGCCTGGGGAGCGTGCATGCATGCCCTGGAGGTGATGCTAATGGGAGATTTTAACTACATTTCCCTCCTTCCTCGCCTCCTCTCCCACTGGTGCTGCGGATATGAGCCTAGAGCAAACACAGGGCACTCTCATTAAGGGACTAGTGCTGGTATTAAATTCGCTGTTATTAGAGAGGCCTGCTTTCATTTCACTGGCACAGCAAACCACAGACACCCACAGGAGACTCAGGGTGAGGACTAGATTACACTCATATACACTGGCTGTGGGGTGTGTGTGTGTGTGTGCGTGCTTGGGGTTTTGTGTGTTTTTGAACCTGAGCTACAAAGGGGGTGTTATGGAGAAAAAGTGGGAGTTGCAGTCGCTGCATCATTTCGTTTGTAAGTGCCAATTGCATGAAGTAGACCTTCAGTTTAAAAAATAATAGACTGTAATGTGGCCGGGCAGAGGGCAGTGCTTTAATGGCATGCCCCCCCTCCCCTCGCACCCCCCCCCCCCGCTGTGCTGTGGCCTTGCATCGTTGGCTCTCTGGCAGAGAGGGGCGTCGTTTTTCACATTACTGCTCACCCCCTGCCCGACGTGTCAGAGATGGACAAAATCAATATACATACAGCAACAAAGAGTCGAGCTCCGCAAAATCAATGCCACTTATTTGATCAAAGACTTTTTCCACGAGGCCGAGCAGAGTGTGCACATGTGCCCCTCCAGCATGAACCGGCAGGTTTGTAACAAGACTCATGTGGTTGGAATTAACAGTGCTGAGGAGTAACTAGTTACATGTAACTGGGCGACATAATTAAATCACAAAATGACTGCAATTGTGATTAGTTATGTAGTAAACGATTAAAATGTTGGTGGTAACAAAGAGGTAAAGTCTTATATGTAAAGCCTTATGTGTATAAATAGCATTAATTTGGTTGCTTTGCATCTTTTTTTCTTCTTTTGGTATTTTTCTAGACAATATTGCTGCAAATTGGAGTGCAAAGCTATTACAGTTAGTACGGCTTACAAGATGCTTTGCTCACACCTGAACAAACTCCATCAATTGTGCAATTTATGCAAAAATTTTGAGTGCTGTTTCTGATTGGTTGCTTTGTCTGAAATGCACAACCTCTCATCTTCCATTGAAAATAAATGCACATTCCTCTGCACAGGCTGAGTCTGCTGTTGACCTCCTCGTGGCAGGTGACTCCGTCGTTGGACAGGAACGTCTTTCGGTGCTGAAGAGTCGACACTATTTTCCCTTGTGAGTCAGAAAAAAGGCTCTGACACGACTGCACAGAGTAAAACTTGTTTACCTGCAGTGAAAATGTTGTAAACATTATAAATCTTGAGGTGAAACCTGAGGGAACATCTGCAGGAAGTTTGTGTAACTTAAATTTAAACTCAAATTTGAAAAACATTTGATAAAAATATAAGAAGTTTAATGACTAAACTTAAAGAGTAACATAACTCATTACATTTCCGACAGGGTAACTCGTCATCCTGAACAGCAACGCTGGGAATAGTTGCCCTCTAGGACATCCTGGCTGCTGTCTCTCTGCCTGACGCTGCTCCTGTCAGCGCCCCCTCAGGGCGAAATGTGCTGACTGACGGCAGCGAGCCAAAGTGACTGTGACGGGGGAACTGGCATCAAATTCCCTGACAGTTACCTCAACAACCTCCTCTGATACGGCCGTGTCACACACATAAGGAGATTACTGAATGGATTTAGTGAATGTGAAATGTGAGTGAACGCTCCATGATACAAGCTTTTTTTTTTTTTTTTTTCCCATCCATCCATCCATCCTTCCTCCCTCCCTCCCTCCCTCCCTCCCCGGAGCCCAGAGGAACCTGCCCATGTGATGTGCTGCTACATGGCGTAGGCACTTGGCTGGCTTCGCTCGGGGAAGGAGACAGAACATGTGGCAAAGAGGCGAGAGCTGAGCATAGCAGAGCGAGCGAGTGCTGCGAAACACACAGCAGGCGTCCCGGTCGCCGAAAAAAAAACAGCCCGTACACACCTTCAAAGACACAAACAAACATAATTATACTGAAGATTTAGTGCAGGAGGACCCCGCTTGACTGTGTGTGTTTGTTGTGGTGCTGGCGGTGGTTTTTCATGGTGGCAGGCCTCTCTGCTGGCGCTGTAAAGCACAGCGGTGTGTTCAGCTGTGACTGGGACTCATTAGAGGAGGAGAGTGTCCGTCATGGTGCCTGGCTGTCTGTGTGCTGGCCGTCCAGTCGAGGGGGGGGGAAATATAGGCGGTGGAGGAGGGACCAGTCAAGCCTCCACCGGCTCCTCTCTTTCCTCTGTCCTCTCTCTCGCTCATTTGCCCCGCTGCTCTCTCCTCCATCCTCTCTCCTCCTTCCCTCCATCTCTTCCGTCTCTCAACAGGGGTTCATCTCTTGTAATTTGCCGAAGCCCATTACCAGTTTCCCCACCAACCTCCGTCCACAGCCGGCCTCTCAACAACAACAACAACACACAACAACAACACACAACCACTCGATCAAAGCCCCCCGAGAGGGGCCGGCGGCTTGATTGATGCTCATCAAAGAATCTATTGTTGTTGACCTGCGTGGCCGTTATTGCAGGTCTGTCATGGCGGTGTGTTGCGGCGTGTCGTTAGCCAGGTATGGTTTCTGCTCCATCCCAAACAATCTTCAATAATGAAAGATTGTGGCAGACAGCCGTGACAGGTCGAGCTGACACTCCCTCATTTGTACAGCGTCTCACTGATGTATTTTCAAATCCTCCATGATGGACTCTGGGAGAAAAGGACAGAAAAAAAAGGGACAAAAAAATGGACCGATGGGAATAATAAAAAAAAAACATCACAATTAAAAAAGAGATAGAGCACCTTGGGTAATTGTTGTTTTGTTGTCGGCAGTTTGAAGGTCAATCATTTCACCTGAAAAATAAAATTGAAGCTTTTCAGTGCAGAAAAATGTGAAATGTAATCGCCTCAATTAGAGCGAACAGTCAGAAAGAGTTGAAGTGGCAGCAGCTCGACACTTTTCAGGCCTGACAGTCAGTCAGACAGCAGCCAGACTTTTATGCTGATGTGTCACTGGAAATGAAATAAAAGAGGAAACAAGAGATATTGTATCAAGACGAGACACGTATGTTCGAGATTTCAACAGCGTTAATGTTCGCAGGGATAATTAAATCCATCGGATCCGCTCAGAAAGGAGCTGTCACTGTTTTCATGCAAGTTTGTAGAAATTATAACGACATTCGGTGATTATGAAACATTTTACACAAGCTGCATCTCTGAAGACTAATTCTGATGTTTTCTTAGATAAAATGTAAGCTAAAAAAAAAAAGCTCTCCAAATAAATCACATTGGAATTTTTAAGAAAAGAAATGTTCTCCGCTGTAACGACGACGCCCACCTGGCAGAAAATTACAGTGTGGGAAGATCAGATTTACAGAAGGTAAACCTGCACAGTTTCATGGATAAAAACAGCTTGAATTCATGTGATTATTTTAAAAAAAATACTGATTTATTGAGTTTGACTGGCAGCACTGCGGATATTTGGACCCACAGCTTACATTCTTTCACATTTACACCAACAATCAAAGGTTTCCGAGCCGTTTTTATGAATATACATGATGAGATTATACACAGACTCAGATTAAGTGACAGTCAAACATGCAGGTTTTCTGTTTCTGTAATCTAGAATAAGATGAGACACTCAGTGGCAGTTTTTATAATGAAGACTTGTCCTTTTTATTCTCACCTTCTTTAGTCTCGTTGACCTGGTTCAAATACAGAAATGAGACAGTGGAAACGGTTTTAAAAAGCTGTGACGGCTTCTGTAGATTTGAACTGGGGATCAATTTACAGAAAAATAAAGAAATCAAGTGTCAGTCTTTTCAAATCAACATATATGAACATTCAAGTTAACTGAGGAGGCTGTAAGTTTGGATGATGGGTGACCAAAACACTTTTTTCCATAAAGTTTAATTCGTCGATGAGTCTTTCATTAACTTGCTTCAGTGATTTAATTTAACCAAATCTTCTCCATTGTGATGTCTGATCAGAAAACCCTTTTATTTAACTATTTAATTTGGTTTTAAACAGCTTTGGAAAGACACCTACACACGTTTGCATCCTACTAACAGAGTTATATATTTCCATCTATCCTCTTCCATGTATTTATCCTACACTCCACTTGTCATTTTTTGATTTCTCCTTCCAAATCTGTCTTCCATCCATCCATCCATCCATCCATCCATCCTTTTTCCTATCCTCCACAGGAGTGTGAGGGTCTGCCGGGGAGCCACAGGTCTCTGTGCAGCTCACACCAGTGGGACCAGTGCTGTGTCGGTGTCAGATCTCCAGTCATGTGTGGAGCAGCTCAGACATGAGCTCAATCTATCCCAGCACCCCTTAAACCCCCCTCTCTCTCTCTTTCTTTCTCCATCCTTGTTTTTTCTCTCCTCCTCTTCATCCTCCTGCCTACTTGTCTTCTTTCTCCTGCTGTTGTCTCCCCCTCTGAAGGGAAATTACCTCGTCTTCACAGGCCGCCGCTGATATTTCATTTCCAAATCACAGTTGTTTTACCACTCTGTTGTTTTGGTTTTTTTTTTCCCCCAGCTCTCTCTTTCTTCACTGTACTGAGAGACGAACACAGCGGAGGGAAGCTGAAACACAACGGGGCGTGTTGACATATAAGAGGAGGTGGCATGTGAGAGGCTGAGGCCTCGGCGGCGCTCAAATGAGAAAGGACATCGCTTATTTCCAACCTCAAATTGCCTTGCTCTCATCTCTGACCCTCGCTTAACAGCCTCACTCAGGCAATTCATCGGCCCCATTCGCACACATAAAAACAAGTGTAAACACGCGCACACACACACACACACACGCTCACACACACGCTCACAATCATAGAGTTAACAAAACAGATATAATACAGCTGCGGCAGCCTTGACCGCTTCATGAGTGTGTAACTGACTCAAATCTGTTAGCACACATCACAAAGACCAGGCGGCCATTTGTATCTCCTGCCCTTTGGGGGCCGGACCTCGTCGCCATGGCTACACCATCACGTTGGACCAGATAAAAACCTTAAAAAAGTAATGGCCACCCGGAGGGGAGGGGAGGGGCGGAGTGATTGTGGAGGGGTTCAGGATGTTTTTTCCGTCTGGTTGACATTTCACCTCGCGGGCAGGACGAGCGGATCCTTCACCAGTTTCAACCATTTTGCCCCCCCGTCCCCCCTTTCCCCGACTCCACCTCCTGTCAGATTGCCCCCGTGGAAGCTGCTCGTATAACTTCATTACTTTTTAATGCAGCCGTAATTACTCCGGCATGTTGTAATTGGACGGAGATATGAGAACAATAAAGGATGTCAGGACACAGAACAGGATTTTAATTGTTGGGTTAATGATATTTATTTTGCGTCGTGGCTCCTTTTTTTTTTTTATTTCCCAGTCGTGGCTCCGTCGTGTGGGCTAAGTGTCGGATCTGGGGGGGTGGGAGGGGAGCAGGAGGGTGCTTCACTCCTCTTCCCGCTGAGGCGAGGAGATTTCTCCCCTCTGCTTTTGTCGTGGAGAGGCAGCACATTAACCTCGGATCAGATTAAGGGGGCTGTAACAGAGCCAGGTCGCGCGGTGGCCAAGCGGCCCCGGCTCCTCTGGGCTCAGATTAGGCCTGACCCCTGACCGATGTGTCAGTAACAGATAATGAGCTTAGCTTTATCAGCCCCATTTGTCTCCCCGAGGGGGCCCACGCTGCGGCGGCGGCAGCAGCGGCGGCCCCGCCCTGCTCCGGTGTAAACTGTGGGAGCAGCATCGGGGTTAATGCTCAGATAAGAATCATGTTACTTTATCAGCGCTCCCCGGAGGCTCCTCAGCTGAGAGGAGGAAAGCAAAAAAAAAAGCAGATATTACTGCACCCAGGCGGTGGGGGGGGGGAGAGATACTGTTGGAGGATGCACTCAGGAGCGTTAGCAACTCTCTTCATAAACTTATCATTTTTTTTGTCTTTTGCAAAATTTACAGCCGTTCATTTGTGTCATGTGACGCGTCAAACAGCCCTGAGAGGATTTCATCCAAGTTTAAAGGAAACGATGCATCTGCACGTTTTAAAAACTACAAATTCAATCATCATCCGTCTGTTTAGTCATTTTTATTTGCTTTTTTTGTTTTTTTTCTAAAGGTGTAATGATATCTGACTCACCGCCACGTTTTCCCAACGCTGTGTGTTGGGATTTTAAAAAAAAAAAATCATATTGATCGTCCCCGGGAACGGAGCTCTCGTTACAGATCAAAACAAGGTGACATGTTTGGTAGCGAGCGGCCCCGGGGGGGGGGAGAGAGACGGCCTCGTTCTCACAGAGCATGTTTGTTTCTGTCTCCGAGTTGTTTTAGATGTCTGCGCTGATCACCGAGCATGTAAAGTGGGGCAATAAAAAGAGCTTTGCACGCCGTAATTAATCACCAATGTCATTCATCCTAATTACAGCCATAATTAGAGTTTTTTCTTTTTTTTTTCAGAATAAAAGACCAACTGGTGCTAAACTGAAGGTCTGAGCAGTCAATCCTTCACTGATTCACACCAAAAGTCACATCGATAGCTTGTTAAACCTTGATGAAGGGGGGGGTCGACGGGAAAATCATACAGTCGCAACCACAATGAGCAAAAAAAAAAAAAAAAAGATGAGGAGAGAAGAGAAGAAGAGGTTTCGAGGGGAGTTTCACGTCCTAATCAATTACTCCGCTCCGTCCACCTGTGGTTTGCATATGTTGTTGATGAGGAGGGGGATTATCAGGCGAAGAGAGGAGGGGGGGGGGAGATGAGAAGATGAGCGAAGCTGCTAGATTAATATCCTGCCACGGCAGCCCAGGGAGAGATTAATTTCCTCTTTACCACCATTTAAAAAGAGGCGCATGCGTCAGAGTTGGCAGTTTTTAATGGAGAGAGAGAGAGAGAGTGTGTGTGTGTGTGTGTGTGTGTGTGTGTGTGTGTGTGTGTGTGTGTGTGTGTGTGTGTGTGTGATCTGCTCTGTGGCTGTGGGGTTGATGTGTGAGAAGGTTGATGTCTTCGGTTCCAATAGTGAACTTAGAGCGAGTCCACCTTAGTGCCTTTTGCCCTGTGTGTGTGTGCTAGTGTGTGTGTGTGTGTTTAAGAAGGTGTGTGTTTGGGTGTGTGTGTGTGAACCTGAACGGAGGTGTGATTGATTGGATCTGTGAGTGCTTGTGCCACTGGGAAGCAAGAAGAAAGAAGCTGAGAAGAAGAAGTGTGTGTGTGTGCAGGCATGCGAGGAGACTGAAACTCATATACGTGTTTGTGTGTGTGTATGTGTGTGTGTGTGTGTGTGTGTGTGTGTGTGTGACGTGACACGCTTCTTCCAGCTTTAATTCGATTGAATGAGAGTGCTGTCACTGTAACCAATGAGAAAGATGATCTCAGTCCCATTTCTGCGATATTAGGCTGATGAGAATGATGGCATCTTCAGATCTTCTACGCTCCGTGTCGTGTAATATTCGCTGGGATTAGAGCAGAAAGTCTGACTGTACTGAAGGAAGCTAATTGGAAATGTAGGAAATGGAGAACTAATTGGACAATATATGAGTGTCTCTTCATGCAATTTATTTTAGATGAGTGTATCTGAAAATCCATCAGATCCATTCATCCCTTATTAGAGAGCAGAATGTGACAGCTCGGGTTTCACCATCACGTGAAATGTAGGATTTTTTGAAAAAGGGCAACACATAAGCGGCTTATTTACATTTAATAAATGATTTATAATGCACTGTAATGTATTTATGAGCAGACACGAGTGTTTATCAATGCGAGCGACCAACAATGGGTCCTCCTCGTGCATCCATAAATAGATTATTAATGAAAATGTGATAAGAGAATGTATAAATATGTCCTTATGGAAGAAGTTACAATAAAAAAGGTCCTTAAAGCTGCAGACAGCTACATGAAAATATGTTTAAACTACATATTAAAATGTTTAAATGTTGCAAATAAACGCTTGTTCTCAAGAGTCTTGGATCTTGTAACTTTACAGAGCACATAAACGTGAATTTTAGTCATAAAAGATAACTTTCCTCTTGTGTGTGTTCATTAAAAGTGGCCTAATTGACATAAAAATGTTTAAAATTAAAGATTCTGCAATCTGTAAATACCTTAAATTTGCACAATTTACATGCAACATCAACATTTTAACAGTTCATATCAAAGGAATGAAGTTTTTATGAAATGTAGGCCTGCGTGACGTTAGTTTATCACCGTGAGTTTCAGTGGATGTTGATGACCAGTTTTAAAGATCACAGATGCTTTTGTAGAGACAATGATGGAAGAATCTCCAAACATGTTTCCGGGAGCAACAACAAGAAATTTTTAAGAAGACTTGCTGAGATTTTCCACTCCGGTTTGTCGCAACACAAACTCTGTGTTTTTATTGAGTAACTGGAAATAAAACTATTATATTAACCAAAACATAATCTTTTCCCAACCTAATCAAGTGTTTTTGTGCCCAAACATAACCACAGAAAAGAAGGTTTCAGCACATCTGTGAGTGTGCAGAAACGCTCAGCGCAGACATAAACTCGTGGCCGTCGGGCTGATTAGACTCATCTAATTAAAACTGACCAATCAGAGGAGAGAAACAGCAGCTTCCAGTCTTTCTGCTTCAATCTTTACATTTAACCTCCATAAAATCCTCTTTTTTTGTTTCTTTTTTTCCAAAACCGAGGCTCGCTCCACTGGTTGTCTCATTCCTGATGTGTGGAGCGTCGACGGCTCAGCGTCCGAGCGCTCGCTCATTAGTTAGCTGCCATTATAAATCTCCCCCCCCCTTATTAGAGACGCAGAGAGCTCAATAGCTGGAAATGCAGCCACTCACAAACACTCTATCAAACCATTGCCTTATCGATCGGCCTCTCTCGTCTGATTCACCTGGGCTCAGATGGATGGACCTGGAGGGGGGGGGGTGTCAGTCGGTCCTGTGAGTCAGACGCCTCTGTATCTGCCTCCTTACAGTCGCCCCCCTGCAGCGATGTCTCCACTCAAATGTCAGAGTAAATGAGCTGGCCGGGCTGTTGCCATCAGGCCGTATGTGCTCATCAGGCCGCTCTCTCTCCTCCGTGTTTGTTGCTATGATCTTATATCTCCAACCCCCCCCCCACACACACACAGACACATAAACGCACACACACACCTCTATCTTTCCCCTTTTATCCTCCTCCACCCCACTGCAACCCCCCCACCTCCCCTCCTCCTCATGGCTCCCTGGGTGCTTGAGGTCATTTGTTCTCTTATAGGTTTAATTAAAGGTCTGTTAATTATTAAGTGTGCTGTGGGGGGGTGGGGGGGGAGACCATCCTAAGCATTCAGTCTGACCAGTGTGGGACTTGTTGAATGAGGGAGGAAGCCCACGGCTGGACAGGAGCTTCTCAGCGAGCCGTCAGTCTCCACAGACTGAAGAAAAACACACTGTGAGAACAAAACTCGGCCCGTGAAAACGATCAATTTAAAGATTTGTTCTATGGATCAATTTAAGGGAAAAAAACAAATGTTTTACAGGTTTATAGTTTGTTAAAGTTTGTTTTTAATGACACTGCAGCTGCTGTAACTGCTGATTTCTGGAAATGCGACTAAAAAAAAGTCAAGAAGAAAAAACAAGAACAGCAACAGAGTTTTTCTGTCGACTGTGATGGATGTTTGGGTTTTTATTTTATCGTTTGTCTTCATCGGCTCTTCCAAAAAAGTTTGACTAACCTTGTTTTTTTTCTTTTTTTTAGAAAAAATAATAATTTTGATTGTTTCTGTTTTGCCACATTTGTGTTTTGTGATTAATTTGACAAAGAGCATTACTGACACATCTAAAAGATAACAAGAATAACATGAAATAATAAAAAAGTAAGAGCGCCAAATTTATTATCTTGAAATTGTTGATTAACTCTTTCTCACTGTTAAAAAAAAATTCATTTTTAGACAAAATGAAGCCAACAACTCGTCGCAGCTCAGAGAGCCACAAAGTTCCAACGAAGCTCAACAGAAGTGAAGTTAAAACAAAAGATTACTGGTTTAAAATGAACTCCAGTGAGGAGAAGAAGTGCAATTTTTAAAAAAGAAACACAGAAAAAGAAAAAATGAATGTTCTCGTTCAACTTTTTGTAAAAAACAAGTGGCTGCATAAGTTAAGTTACACCTCGTTTCTGGTTTCTGTTTAATTCCAACAATATAAACCAAAAGGTGAGAAGAAGAATTCAGGAGAAGATGAAGAAAATAAAACAAGTTCTGGAGACTTTAGGTTTAATATCAGCGCTGAAACAATCTCTTGATTGATCGATCAGGTGATTGTGTTTCGGTTGCTTTGATCAGTTCCTCACCTGCAGACAATCAGGCGGTAAAATGTTTTGAACGCTGCCATCTCGGCCTCTGATTGGCTCCTCACCTTCAACCCCAGTTTCTTGTCAGTGACCTTCTGCTTCAATGCCACCGGAGGGAGGACGAAGGGGTGTGTGCGTGTGTGTGTGTGTGTGTGTGTGTGTGTGTGTGTGTGGGTGGGGGACTGTACCAGGACTGTACATCAATATCAAACCCGTCAATTACAGCTGGTGATTTGTGCCACACAAACATCTCCTTGGCACTGCCACTTCAACGCCTCCTCCTCTGCACACACACACACACGCACACACACACACACACACACAATCCTTAGGGGACTCAAAGACCCATTGATTGGTTGAGCTGTTCGCGCCCCAGACGGATCGATAATCACTGTGTTCTCCCGGCGCTGTGCTGGGTAGACGCTCATTTGCCGGTTCCCATGGGAACTGCTCCGAATCCCACCGGATGTGGCACTTTGAAGACCTTGATTTTTTTTTTTTTCCACTCTCTTTCTGAAACTTTCTGTAAGTTTTTTCCTGAATCAACCTTTGAGGACAGTTAATACGGAGTCAAACGATAAACGCTTTAATTGGCTGCAACGTTGGGACAAAAAAAAAAACGGGTGACCGTATTAGAGGCTATCTTGGTTATTATTGGTTCGTTTCTAAAGACAGATGATAGCGCTCCGTGTGTGTGTGCGTGTGTGTGTGTGTGTGTGTGTGTGTGTGTGTGTGTGTGTGGTAAAATAATTAATTTCTCTTGATTAAAAAATATCTGTGAGAGAGAGAGAGTGCTGA
>JAPZDV010000009.1:3856592-3866677 GCA_029814665.1 Acanthurus lineatus
GTACCCCCCCCCCACTCCCTGCTGTGTGATAATGGCGCCGGTTGGAGTCACAGTAGCGTGGAAAACCTTCCAAACCCCCCCCCCCCCCAATCAGACGTCTGTGAGAGCCGTTTATCAGATTGTGTGGCGTTTTTTTCCAGCACTGCCATGTCACGGCGTGTACGTATAGCCCCCCCCTTTTTGCCCCCTGAACCCAGGTAACCATCAGCTCCTGCTGGGTTGTAAAAAAAAAAAAAAGGGGAGGGGGATTAAGAAGACATTGGTAAAGTTGATTTATCTGCTCACGCCAGAGGCGGAGACAAAGGAGCCGTGTTAAAGAGCCTCCATCAATAAGCCCCCCGCTCCGGCGACCATGTTTGCGAGAGGCGGTGAGGTCAGTTTTTAAAGTTATGGCTGCAGGGTGATGGCTCTACCACTGAATAACTCAATTCTCCCCCCTCCCCCTCCCAAGGTGGAAGGGTCAAGAGGAGTCAAGGACAGTGGGGAGGCAGGAGGTGGGGGGGACGGATGGAAAAGTGAATTTAGCAGACGAGAGGAGACTTGCTGTTTCATCTGGAGCATTGACCCTGCTCATAATTCCAATTGCCTGACTTGTTTGATGCAGAAAGAAATCCCTCAGTGTGAAAGGAATTGCCTTGCCCCTGCAGCTCCTCCGTGTGTGTGTGTGTGTGTGTGTGTGTGTGTGTGGAGGAGGGGGCTCTGACCATGATTTAGATCCTCAAATATAAAAAAAAAAGGAACCCTGAACTGAAAAAGAGAAAACTCCTCATAGAAAACATTTGAGGCTGTATTATATTCATGTGTCTAAAAAAAGACAACCTGCAGCTAATGTGAGATCTGAGCTGGGGGGGGGGGCCCGCGCACGTTCAGCCATTAATCATCATAATGCAGGAGGCATCCAGCGATGAATACGAATCCCCTGGCCCGTGAAACCTCCATAATCCAATTATTTAAAAAGCCAAAATAGAAGGTGGATGCTGAAATCTTCGAGGTGAAGGTCGACACATTACAGCATGGGGAGGTGAGTGGCCTCGGCCCCCCCGGTGTGCCGTTACTCCCGTGTGGTGGAAGCTCTCGTTGAGGTCACGTCGAGCACAAGACAGAGTGGCGGATGAGGTCATTTTTTTTGGTTAAAGTGGGTAATAAAGTCATAAGACACTCAGAGGATTTTAAGGTCTAATGTGCTGATTTGAGCTGTAATCCCGTCGTACAGTAAGATGGAGACCGAGAGAGAGAGAGAGAGAGAGAGAGAAGAGGCGGCAAAGCTGACGTTATTCTACAGGTAATGAGCAGGAAAATATTTGCTGAATGGAGATATCTATCATTTAAATGAGCGGGGTGTCAGCACATTATGGAGAACACTCTTTGAGAACAGGAACAAAAGCAGAAGTACTCAACGCTGTAAATCACCTCCACTCAAAAATGTGTTTTTTCTTACGTTTACGTCGCACAAAATGTCACACTTTGACCATATTGACTTGAGTTTATCACCGCAGGAGGCGGCGATGCTTGTGTTTTTCCCTAAAATCGGAGATTCAAACGAAAGCCCAGGAAAACCAGAGATGGTAAGTCACATATTTGAAAGCCAGTCACAGACTAACATGCAAATACTAAAAGCTGCCAATGAGCCGATTTCCAGGCAAAACTTGGTTGGTTATCAAGATGAACAGATAAAGGGAGCTGCAGGGTTCACGTGTTCGCGTAGGCCAAACCGGAAATTACAATCAACTTGGATCCCTCGACAGAAATGCGAGTGGGTTTTTCAGCTTTGTGGCAAATAATATTCATAGATGCTCAAACCGTCTGTGGCCTCAAAAAACCACCACGAAGCTTCCTGCTATACATGCAAGATGGAAAATTTGAGTTATGATAGTTTGGAACGGCACTTCAAGGCTATAAAGGCAGAAAGTGAGTGGATTAAACACCATGTTGGTGATATTTAAGGTTCCTGACAGCCTCTATAGTCTCATTTAGTGACTTGTTAGTCCCTTTAAGACATATAAATGCTTAAAAATCCAAAGTTTAATGTCCCTGACATACTTATATTGAAGAAAAGAGCACTGTTTCTTCAGCTTGTGTTAAACCACAGAATATATTTTTAGGCATCTGATCAAAAACCCTGTTAAAAAAATGAAATCCAAGGGAAAAAAAATGAACAACGCTCACTCATTTTTGAGTTTTTTTTGGGACTAATTCCTGCCTCAATCTGTTACATGTCACATAAAAAAAAATCCCAGTCAGATGGCGAACATCTCTCTGTAAACTTTAATTAGATCTCTGCTTTATAATTACCTAATAACCATGTGACAGTGTATACACACTTTTGACACAGCTGCTATCGCTATATCAGCCGCTGGCGGTTAGCTAACGAGCTAAACAACACCTAAGAAATAAAAGCTGCTAACTACATTTGCCACTCTGATATATTTGCCGGCCTGACTGAGGCCGAGGCTGCGGCGTCTTTGTCTTTTTCTTCCATTTATCATCGAATCACGGCCGAATTCTTTATATTCATATCAGTCCTCTAAGCTCCTGTATTCAATTAAAAATGTGAAGGTACTGTACCTGCGCTTCCGGCCGTATATGTGCAATAATTAATCAACACGAGGCTGTGATCCTCAGAAAATGGGATGTCTTGCGTGACCGTTGACTGTCATTGAGAAATCACATTAAAGTCTAGTCTTCCAATTACCTTCCTGCGATGATCCCGCTCCTCCGTCGCCGCTTCCTCTTTTTTTACTGAGCTGTAAACGGGAAAAGGCCGGCCATCGATTTCGCCTCATTCAGAGCAATAAAAGCAGGACTTTGAAGCAAAGAGTTTATTCACATGTTTTACAGAGGAACCATGGCCAGACTTTTGAGCTGAGCAGCTGATTTCATTTGTTGCTACGTCTTCAGAAGAAACGTCCCGAGGTGAACAAACTGTTTGTCCAGCGTCGACGGGGAGTTTTTTTTTTTTTTTTGCTTTCACAGCCTTCATGCGTGCTGCCATTTGAGTGCAGCGAGTGCCTGAAGGGTGATGTGCTGCTGTTAGGTGACTGTTTTTTTGCACTGCCTGCGGCTAAGTCCTGTTCTGGAGTACCTCAGGGCTCAGCAGGAGACGGACCGGAGACACAATTCACTGTCTGTCTTATGTGAGGAAAAAAAAAAAAGATTCAGCTGTTCGACAAATAAAACATTTATTCTGTAAAAAGGAAAAGAAAGGAGCAAAGTAAAGCTTCTCACTCGAGATGTTCCCTGTTTGCTCGTCTCTGGATAAGAAAGGGAAGGAGGTGAAATATGACGGGGAGGAGGGGGGGGGCGAATGAAGACTGATTGAGGTGTTGTGTTTTGTCTGCAGCTGAGTCGGCACATCGTTGGGTTTGTGATGAACTCGTGCAGAAGTGCTGATAACAATATTAGCGCAGCACACACACTCCCATGACAGGCCTGCAGAGGAAGGATCACACTATGTGTGTGTGTGTGTGTATGTGGAAGGAGGGGGGGTATTTTCTGTCAACAGCCCCAAAGATAATGAGAAGCATCAGGGCCCCCCCAACTCTGCATTCGACTTATCAAGCAACAGCCCTGCAGTCGCAAGGACTGGACTGTCAGCAGAAACCTGCAGATATGTCTCTGCTTGTGTGTGTGTGTGTTGGGGCTACTTGGTAACGTTGGGGGGGGGGCCTGGGCATTGGAGGGAGCTCAAGGGAGATGGGAGTGTTGCCAGGAGGAAAGCACTGAGGATGTGTTGGGCAAGATAGAAGCAAAACCAGGGCCAAAAAAAAAAAAAATAAATAAAACCCAACCCGGCTGCAGTTTTTGAAGGACAGTTTCTCAATGAGAGTCTTTTCCCATCAGCCCCTGGGCCACACCTCCGCCTGGCGTCAGTGGGAGAGAGAGAGCAAGCTCCTCCTCCTGACATCACCGCCGCTCCCGGTTGAAGGTTATAAAGGAGTAAAAATTTTTTAAAAAATGGCGAGAACAAGCTGATGAGAAGCGGTGATTGAGCGGTGGAAAGCTAACCTTTAGCGGCTCTTGTTTTATGTCCCCCCCACCCCCCCCCATCTCGTTCTCACGTTTATCACCCGACGGGGGCCCGGAGCCGAGCACCCTTTCTCTCCTCTGAAGAGTTTGGCATAAACACTTCTCAGTTACATGAAAAGAGGAGAAACTGTAACATTTCACACCTCCCTTGCTCCCTCCCGCTTTCTCTCAAACACACACACACACACACACACACACACACACACTCGCACTCACACGCAGATGCCGTCACACTCCTCGCCATAAAGATGGAGCGATACGAGCAGAGCTTCCTGCAGGCCGGATTCACCAGCCTGGACATCGTGTCGCAGCTCAACACAGAGTGAGACACACACACTGACACACACACACACACACACACACACATACACACAAATACACTCTGAACACACACACACTGAACACACACACACACTGACACACACACACACTGAACACACACACACACACACACACACACACACACACACAGAAAACACACACACACTGACACACACTCTGAACACACGCACACTCTGAACACACACACACTGACACACACTCTGAACACACGCACATACAGAACACACACACACACACACACACACACACAAACAGACACACACACTGAACACACGCACACACATACAGAACACACACACACACACACACACACACACTGACACACACACTGACACACACACTGAACACACGCACACACATACAGAACACACACACACACTGAACACACACACTGAACACACACACACTCTGAACACACACACACACTGAACACACACACACACACACTGACACACTCTGAACACACGCACACACATACAGAACACACACACACTGACACACACACTGACACACACTCTGAACACACACTCACACACTCATACACACTCAGATTTGATCATGAAAACAGTTTCCTGTCCAGTCGAGCAGGTTGCTGATTGGCTCCTCTGTCTGTTTCCATAGAGACCTGCTCAGAGTGGGCGTGACCCTCGCTGGCCACCAAAAGAAAATCCTCTCCTCCATTCAGACGCTCAGGATACACAAAGCCCCGCCCACCCTCCTCTACTGACCAATCAGCTCGGCCCTGCTGTACCTCCGCATGCAGGGAGCGACCAGCCTCATCGTTTAACTGACCACTGAACAGTCATCACACCTGCTATTGTGACCAATCAGAAGGCTGTAGTGAGACCACGCCTCCTGATGGACCGACCAATGAGAGGCATCGGTTGAAACACCTGTGACGTTTAAGAAGCACAAGAAACAAAACACTAAAAAAAACGCACACTGAATGTTTCTGCTCTTCAAGCCCTGAATGTTCGACTCAGGTGACTCAGACTCCGCCTACTTTGTTAATCTGACCAATCAGAGCCCAGGACAGAGATGACCACTGGCCGTATAAAGTTAAGTTACGCCTTATTGGTCGGCGTTCAGGATGTAAACCTGCCTGCCAACTCACATCAGCTGTCCTCTTCTCAGGAAAAACAAGCTCCTCCCACTTTAACGTTGTTGTTTTTAGTCCCGCCCCAAACCCTAGACTCACCTCATACATCAGCCAATCGGCTTCCAGCACAGCAGGGACGTGGGAAGATGTCACATTGGCCGGTTGAGTTAAACAAACACTCCTATTGGACAGAGAGATGTTGTAACTGCCTTCTGGCTGGGCTGTTAGCAATAAGCCCCGCCCACTGTGTGAAAGAACAGCAGAGATTGGCTCCCAGCTCTGACTGACACCTGATTCTGAAACTGAGTCGCATTCAGGAATATTCTGGAGTTTTTACCAAATATTTCAGGAGAGGAAAAAGAGGAAAATCCGAGGACACGTTGGTGAGTTTACGGGAACATCTGCGGAACATCCGGACGTTCTCCGTGGATTTCTGTTGTGACTCATCGACTCGTTCAGGTGACGGTTTAATCACGTCAGGAGACGACGGTGACTCTTTAAAGGGAAACTTAAAAACACTGATAAACATCCTGAAGGTCTCTGAAGTTCTTTTAAGGGAAACTTGGAGACTTTCAGGGTTTTTTCTGCCTCTTCAGGAACTCACGGAGACTCCGAACTGCTTCGGCTGTGACTCCTGGACAAAGTCCTGCAGGAGTCAAAGCGCCCACGTGTGTTTTATTAAACCAGACGTCCCCGAAGCGTCGGGTGTTGAACTGGTTCAAACCGTGAAGTGAAACCGGACCTGAAGTGGTCCAGTTTGGATTCATTCACGTCAGGTTCGGTGGATTTCAGTGGGATCCATGATGTCATAATGTGGGAGGAGCCAAAAAACGTCCATAGAAAAGACTCATCTGTGTTTTATAATCACTTTTTATTTCAGTTGAAACTTCAGGAACAAAAATCACAGCAGGAAAAACACAAAGTGAAGCTGATTCTGAAACAAAAATCAGTTTCTGAGCTGCAGAAGAGTTGAACTGTTTTTGTATTTTAGCACTTTTTTATACCGGATGTTTGAGTGTGATCATGTTCTGATGCAGATCCATGTTTTTATACTAAACTGACATTTTTATTTTACAAAGAAAAGAAAAATAAAAAGGATTTCTTAGATTTCATGTGACCGAGCTGATCAGTCGCTCGTTCGTTCGTTCGTCCAGAGAAACCAAAGTGTGTCACATGGTCACTGAAGCTCCGCCCATCAGCTCGTCCACCTCTGAAACAAACTCGTCAAACTGGTTTCCAGCAGCTTCCTGATCAAAACTCCACTCAGTTTCAGAGCTGTTTGACTCGTTGAGCTGCAGTGAAACCTGAAGGACAGAAAACGTTTAACATCAAACTTCCTGTTTCTAATAATCGGGTCATTTGATTCGTTCTGTGGCCGTTTGGTTTAAAATGTGCAGATTTAAACTGAAAAACTGTCAGCGAACTCAACAGTTTCCTTTGAAACACAGAACAAAATGTGGGAGGAGCTTCAGAGGTGAAACCTGATGGCTCCTCCCACTGAACCCAGGAAACATCCGGCAGCCAATCAGGATGCAGAATGTGAGACGTTTCTCAGCAGGTTTTCATGAACAAACTAAAGTTATTTGAATCAAATCCTGATAAAAATAAACCTGTGTGTCTGTGAATCCTGTGAACCAACGACGTCAGATCTCCTCTCTCATTGGTCCACAGACCTGTCAGTCAGTGACATCACTGCAGCCGCCAGCCTCCTGACTGCACGCTGCACTGCTGCAGTGATGTCACTGGTTTTCTCTCTGCTGATTGGTGGATCCAGGAGCTGAAGGTTTTGATCTGAAGTCATGTGACCAGGATGCGTTCGCTGTCAGTCGGCTCACCTGGTCGTCGAGTCCGAACCACCTGGTTCATGTTCAGCTGTGAAATCATTATTATTGTCTTTGACCACGAAGGGGCGGGGTTTCTGTCAGCCAATCACAATAAAGATAAACCGTCCTGCCCAATGAGATGTCTTGTTGTAGCCTTATTATAAGGTTTTTTTTATTTTAGCCAATCAAACGGTGTTTTTATTGATCGCTGTCTGATCAATAACGTTAGGTTTTTCAGGTTTGCTGTTCTGACTCTGAGTTCAGTGATGAAAGAAGTAAAAGTAACTGTACTTTCACTTAAAGTACTCCATTACCAGGAGAAGTCCTGCATTCAGAGCTGCACTGCAGTGACAGTGTGGAAGTGTTTTCACGATGGAGAGTAAAATAAAAGTACTCTATTACACCTCAGCGATCAATCGCTGCATCTGCACTGTTTTACTGCAGATGATTCCAGATGTTTCACCAACTTCAGGCTGCTCGACAACTGCATCAAGCCAACAGGATATAAAGTAACTAAACCTGAAAATCATGAGTAAAGTACCTCAGGAGAGGACTGAGCTAGGTCCTTGAGTAAATGTACTTAGTTACTTCCCACCTCTAAAGATTAAAAAAAAACCTGAAGTTTGTTTCTTTTTGTCAAACGAACAAAAACTGATTTAAACTCGTCATGAACTCACAGATCAAACATTAACTCTGTGTGTGTGTGTGTGTGTGTGTGCGTGTGTGTGTGTGAGCGTGTACCTGTGAGTGTGTGTGTGCCTGTGTGTGTGTGAGAGTGTGTGTGTGTGTGTGTGTGTGTGTGTGTCTTGCTCGGACATTGCTCACCTCCTGGTCGGTGATCCCTTGGACACACTTGGGACACTCCCAACAACTGGGCAGGTCTTTGTTCACCAGTCCTTCACCCTGAACCTGCAGCCACACGTGCAGACATTTTAACATTTTATTAGAAGAAGGATGAAGGATTAAATAACGGAAGAAATGTGGAGAGAAAATAAAAGAAAGTCAAAATAAACAACGACTAAGACTGTTTTTACAACGCAACTTTATATCTAAACTGTCTGTTGAGACGGACGGGTGGATTTCAAGTCTGAGATCTCGCAGGTTCATCTTGAAAAGCTCCGACCGGGTTTGTTTGTGTTTGGTCAGAATATGATCGGACCAATCAGGGAAAGAGGTGGCAGCTGTGGGCGTGGTTTAGTTTTGATGAAAGCGAGAAGCGGCTGCAAGCTTGTAAACAATGGTGTGGATGCTGCAATAGCGACAGTTTGATCAGAAGTGGATGACATTTTCTCACAAAAAAAGAAGAACAAATAACAGATTTGAAGGCTTTTCTTCATAAAAAAGATGTTTTCCTTCTTTTCCTTACTGGCTTCAAAAAGAGTAATGACTGTGACAGACAGAACGTTCGACCAATCACCTTCCAACTTTTATTTTTGGTCGTAATTGAATCTCAGTTTTCATCTTGATTTATTTAAAGCTGTATTTAGTTTTGGTCTTTATTTATTTACTTATAAATAAGTGAGAAAGGGGTAAGGATGTATAAGTTTTACCTCCACCAACTCCTTTTCAGACACTAATTTGTGGTTGTTTTCTTTCTGCTTTTAAATGTATTTCTGTTATGTTCGAAATAAATAAATTCAATTCAGTACAATTTTTAAATGACGAAATGCTTTCTGTGGGCTGTTGTGAGATAAAACCAACTGATAAGAGAAAGGGTGTGTGTGTGTGTGTGTGTGTGTGTGTGTGTGTGTGTGTGTGTGTGTGTGTGTGTTACCGTGAGGCAGGCAGGATGGACGATCTGTGCACAGTTTGAACACTCCATCAGCGTGAGCGAGGCGTCTCCAGTTTCCTCCTGATTGGGCTCCTTGCAGATCTCACACACTGCAGACAGAGGAAGACCCGGCTGCAGAAGAAAGGGGAGGAGTTTAAAAAAAAACAAACACATCCAACATAAACAGATGACGACACGAGGACGAGTTACTCACAGAGAGACACTGTCGTAACACACAGGTCTGCTTCAGCTTCCCCGGTCCTCCAAACTTCTTCATGTCTCTGCAGAAGTTGCAGTCTCCACATTCTGGTCTCATACAGGCTTCACAGCGTTTACACCTGCAGAGAAGAAGAACATCACGCATGTGTGACTGTAGACAAAATCATACACCTGCAAAATAACAGGAGTTATAAAGGCCTAACACGGTACAGAAACTTATAAACACACACACACACACACACACTGTTACCTGACCCTGCGCCGCCTCAGCACAGACATGGAGGAAGCTGGTTTCTGCGGTCGTGGGATGATGGGAGTTGTGGCCAGTTTAGGACGAGGTGGGGGTGGTGGGAGAGGAGGAGGCTGGTACCACGAGGGCTGATGGAGAGGAGCACATGAGTGAATAACAAAGAAAAAAAAAACAATGGCTGACATAAAAAACAGAAAGAGTAGATTTAACACAAGTAAGACAACTGGGTGCGAATGCTTTTCTGTTTAAATGAGTTTCTAAACTTTACTGCAAGCAGAATGACAGTATTTCTACACCACTACTGGTTAAAACTATTTTTTATATATTTGCTAATAATACAATGCAGAACATTTCCAATTAGCACCTTTTTACCTTATATGGAAACAGAAAATAAGAGAGATCTTTTCAAAATTTTTTTGTCCTTCTGATGAGAATGTGAGTTATACGTGAGAATTCGATACTCAGATTAATAAAAATTTACTGCAGACACTTTTCATTACCATCAATCTAAAAGGATTTACAGTTATGCTAGTGATGGATTTCTAAGGTTGAGTT
>JAPZDV010000009.1:3906169-3917747 GCA_029814665.1 Acanthurus lineatus
CCCCCCCCCCCCCCCCCCCCCCCCCCCCCCCCCCCCCCCCCCCCCCCCCCCCCCCCCCCCCCCCCGCCCCCGCCCCCGCAGGATCTGAGCAATTACACTATTTGGGCTACATGGGAGCTATTTATTTGCGCAGTGTGACATGTTTCTGTGGTCTGGGGGTGCCGCGCGGCGCGGGGCGGGGCGGCGTGGAAAAGCGATAGCACTGAAGTGTGTTTATTTATTCTGCAGGCGAAGCGGCCGAACAGAACAAGACTGCAGAGGAGAAGTGGAAATTAGAAAAGCGAGAGTGTGCAGACAGAGAGGGGAAAGAGATTTCGTTTACAGAGTTCTTTAAAAGGGTCCGGGCCCCTGTTAGTTTTCGTCCCAGCATGCTGTGCACCGAGTCCTGTGGAGCTGTGGGTGGAGGAGAGGACGCGTCCTCCATCTGCCTGAATGACTTCCCGGACCTCAACACGATGCTGGCGACCGACCAGCGATGGGATGAGCTGTGTTTTTACTCTCATAATCTTCCCCAACTCACAAGCAACAAACCACCTGAATTATCGACTTAAATCAAAACATCATTCTCCTCCTTTTACCTCTAATTGAGTGTCCAACATGCCCCGCCCCCTCAGTCACTGTTGCTGTGCTTGTAAAGCTTTCTGCTCTTGCACAAAGCGTCTGCAGTTGACAAAAGCAGGTTTCTTATGTCTTGTTCATGGAAAAAATACCAGCTGAAATGACCACAAGTTTCTGTCGGCTGCAGCTGAACAGCTCGTGAAGAAAACTTTAATCCACCGAGTTTCCTGCACAAGTTGATGTCGAGCCCCAGTTCGTCCGAGCACAACCCCCGTTTTAACCGCTCAGCGAGGCTGAACACATGCGTCATTGTTTGCATGTTTAATACAAGATGATTCTCTTTTTTATAACACTTAAAAAAATGTGGAGGAAACTTCATGGATGTTTGGGAAGAAAGAAATCAAGAAGTGAAGAATCAGAAAAAAAAAGTGGGACAGCAGCTCGATGAAAGTGGGTCTCTGCAGTGTTTTGCTTCTGTAGTCCATCATGGGAAACGTTCATTGCTACGCAACCGGCGTTATTTCTGACAGAACATCACATGAATTCTGGGTAAAATTCAAACAGTTTGAAACGAGGTTGCATGTCGCTGCTATTTGTAGCTGCTGACATGCAAAGTTGCTCCGTGCATTTTTTTTTAAAATATCCTGTTTGTTTTCCTGTCAACAAAACCTCCTCCGACATTCTCAGCCTGTCTCTGCTGTGTGTGTGTGTGTGTCTGTGTGTGTGTGTGGGATGTGTGTGTGTTTTCACTCGACGCATAGATTCCTTATGTGTCTCACCACATCTTGACAGGCGACAACCGCAGAGATGAAAACGAATAAATGAGAAACAAAAATGATCAGAAAACAAAAAGCTTTTTACAATTTCCTGTCATTCTCAAAGTTACTGACATATTATCGTTTTCTTTTCTCTCAATGTTGTTTGTTTTCCCCCTGGATTTGACTCTTGAATGCATGTAAACACACAAAAACAATCACACACTCACACTTCTTCCAGAGTGCTAATGTTGATCATATTTATTGGCCTATTTTCAGCTGTTTAAACTCTGAAATGCATCCCAGATTTTTTAGCATCCTGAGACTAAATCACATTGAACTCTTTAATGTGTCTTAAATTTGCAGAGTTCTGTTGTTGAAATGATAAAACACTGCTTTTCTTGCGTTTTAAATTGCATTAGTGTTAGCAAACTTTAACCATTAGCCTCCTCGCTACTGTGAAGCAAACAGTTTGAAGGCAGCTGAGCACAAGAAACAACAGAGTAACAAACTCAGCGTCAAATGAACTCAGATTGGAAAAGCAGCTGAGATGAACCTGATGTCTCCATGATGCAACCAAGCACTGAAAGTAAGCAGGAAATATGTAGTTTTATCCAGGACCTGGTCTAAAAACAGGTGGGTCTGCACACAACTATTCTGCATTGACTCAACTTTTAATATCAGACTACTTTCATGTATCTGTTATATTGAACTTTTCGAGCCAAATCAAGAAATAAAACCCATGAATTAAAGGGTTAAACTTTAAACCTTTACCTTTAAGCTTTGCTCAGATTATTCTTGGGCAAACACAACAAATCCAGAGCTCACAGTATACAGAATCAATACAGTCATGAGTAGTTATTCTTCCTCGGTATTACAGGAGCTCAGACGGTGGGAACGGTGGACCGCTCCCCCCTCCCCTCCCTGGTATGTCAGGCATGAACGTACAGAGTGGAGCGTGAGGATTGTATCCAGATCCTGCAGAGATGCTCCTCCGATGGCGCTCAGCGCTAGATTACAGGTCGATCGCCTGCTGAGTGATATGACAGGATATGAGATGCTTCACTCCTGCACGATGCACGTCACTCTGCAGGCTCTGCAGGCTCTGCAGGAGAAGCAAACCACCTCCTTTTGAGTCTAAAATGTCGTTCTATAAATGCATATGAGTGCAATTTTTCTAAATGTGAAGCTGCTGATTATCCGCTTTCACACGTCGACTCATGAAAAAGTTGCGTGTCTGAGCCGTCTGACAGGAGGAGTTGTTGTCTCTTCGCTCTTCGTCCCCTCAGAGACTCATTAGGTGCTCATGATGCTGATGGCGACTCGCAGGCGTGATTGATTATCGCTCATAGCCGAAAAATCAGCTGCAGCCTGAGTGTGTTTAAAGAATATGAAGTGGCTTCGGAGGCACTGTTTGACTGCATTCGGGGCACAGGGCTGCCCCCCCCCACCGCCGCTGGTCGGTCTTATCTCAACATTACTCTTCTTCTCTGGCAGGAGATGCGTCACATGAAGCCCGGCGTGCCAGCTTCACTCCTCGACCTTGGAGAATCTTTCTCATCACTTTACACACTTTATTCTTTTCTCCTTTGATTCTGCCTGTCAGGATGCGACACACGCCCCCCCCTCCCCCCCGGCAAGTTCAATCTGTTGCTATTTCTGCTTTAAAGATTAAAAGCGTGCTGTTTGTTCACATCCTTTAAATCCAGACTCCTTATTGTGCAATCGAATCTGTCATTAAGTGTTTACGATGAAAGCGAAAGTTTATGTTCCAGCTCTCATTTCTGACAAATGGCTCTTTATTTTCTCAGTGAACATGAAAACACAGTTTAGCCTGCAGTTTGTGTTTCTGCTAAGTGTGTTTTAAGTCTGATTATGAACAGCTTTGTGTTTAAAAAGCCACAGATATGCGACAGAGAGCAGTGACCGGGTCAGAGCTGCTCTGTTTACGGGAACCAATCACTGAAATAACCTCTTATTAGCTCAAACAGTCGATATTTGACGAATGAGTTGAAGGAACGGAGGCGTGTTGGACCGAGAAAGTTTTATTTACAGAACAGAGAGCAGCACCTTCTCTCCTTTTCTTCTTTTAAGGGGGAAATTTTTCACCAAAGTGATTCATCACGAGCGACACTTATCTTATCTTACATTCTTATCTGGTGTTTTCTGGGTCGAGGCCTCTGCCCCCCCTCGCTCCGGCCACAGTGTCCCGTCCCGTGATGGATGAGATGAGATGCTGTGATTCTGATCCTCAGCAACCTGAAACAAACCTTCTGCTTCTGAGGCGTCACAAACCAACAGCGACAAAACTCCAAAATGCTGCATCAGCTTTGTTTTTTCTGCAAATGCAACATTTAAACATTTTAAATCAACGTGACATAATTGGGACTCTCTGTTTGCCTAAATTAGCTTAATTTTTGTGGGTTTTGCAGGGGATTGTTGGTAATATGACACCCAGGCAGGAGGCTGGTGTTAAAGATCTTATCGAGGTCAGAAGTTTTTACCAGGTAATTTTACGGGACATTTTTCAGCCAAAACTGTGAGTTTTTAAGGAGACATGATGAGGTTGTCTGTGTGGGTTTCTGGTGACAACAACAGTTTCTTTTAAGGAAAAAATATGAGAGTTTTTAACCTTTTTATCTGCAACAAACCCAGTTATATTCAGCCAAAACACGATCTTATTCAAACCAAAAAAAAGGAACATTTTAATGTGAAAAATGTAAAGAAATGTGAAGTTTATGCATATTTGTGTCTTTCAGAACAGCAGCAATAATTCCTGACATGTAGGGGATTTTTTTCTGGATAATGTAAAAACTTCTTTACTCTCACAGACTTTTTAATCTCACATGTAAATGATATTTGACCTGAACTTAAGATCATCTGTGAAAGCTCAGAGAACTTTTCTGAACTCGACTGATAATAAAGCAAACAGAGCGATCTGGCGACAAATGAAGCCCTGTTCTGCTGAGGCGCGTCGTGTGCGTTGTTGTGGTTTATTTTCACACCCGGCACACTTACGCTCACCTGTTTGTTTTTCTATCATTTAAAACTGTTTAACACGTCCTTGACTCCAGCACGCTGAGCCGTGCAGCTGATGGGCGGGAGGCGGGAAAGGCCACGCTGAACATGGGTGGCCTCAAAAAGCAGGATAGCAGTCAGATTAACAACTTGGGACGATTTGTTTATGAACGTCAGGGACTTTTTTTCTTCTCTTGGCTTTGTGAAGGCGCAGAGCCCCTAATTTGTCTGGTTAATGCCGCTAATTCTGCTCCTGGAGATCGTCCGGGGTCTGCCCGCCGTAATGCCTTCCAGGCTGCTGTCAGAGGGAGGAGAAAATTATTTGTATTAATCTGTTTTTAAAGCCTCACATGGTTCTGCTGTTGAGGGCTATCGGAGTGAACGATGATCAGGCGGAGACAATAGGTTTAGGACACGCATTAGAGCACCTAATGGTCCTCTCCATCTTCCACACACACTTCTACACACACACACACACATTTACAGATCATGCTCATGATGCATGGATGGAAAAAAATTCACACGCATGAAAGCAAACGTGCATTTTTCACAGCGTGGAGTGAAACATTTTCTGTCAGCAATAAATCCCAAATAATAAAAACCAGAGTGCAAAAAAAGAAAAGAAGGGATGAAAAAAAGATATTAGACTATTTTCATTTCATGCCTTTTGTTTAGGAGAAAGCAGCCAGTTTCCATCACAGTCTTCTGTTTCTGTTTAACTGAACCAGGCGACCGTCCAAGACTCAACAGAACAAAAAAAAGCAAAAAATAAAAGAGAGAGAGAGAGAGAGAAAGAAAGAAGACTAACCCTCAGCTGGCAGCACCATCTGCCATGTTTGTCTTTGAGAGAGGAATCATCTCTGCATTCCTTCTCTGTAATCCATATAATAAGATCTAAACACCTGATGCAGCGTGATGTGGGAGGGTTGAGATCGTCTGTCTGTTTTCTGTTCAGATTTTGCTCCGAAATAATAGATTTTTACGACTTTTTCTGCTCCTCTGATTTGATTAAAAAGCCTGCGCGCTGATTGAAACACACTGCTGGATGGATGAACACTGTTATGACTCGGGCAGCTGCTCACAAAGACGACTGCTGCTGCTGAAAAAAACCTCTGGACGCTAATTACGGCTGATTATGTGAATGTGAAGTGCCGGCGTCGTTTACAGCGACGCGCCGTCATCACGGCGTCTCTGCGTGCACGAGCTGCTGTTTTTTCTGCAACATGCCTCACACATTTGTTGAGTGGGAAACATCAAAAGATGTTCCTGATTTGCTCAGCATCCAACCCCCCCACATACTCGGTCCTAGCTGTCTTTTCTTTCCTCAGATCCCCTCATGCTTTCACTTTCCCCTCACAGGAAGTGATTTACTGTCAACCACGTTCCAAACAGCCGAACCCGACTGCACACTGATGCGTCCCAAAAGGCCCATGTGCTTTCGTTTTTTTGGTCCATTTTCTCGCCTCCTTTCCTTCTTCTTCTTCTTCTCCTGCCCTGGTGGAACATCACGACTTCGACCTGTGTGTGTGTGTGTGTGTGTGCGTGTGTGTGTGTGTTTTAAGGCGTTTCATCTCGTCAGGACGTCTCTGATCAGCTTTCAACCAGCAGCAGATGCATCTGTTCCTGCCTGTTTTGTGGCTCAGAGGATTATTTGTTGTTCCATGGTGCGTTTGTCACCATTCAAGTATGTGGGGGGGTTCGTTTGTTTGTTTGTTTTGGCATGAATTAACTAACTGGATGTTAAGAAAACCAAAGGAAACTATGCATCTCATTAACACATCATTTAAAATGTTCAAATCTAGTTTAAATACAGTGTTTTTTGGTTGTTTTCTCTGCTGATATTTGACAGCAGCATTGAGAAAAAATCACCTCACTGATTTTTGCAACACATGAAGATGAAACACACAACCCCACGATGTTATATATGGCTTCTTCTACTCTAACTGAAGGCAAAACTTCTTCTCCCATCAGTCACTTCATCATCCTCGTGTCCTGCATGTGACTCATTCTCTCTTTTTGTCCTGTATTCTCTCTCCTCTCTGTCCCAATATGTTTCCCTCCTCCTCATCCTTCTCTTCCCTACTGTCTCTCTGCATCCGAGTCGGAAACATCCTGTTCGTGGCTCCATATTGACAAAGACACAGCTGGTCTGGGTCTGCATGTGGGCCGGCTGCTCCAGCTTTATTTATGCCTCTCCCCTGGTTAGGCAGCAGAGCTCTGGAGCAGATGGCTGCAGCGTTCAATTGGACTCGGCCATTGTGAGACTCCTAACTGCTACTCGGAGCCAAAATGCTTCATTAATTATGCAGAAGGGGCTGTTTTAATGCATGGTGAGCCGGTCTTACTGAAGTGTAATACTAATCAAGTGAGTGCTTTTGCTGCATTATGCATCAGGGAATTTGATTTATTTTAATTGTGGGCGTGTAACCGGATGATTTCAGGACTGAATCCCTGAACAAAGGTAGGTGGGAGGGGGGGAAACATGAGTGATTAGCGTAGCTCGTTCCTTATCGGTTCGCCCTTGCAGTGAACTTGAGAAAAGTGTGGATGTTTTCCACGTGAGAGTACGTACAGTAGGACTTAAAGATGTTTTTTGAACTTCATCGCAGGCCAGAAAAACTGACTGTGAGTCGTGAAAATAAAAATCTGGAGTTCATTTTGATAAACGTATAGAAAAGTGTAAAATGGTTCAGTCCGCAGCAGGTGTTAAAGCGATTTATTCCATAATGTTTTTGTGAATGTTCTCCTGTTTTTACTGCATTTTTAGGGAACTGTGGAGTTTTGCAGCTTGCATGTGCATCGTGTTAAAGACCCACATGCACGACTGCAGCTTTTACTGCTGATAAGTTCACACTGAAGTGGATCTAAAGGGAGCAAAGTGCAGAACTAAGCGCAGTTTCAGTGGATTATAAATGTACCTCGACACAACTTTCCAATGACAATGAGGTAAAAACAAAAACTTTCTTGTTTGCTTATTTTTCATAGTTGAAATCACAGAAAAGTGGTGTTGTTGTGGCAGAAACACACAAACACCTTGCGGTTTGGAAAATAATTCTCATGCATGGAAGCAATTTAGCGAGGGTGAAAAACCACCTCTGAAGTGAACTTCAGATCAGAACCAGCTAATCAGCTCGAACCCTCACCTGCTCCAACAGGGCTGCAGATCTGAGGTCTGTGAACGCACCAGCCAGCTCTCAAAATGTGTTTTTCTGCGTGTGAATGTGAAACAGGTTTTTGTTGGAAAACAGCAGGTAAGTCGACTTAAGCGCCTCTGCACGAGTGAAGTAAGAAAATAAAGGTCAGACACACGGAGGCGGTTCACAGGGGTCGAACCCTGACTTCTGTTCCAGCTGAAACCGCTGGCATCGTTACCTGCGGCCATGTTGCTTCTGCTTCACATCTGCTGGTTGTCACAACAATCAGCCGTCCAGTTTCCACACATGCATTTTAACACGGTGACTCGGCTGGTACGTAAACGCTTGTCACAGATGGTTTGAGGGGGGGGTTAAAGAAACATTACACCCCTGGTCTGCAGATTCACTCGACCGGAGCTACCGGGGCTGCGCAGTTGGCAGCGCCGGGCGCCGTTCTCCTGAGGTCAGGCTGGTATTTCAACCCCGCGTTAATCTGCGGTAATTAGAAAAGACCCATATGGGCTGCGGCGAGCTCGAGGAGCGAACCACACGAACGTTCACGCATGACGAGCTCTGCTCATTCAGTCCTGGATGTCGTCTCAGCTTCGTAATCACATCAGCAGAACCCGGTTGTACAACATGTGGCGCACTGTGGCCTGTTGCCTATAAATTCATTTAGCTGTAATGCAAAATGGCGGTCAAGGTTGTTTTTTTACGTGTGCAGATATCGCATGCATGCAAATTATACGCCGCAAATTTAATTTACAGTTCATGATTTGGTCGACTGGTTGGCTGCGTGAAGGCCGGCGTCCCCTCCGCTCCGACCGTGCTGACTTGCAGTTTTCAATTACCAGAAACAGAGATACCACGAAGGTTATTAACGTCAGACTTTCTGTATAATCTCTTAAAGAGTCGGACTGCGAGCGCATGTAATGAGAGCTGCATAACTCCTCTCCTTCCCCCCCCCAAGGCCACGGGCTCATCAATCAGCCGTCCTATCACTCTCTTAAATGTACATCTCAGACAGCGTGATATCAGTCTCAAGTACACTTAAAGCAAAAAGCAGTAATTTGATGAATTGATGAAACTCGAATCCTTTTCAGACGTCTGGATGCTCTCGCAGTCTCAAACATCGTGAAGCAGCCGCGTCGACTTCTATTAATGCACAAAATGTCAACATAACTGCATAATCCATCATATCAAATTAACATATCAATGTAATGCTTTACTGTAAAACCATGATGTATTGATTCTGAACGGGAATATGCTCCTGTGTGTGTGTGTGTGTGTGTGTGTTTGCAGCGTAAAGGCCTTCAAACTTTGGAGGCAATTTGTTTTGTTTTTTATTGTTAAGTTGTGATTAATTTGTACATAAATGTGTATTTTTGTTGTTGTTTTGTCATGTGACCTTCAACACAGAATTCAAACATTTTACAGTGAAAAAAACACCGTAATTTTTCCAGAACAAAGTTGATTTTTCTCCTTTTTTTTTTGCACTGAAAGTAAAGGCATCAACTAATCTTGTTGTGCAAATCAGACATCAAAACTCTACAATGACCAAAGTGAACCTGTTGATTTTGCTTCTCAACATCCAGCCACATTATGAGACAAAGAACAGAAGTCTTTGCAAGTTTCTTGTGTTTTCTCTTTCTCTTATTATGTAGAGTGACAGGAAGGAGAAGCTCATCATCATATGAGGTTGAATTTCCTCTAAAATTATGATCATTTACATTTACAGGTGAGTAGTTTGCAACTTAATTCATCACGTCCCCCCTGAGTTTAAAGGCCTTAATCTGCAAACTGCGTTCTGGTTCAGTCACGTCTGCTGGAGCTGATTTGCAGCCACTTAAAACAACGATGATGATGATGATTCTTCTAAATCCGCCACAGTGCGATTCACAAGTGTCCCTGAAGTGGCTTTTGTTTAATCTGCACGGATACAGAGCAGATCGAGCCTGGCAGGAAGTCACACACAGGAACCTCGCAGATTATCTGGTCAATTTTTTCAAAATAAAACACCCCATGCAGACTTCCTGATCGGATCACATCAGTAAACAGACTGAACAGTGGGGGGGGGGTGAAGCTGCATGAAGCACTGAACTCTGGGGTACCTGAGTGTATTCTTAGAGTGTGTCGATCTGTGTGCGTGCGTGTGCGTGTGTGTGACGTAGTTAAGGCGTATGCCAGCGCTGACCTCATGTGTTTAATTTAACACACGATGCCCAGTTAGATCACTGCCGGCCTCGGTGTGTGAGACAGAGTTTGGGACACAACAGAACACACTGTGAACTTTAAAAACTGAGTTTGGTTTAATCACTGAAAGGCTCCCGCTGGACGCTTTTACCTCACGTTGTTGCTTTCGAGCTGTTTAATTACGACTAAGTCTCTGTTTTTGTTATTCTCGCGCTCACATGGTGTCACACTACTTCACTGATCAACAGGTGGCTGTGCAGCAGTTTGTGTGCCAACAAAAAAAGGGGAGAAGAAGACAAAGAGCTACTAAACATGGAATAAAACGACGCTGGATTTAAAATACTGGTGAAATCAGCCTGACTAATGAGTAACAAAATGTATTCAACACATTTTTTTAAACTTGAGGGAGACAAACAATATGTTTTGGTGAGTAACACTGAATGAAAGGATTTGATGGTCTTTCACAAGACTCATGCTGCATTCCAGAAAACTGGAAAGTCCGAAATTTCACATCTCCGACTGTGACGTCAGAAAACTGCATTTCGGTGAAGTCACAAGTTCACAAGAAGTGACTCTGACCTTAAGTGCAGTTTCATTGCACTTTCCCCGGTCAGAGATGTGAAATTTTGGACTTCCCACCTTAACACTCCAAGTAGGAAATATCAAACTTTCAACTTTTCTGGAATGCAACATACGAAGCCACTGTATGTTCCTAAAGCTTTAGTGAGCCAGTTGCTCAAAAAGTGGTAGAAAAAGTGCAGCCAACTTTTCCCTTTTCCCATGCTTGAGGAACACGAGGGAGTCGGACACTTTAGCACTGAGAGCGATGCACCCTGTCTTCCCCCTCACACCCCCTCGCTGACTCGTCCTCCTGCAGGAGTCAAACATGGAGTTCATGAGTTTTTAGGGAGTGACTTTGGAGGCAGTTCTGCAGAACAAGGATGTGATTCCTCTAAAATCCAGCCTGCTCTTTCTGCTTTCTCCGACAATAACAACCCCGGTTTTTTAGCTGAAGCTAATGAGACTCCAGCAGTTCGAATCCACCTGATCAATTTGAAGTCTTTAGTGCGAAATTCAGTGTTTGAATTTCAGTTTTTATTTGAACTCCTCACTGTTGTTTAAAGACCAACTTAAACTGCAAAACCACCTTTTAAAAAACAACGTCTACCAAATCTCAACCTACGCTCACCGGCTACTGTACACTATTGTTCCATCGGGAAACATCGTCCATGAATAAAAACCACATCCACCAAGTTGGATGCAACATTTTCATGTTGTCATGGCAACAACATGACTGACACAAATGAGTCTCGTTTCCAGCCTTCAGGTACAGTCACGACGACGATGATGATGATGTAACGCGAGCGAGACGAGCTTCCTCGTGACTGTAACACACCGCCGTTACTGTGTGAGTTCAGCTGATGGTCGAGATCATTTCAGGGGAAACATGAACGCAAATCTCCTCCGGCGTCTGATGTTTTCACAGATTGTACATCAGTCGCTTTTTCGTGTTCAAAGCAACTTTTTAACTGATTTCCATCAACGAAAGCAATTCGTATGTCTGATTATGTTCAACCTCCATCATGCAGGCTATTTACTCCGAATCTCTAACAATAGAAACATTTCCAGCCTCATTTTCATGTTTTTTTACGTTTACAAGATGCTATTTTTAGCCTGCTATTCTCCCTCAGTTTGTCTACTTCAATGCACCTTGATTTGCATGAAAATACGAAGGTGGGAACCCCGGCTTCTGTCTCTCTGCACTCCTTCTCTCTCTCTGCCTGTGATTGCAGGCGGTGACTCATCGTCGTGTCTGCCATGATCTCCACTCACAGCTCACACACACACACACACACACACACACACACACACAGAGGGGTGATTACAGCCGAGTCTCAGGTACAAACACGTCTGCATTGT
>JAPZDV010000009.1:3917847-3929068 GCA_029814665.1 Acanthurus lineatus
AAGTCCTAACCCCACAAGTAAATTGTGGTCCCGATAAACACACACACACACACACACACACACACAGAGTGGTGATTACAGCCGAGGCTCAGGTACAAACACGTCTGCATTGTGCAGGATTATAACTCTTTTTCTGAGTCTCTCTTACATAAAAAAAGGGGAGAAAATGGGGTTTTGGTATCATGTCTTTTGTATGGAAGCGTCTCCTGTCTTTTGTCCCCCCCTCCCCCGGGTGGGTTGACAAGCCGGTCCGCTTCACTCTGAGATAACAAGGCATTTTTCAGTCCAAGTCAGATGAAGCACAAAAAAAAAATCTCTAATGATGATTACTATAATCGCTGCCCAATTTGTCTGCCTCCACCTCCCCTATCACCTCCAGAGCCCCCCCCCCTCCTCCTCCCCCAAGTCTCAATAATCCGCCATCAGCAGACTTTCCCCGGGTTTTCTCATGCAATTACCTCGAGCGCTGTGTTGTTGGTTCCCATGGTGAGTTTCTTAGATAAACGTTTAAATTTGCGATACAGGAGAGACTTTTTATTGATTCAGGAGATCTCAGGCTTTGACCTCTGACCTCTCTTTATGTTCTCTGACAACACAGGAGACTGTGGTTGTGAGTGTGGTTGAAAACCGAGGAGACCGCGGCTCTTCCTCCATCGCTTACAGATCGTCTCGTCATCCTTCCAACCCCCCCACACACACACACCCTTCAGTTCTCAGTCTCCCACTTCCTTTAAGTCCTCACTAACATGAAAAAAAGTCCCAGCGTGCATTGATGCTGATGACATATGAATTATTCTGCACATGAAGAAGAAGAAATACTCTGGCAGACGTTTGAAAATTCACAGATCAAGTTGAAAGATTTATGGTCGTAAGTTCACAGCAACTCCCCTCCTATTTTATTTATTTAATTTTTTTTTTTTCTTTTTCCAAAATTGCATGAAGACGAACAGACACGCCTCGGTTTATCAGCTGCTGGAAGCGAGTGCAGATTTATTCGCAAAGAACAAAAGGTACAAAGTGCTCGCATCTGAAACCTGTTGGAGAAACTGAAACAGTCCAACTGTCAGCGAACCACAAATGTTACTAATAAAGCCTTTATCGATCACTCAGCTCTGCACATGAAAGCCTGATTATATTTAAAAACAGTTTGAAGGAGGAAAGACTGAAGTGAGTCTTGAGAAGTTTCATAAAGAGGCTAAATGATGCAGATGATTCAACAGGAGGAGTTGACTTTTCCAAATTTAGAGGCAAATTTATCTCTCCATGCAAAAACCCAAACCAGGTTCTGGTGTAAACTGTCAGACATTGTGAAGCGCAGACTTCATGTTGCATTTAATTTCTATATACATGAAACAATCACTGAACTGAGAAAGAGTCTTCCATAGTAAAAACAAAAGTGCACGACCCCTGAACGCTCCTGTGTTTTCCTTACAGTAACTCATGTGCAGTCCTGTAATCTGCAACCACAGCCCCCTCTGAGGCGACTCGCCTCACTCGACTCCTCCATCTGTGAAACCCCCCCCACCCCCCCAATCTGCTTTTTCATCCAGATTTTGTTGGACAATGCCGTATCTCTCTGTCTCTCTCACGCTGTCATGGTGGCTTTTCATCACTGTGTTTGTGATCAGAGTGGTACTCACCACCACTCTGTGGCGGGCTGATGCGGTTTAACCCCCCCCACCCCCACCACTTCCATAGACATCCTCTTGGAGAGGGGGGAGGCTAGGGCCCCGGCCTGTCGTGTGATTTCCAGGCGCGTCTGGAGGCAGCGTGGGCGTCGGCATTAGGAAAGGAAGTGAAAGGGTGCAACAGGGTTGACTCATGCAACCCGTGGGTCGGCTGTGGTTTCAGCCTTTTTCGAAGAAAAAGCTGTTAAATTGGCTGCTTTCGCCTGACAGTTTTTTTACACTCTTCTGCCGAAACACCACCGACTCACGCCTGGGCCTCCACTCCCACCGCCGCTCCCTCGCTTTATACCTTCTGCTCTGATGGCGAGGGGGGGGAAACACGACCTTTAGTGTAATTATCCTGACTGCATCTCCCTCATTAGACTCCTGCGGTGGAGCCCATAAACAGCTGCAGTGTGTGGACCCCAGTGAACCACACAGCAAAAAAAAAAAAAACCCCCGGACTCCTCACACCCACGCGTAACCTAAATACACATCACATAGCTATTAGCCGAACCTACTGCCATCCAGTTATGAGCACAAGCTCGCAGGAAAAAAATGCTTTAGCATCAGTTTCAAAGTGGTTTCATTATAACACCCAGCAGTCCTGGCAGAAGGACAGAAACACTTTATATCTTCACATCCGCAGCCAAACATGATCTGAGCCTCCAAGCTGTAAAAAATCTACGGTGTGCACTGATATAATCTGAAAAAAATCGTCTGCGTCTGTGTATTCAAGCTTGATTCCCTTCCAAACAGCGCGGCCAGAAAACCAGCGGAGGTGTGCCTTCATGTTGGCGAGGTGACGTTGATGTATGGTTTGTTTACTCCTGATCCTGGAGCAGCTTGTGTTCCTGGATGTGAGAGCAACCTGCAGGCTTCGAGTCTCTGCATCTTATCGAACAACGTCTTTGTTCAAAAGCCCCCTCGGGTTCACCACGTCCCTCAGTTTTACATAATCACTGGACGTTTTGATCGCGGAGGAGTCGGTACGTTCGACCATTGAGTGCAACATACAGAATGCATTAATAAAAAGTCGATGTGCACGGTCAATACGGCAGTTTAGTCAAATACATGGATCAACAATAGTGTATTAAAGCTCTTTTCCCGTAAGTGGATGCAGGGGGTTGGGGGGTGTTTTTGCTGTGCGCTGTGAAAAAATCTAATGCAATTATGATCAGAATAATGCCTGTTATTGACCGGTGTGAGAGGCCATGAGGTGCAGGGGTGGGGCTGCTCCGGGGATGACCCCGTCCCACTTCGTGATTGATCGGGTGTGTCGGAGCAATTCCAGCTCCAAATGACTCAGGGTGGGCCTGTGTGTCGAGCTGCGTCCAGGCTGGGCCGGCGTTATTAACTTACCCAGGAAGAGGGCACCGTAAATAGCCTGCAGTGGAGCCTCGCGGGGGGACACTGCAGAAATAAAGAGGGGAAAAGCAGCCCCGCTAAACTCAATTTGTAATTCAATCCAAGGTGCTGCCATCGATCGAGATCTGCTCCTGCAACAGCAGCCAACCTGCAGCTGGGCGATGGACTAAAGCACATGCCGACTTATCATCCTCACTCCGCCGCTGCTCTCTGTTTCCCGGACGGTCGTGAGGTTGTGTAAGTGAGTCTGCTGTCCGTTATCTCCGTCTTTGTCTCACAAACAATACTCAGAAACACACACACACACACACGCGCGCGCAGGCAGGCAGTCATCCTGCAGGCTTGATAAAAAACAGGCACAAGTTTCAAAGACTGTGGAAAGTACGGTAGTGATTCAGCAAAGGTGCTAACAGGGAGACTGAGAGGCTGCAGCATGTCTTTAAAAAAGGCTAAACTCTCTCTGCAAACATGCAGTTTGACACAAAGTTTGATGTCAACCCAAAAATGTTTTTAAAGGGTTTAAAAAATCATATTAAGTGTTTTTAAAATTACTTTGGACAACAGTAGAAATACATATAAACGATCACTTGACCCACACTATAAAAATAAATTCTTTTCATTGACTGTTTTTAGTCATGCAGATGGTTTTAACGTTGTTCTTTCAGTTTTTTAAAAGTCAATTTCTAAGATATCTGCTGTCGCCACATCACAGTTGGAGTGAATGGAATTGAAATTTTTTGTTGTCAGTGTTACAACAATGAAAAATACACTTCAAATACTCCTTTAATTCCAAAATGATGCCAGTTAAACACTGGACATTGTTTTTATTAAGACAAGTTACTTTAAATTTGTAACATATGTGTTAAACAAACAGAATTCAATTCAACAGATAACTCAAACTTTTGCACATAAATAAAAAGTATTTGCATAAGTGGATAAAACAAAAAGCCGGTAAGAAAATTCATCATCGATCTTCTCTTCATGTTGTCTCTTCAGAAATCATTTGAATGTAAAAACAGTGACTCGGCTCTCTGTGACCTGCAGGTCATTGTGTCTTTAAAGCCCTCAGGACCGAGGACGAGTCGGGCTCCTTTTGTCTGCTGTATAATAACCACATGGAGCAGGACGCCACCTCCTCATTCACCTCCTCTGCTTTGATCTGAGCTCCATGTCTGAGAGACATACCTGTGTTAGCTAACAGCTGTCCGACGGGAGGCCGGTAGCTTCCTTCATCCACAGTAGATTTCCTGATAAAGTGTTGCAGCTCGGCACCCATCGACACCTTCTGCTGCTCCACATGTGAACGCAATTCCAGGAAAGTTGAGGGAAAATGTCGCAAATGAGCGTGGGAGGAGGCGGCTCTCCGTTTGATTGATGCCTCGGTCTTGCGAGATGCATCGAGCCGACAACTCCCTGTAAAATAAACTTCATGTCTCCGCGCTCTGGCGCTGACATTAGGACGCTAATTGTGTCAAAAGCGAGTTCTGTGTTTGCAGGGGAAGATAAACTTCACATCAGCCTGATTAGGCTCTGCAAACGCACTCCGGTTGAACCGTTTGCCATATGGAGCAATGAAAGGCTTTTACATTTATACGTTCTGCCCCTGGTTGTAAGAGTGAAAAAGGCAGAAAGGGGAGAAAAAAAAAACGCATGGCAGCTTTTCTGCGAACTGATATGCCAGATTTCCCTACAGATTTTTTTATTAGTTGCATGTTTTTCTTGCAAAAAAAATCCCATATAATACTTTAAGTACACTGTGGTTGCTTTAAGTTTTAACAACGGCACCATTTTAATCGCTACTTAGATTTTTTCATTTTTATTCCCATAAATTCAGCTTAAGTTTAACATTTCATTGGCTTATGCTGTTTGAGGATAGAAATACATTATTGGCTGATCTAAAGGCAGCTGTCACTGACCTCACAGAAGCCCCTTCATCTCGTTTCCCGCGGCAGATAAGAAGAAAAGACTCAACTGTTGCTGTCAGATATCAATGAAAGACAATCCAACCATTTAAAAATCTACTGTAATAGACCTCTATTTTCCCTCCTCAGTGATCTCTCTCTGCATGTAGTCGGTGTATTTTGTACGGCGATGCCGTATGACTCAGGTCTTTTATCGGTTCCATGTGTTTCATGCCCGGCTGAGCTAAGAGGGAATGAATTGATCCCTAAAGAAACAGCCTGCTTCAATTCTCTGCATCGCTTTAGACAATCAGCACCCCTGCTGCTCCCACTCACTCTCATGATACTCTCACTGGTGTTTCCCCCCCCCCCCCCGATATCTTCAGGAATGCATTCACACACACTCACACACACACACATTATCTATCCCCTCATCTCTCGCTCTCTTACATACGAGCTTTGAGTCATGCATCTACCGCAGAGCTAACAGGAAACAGTCCCAGCATGTGAAGGATCGGTCGGTTTTCATTTAAACACACACAGAGAGAGAAAACTGGATGATTTGCAACCAATCGTTTTTATTTATTAGGTTTCAGTAACTTCGCAACAATTCTCTCATGTGGTAAATGAGGTACTAATGTTGATTCTCGGTCTCCAGATCTCACCTCCGCACAGGACGCCACACTGCGGGTCCTTCGCCGTGGTCCCGATGAAAACCGGCCCACGAATCCCTGCACGGCCACGATGACGTAGAGCTGACCTTTGACTTGGATGTATATGTCATTTTTATGATTACTGTGAGCTTAAGGAACGACCCAGCGGCATAAAGTGTCGGGGGAGGGGCTCATTTAGAGATTGGTTTGAATCTTTGGAGATAATTTATCACCAGTCTGAGGTTTTTTGTTATCTTTTATTAAAAAAAAAGAACAGGCTCATTTCATCAGAGGTCTTTAATTGCACACACACACTTGTCAAACACACATTTTTCTCTTGTATTCCCAGACACACTTTCTTTCTTTCTTTTTTTTTGAGACAAGATTTATGCGCCGGCTAATCCGTCACAATCACAAGCTGGGAAAGATGTTTTCAGCACCATCGCACGCTGTCAAGGGCAGCGCTTTGTGATTTAGGGCACGAGGATCCAGAGCCGCTGTGAAGGGAGGAAGAGGTTCGGAGGTACGGAGGTACGGAGGCCCCGGTGACACGGGTCAACGAGGAATGAGAAGACCCCGGAGGAAGTAAAACCATTTTCTTGTTTCTTAGAGTTTATTTTTCTACGTGTTTTGGGGGGGAAGGGAGCTGCGCTGGTCTGCAGGTTTTGATTGAACATGATGGATCAAACATCTCGGAAAATAAACAAAGTCGCAGAAACACACACTTTGTCATTCTCTTTATTGCACGTGGTGTAATTCAGTCCATCAGTTGTGCATGTTTGCACACACACACACACACACACACACACACACACACACACACACACACTAAGTGCACAGCTCCCCAGACGCTGGCTTTACTCTAAACAAACCACCACATGAAAGCTCAGGTCCACGTCAGAGTTCGCTCCACTTTAATGAGCTGACCAGAGGTAACGGATTACTCATTACGGCAACTTAAGTGAGTCTTGCCTTGATTCTTTAGAAAATCCAACTTTATCCACGTCTGGCTGTCAACTTCAGTTAGACTTTACACCGTTTTTAAGACGTCTGCCTGCTGTACGGGGTGAAAATCAGGGAGTTACAGGTCTATAAAGACCACTGGAGTTAAATATTTAAAGAATTCATTCTGTGGTTTTGAGATGATAAACTGGATTATGAGACATTAAAGATAGCAGAGGAATACTGATATATGACAGATAACATGAGAGATAAATTTAATTGTGTCCCTTTTAATTGTAAAGCACTTAGCGAATTTTGTCTGTTAAAAGTGCCATATAATTAAATTTTACTTACTTTACTTTTACATGAGACACATAGAGTACAAGAGACAAGAAATGAGGAAACATTATATGAGAAAAATGAAAATTAATATAAGACCTATAAGACATGGGAAATAAGAGATGAGGCATGAGATAAGAATTTGAACATGAGAGTTCAGATCTGAGTTTGGACATGAGAGACGAGATATGAGATGACTTACAGTGTGAGATATAAAAGATTAGACGTGGCAGATGGGATGTAAAATGAGAAAGATAATGTTTTACATGAGACGAGAGACTTAATTCATGATATAACAGAAAAAAAACAGGTGCATCAGCTGTAAAAAGCTCTGCAATCAGCGTTTACATTTTATAAGCAACATGACAAGAATGAAAAAGAGGGAAAATTATTAGTAGAAATAGTTCAGGTGCTTATGTAAAAAAAAAAAACATCCACAGCTATCCAATATTTCAAGTTACAAGTCATATGTTTAATGTCCCTGTAGGTCAGTTTCAGTTGCACAAAGTTTATTCACAGTGTAATCTATTACAGCCCTGCAATAAAATGTATTGTTTCCTTTCTGTGCGTCCTGTAAAGGGAGGTGGACAAAACATAGGAACTGTCCTTTAACATGGCATTAGATCGTATCAGCCTGTGCAGCTGTGTCTAATAAAATGATGGATCATTGTATATATGAGCTTTAAAGGCACTGCTGATTGGTATGCAACCTAATACGACCAACCCTGCTCGCCGTTTGCGTGGAGGTGATTAAGCTTCTTTAAGGTCTTTTATCTTCTCGTCCCTTTTGTATTTATAAAACTTTGTTTATCTCCGGCGGAGTGCTCATGATGACGGGTTTATACGGATATAATCGCCCGTGAATTCCACTGTTATCATCGGTAAGTATTGCCAGGAACATCGTGGTTATTATTAGTCACCGAAGCTGCCCTGCCTTCCTTTTTTTTTTTTTTTTTGGCAGATCGTCAGTGTGTCAAACAGAGGACAGCTGTGTCATTCAGTCAACACCGGCAAAATGAGAAATTCCTCATCCTGGACCTCACAGCTTCAACGGCTCACTATCTAACACCTGTTCTGCAATGACGGATACACGGAGATGAAGGTCACGAAGTAAACCCCAACTTGGTAACACTCTTTGATGTGTGTGTGTGTGTGTGTGTGTGTGTGTGTGTGTGTGGGAGTTGAGGCTGGATGTGAACAGACAACTTGGCTGATGCTGCTGTGTTTTGAATAGCTGTCAGGTGTTAGACATCACAGTCCGTGATTCCTCCCCGCATGGCCGCCGTGTTTCATGTCTCACATGGTTTATAACACCTCCTGACACATATTCGGCCTGTCGTCCTGAGCGAAGGAGAAAGATTTGTTCTCACCATCCTTTCTTACTTCCTTCCTTTCTCCTCCAAAGTGAGGCTGTCACCTGTAAAGTGACACCTGCCCAGAAAAAAACGCTTAAAACAATTAAAAAACTCGCCTGGAAAAGCTCGAAAACATCACCTGCCAAGATGAGTAAAAGAGACACAAAGCGTGGTTTCCCCCCTTCTTAGATTAAAAACCTTAAATTAAATCAAGTGTGCCATCAGTGCATGCAGGGGGGCGAGGGTTTGGAGGGTGGGGGGGTCCCTAATGGCAGGCTTCTCATTCTTTTATTTTATTAATCCCCCTCTCCTTACTCAGCCTTCTCCTACTGTAACAGCCTCTCTGACTCATCTGCTGCTGCTGCAGGAGGGGGAGGAGGAGGAGAGGAAGCAACGGGAGGGTAGGGGAAAAAGCACCCAAGAGTGGAGGAGTGGGGGTGGGCAGAGTGCCCGCCCGAGGCGGAGTGAGTCACGACGCACCGCAGGACCCATTCATCACCGTGTGGCACCGGCTGCACCGCCTGCACCTTGGCACTGTCCGTCGCTGCCAACCTGGTCCACCGTGAAAATTAGGCTGCTTTATCTCCGAGCTCTTATGTTATTGTTGTCTCTCTGCCCCCCCCCCGCCCACACCCCCGCCTGAGGTCCCGTTGTTGAAGGATAAAAAAGTACACGAGCGCAAAAATCCTGATCAGCTGTTTAACGTCAGGACGAACACACTCGCCGCACAGAGGATGTGTTTTTATACTCCGCCGGATTCGTGCGTCTTGATAAAGAAAAGAGCTCATCGCCTTTTTTACAACCCTGCAAACTCCACACATTCAAAATGTGTTTAATTATTACTTATTATGACCATATTGTAAGAATATAGTACTTTAAAAAACAGGATTGTTATCTTGCAATGCCTGCATTGACCACCTGCCAATATTAAATCTTTTCCCTTTTGTCTGAGAAAAACCACAAAAATCAAATATTTTTTATTGCCAAAGTGCTCGAGGATGACTAACTGGAGTGAAGTCTGCATCTCAAAAGTGTAATAATACTCAAATTGTAAAAGCATGAACTAAAAATGAAGTGGAAATAAGAATAAAAGCAAGTATAAGTCCTTATTTTTTATTAATAAACCGTGAAACATACATTCAGGGAGAGTGAAAGCATGTAAAATGATCAAATACAGCAAATGCAGCAAAGCATTAAGAGAAAGTAACTGTGATTTATTAGAAAAAAAACTCAATAAGCTTGTAAATTTCCAATATAAGTCATGTTGGCATTTTATTACGTAAAGATAACAGACGAAATAAACGCGTGGATCTGCTGAAGGCCACATACAGGACTCAGTCCGTCCTGTTCGCAGCTTCTTAGCTTCCACTTCCAACCCGCAGACTCGTCTTTAAAGAGGCCTGTAAAACAGCCGCAGCTGCTTTTAATCACATCCAACATCTTAAACTCACTGCGACGCTAAAGAGCAGATATTCAGAGACGAGACGCTGAAGGCTCGTCGTGTGTTTGCTCTGCATCTCAGTGTTGTTTGCTGCTCATTAGTTAGCCAAACCACATCTGTGTTTCCATCTAAACAACACTGACGACTAATACAATGCCGAGATGGCTCTGATGTTGTTTTTCCCCCCATGAGGAATAAAAAAATGTGTGGAAACTGTGTTTTCTCTCACTGGAGCTGGACCGTGCTGACCCATGAGAAAGTCCACGGGGCAAACAGAAAGTTGTTATTGTTAAATTGTTAAAGTTGCAGCCTGGTTTGAATCTTTCCAATGTTTCTTCTCATGCTACCTGGCGGCCATCTTTGATTCACACACCGGTCAACTTCGTGCAAGCAGCCGCGTCACTTTTCAGAGCTTTTTAAACCACTTTTTTAACAAAATATTAACCATAAAAGATGCTTTTTTTTTTTACAACATGTCTGAGGAGGAACATGACAGCTTTGGAGGAAGTGTTTAGCTCTGAGTTTCTGTGCTTTTCCTCTCACGACACACACACAGCTCTCACATTCCTCTCCGAACCCTCCGGCAGTTTCGTCCCTCTTGGTGTAAAATCATGGACGGACATCACACGTCTTTAGGAGGCTCAGCGGCACGTCACAACCCCTCATAAAGATTTCATTTTTACGGCTGTTGAATCAGCCCTCTGTCTTGCTTGTTTTCCTGCATCACACACACACACACACACACACACACCAGCATTGTAGATGACATGGCTGCCTACCGAAGGCCACGGAGTTACTCACGACTCTGCTCTCAAAAACTGGTGGGGGGGAGAGATAGGGCGAGCTGTGTCACTTTAACCCCCACCCACCCTCTCAGCTTTCTCTGAACCCCCCCCAATCCATCTCCTCTGTGCTGGTGTCTGGTCCACCTCCCTCACTTTAATCTTATAAAAGTGGATTTCTGATACAGAGAGTGTGAGAGGGCTTTTAAGTGGATGGTATTGAGGTTGGTATGGAGTGTGTATGATGGGTGGTGGGGGGGGCAGAGTGATGGGATGGGCAGAGGGCAGGTGGTTCCTGTAATGGCTTCTGCCCCCTCCACCACCCTCCTATCAGCCACCCAACCCTCCCTCCACCACCTCCACCATCAGCCACTAATGAGCCTCATACAGACACCCAGTAGTGGATTTATGATGTTGTGGTGAAAATGAGAGCTGGACGTGGAGAGAGAAAGAAGAGCGCCGGGTCCATCGGAGCGGCGCAGCACAGCCGGTCACTTACTGATATCGATCCGCATCCCGATCCGTCTCAATTTACCCTCATGTGTAGTCACATCCAATTATGTCCCGCTCCATCTTTGAATCTTTGAGAGCGGCAGCATGTTTTTTTTTTTAAAGCAGGAGCATCTCAAATCTGCACAACAGACGTCACGCTCAGCGGCTTTAAGGCTGCATGGGGGGGGGGGGGGGGGGGGGATGCAGGGTTTTTTTTTTTTTTTTAGTGTTTTTTTTTTTAACAGGCCTAAAAAAAAAAAAAACCCCGGGGGTGTTTTTTT
>JAPZDV010000009.1:3932733-3948114 GCA_029814665.1 Acanthurus lineatus
TGGGCAGTTTTAATCACTCGTTGCAGAGTCTTCCTGTCCTGGGCCGTGCACATCCCATGCCAGTTTGTGATGTTTCCGGTCAGGATGCTTTCAGTCGCTCCTTTGTAAAAGTTAACAAGAACTTGGCATGGGAATTTTGCTTTCTCAAGTCTCCTTAAGAAATACAGCCGTTTCTGAGCTTTTTTTAACCATGGCAGAGATATGTGAAGTCCATGACAGGTTTTATTGGTATATAAACTAATCAAAATGATCTTCACCTTCACCAGCTGCATGTTGCCAGTCAGCTGGCAGCTAAACTGATGTTTATTGAACCACTGATGGTGAATAAAGCAGCTGATAATCAGCTACCGTCTCTACAAATTTAGTAATCTGCTGAACAAACAAATAAAAACTTCTTTTTCAAGCCTTTGAAAGATTTTTCCTTCGCTGCCTGTTTCGCTTGATGCACTTTTTTAGCTTACTAATTTGTTTTTTCTTGTGAAACTGCCAGAACAAAAATGTTAAGAGCTGCTATAAAAAAGGGAGCGGTAAAGAGCAGCTAGTTAGTAAAAGAAGCCAGATGATTCCTCAGGAGATGAAGAACCGAACAAGATAAAGTGAACTTGAGTTAAAGCCTGAAGACTCTGCTATCCTTAAAGATTTTCTTTTCTTGTTTGTTTAGAAACAACTTTAATAATTAAAAAAATACATAATCTCAAGGTTCACCTCAACTGGATTAACAGTCAACAAGCCAACATGGATGGTAATTAATCCCAAAAGTGCTCAGATTAATGTGAAAAGAGGCTAAACTCTGCACATGAAGGCTGAGTTTTATGGGAAAAGGCTGAACAAACAGCTGGGCAGAACTTGATTTAAGTTCCCACGTTTTGCTAACGAGAACTTCAAAAAACTCACATGCAATTTTAAAAATCTCTAATTTTCGATGTTTCCCGTTTTATTACATCTTTCCCGAATCATTAATTTTTATGCTTTCCTATGAAGCACTTGACTGTGATTTAAATAAAAATGTATTATTAATAGCAGCGTTTGTACAGATGAGGGGCTGATTTCAGGCTGGCGGGGGATGAGTCAGAAACCGGGGCTGGTCGGGAACCAGCCGCCATTAACTGGGCTTCAGGAGGCAGAGAGGGAGGGGGAGGCCTGTCCTGCTCCTATCACACACACACCGGCTGTATAATCCTCGCTGACAGCCTGAGGTCCGGTATAAAAAGGTTTTCTCGCTCGGCCTGCAGACAGGTGAGGTTTGATGGCTTCTGGGTCTCAGGAAACACCGTTTTAACCCGCTGGATGGGCTGTAATGCAGCAGAGTGAGCATTAACTCTGCAGGTGCATGGTGCTGAGTTTTTGTCCCGGAGCCATGCATCCAACAATGAGTCACACTGACTCTGCTTATCTCTCTCTCTTTCTCTGCACAAAAAGGGTATCAGTGTTTAAGCTGTATAACATGTGTTCAGCCTGATATCACCTGTAATTGATTTGCGATGGCTTCATATGCTACAAAAAACTGGAAATGAAAAGAAATCCGCGAGGTTATTGACAGTGAAGGATGACTCCTCCTGCAGACACCAGATGGTCGGTGAAGCTATGCTGCAGCATTACATGCAAAAACTCATTTAGTCCATTTCTATTAAGTCTTCATGTCAGGGGCGTTGCAGCCCTGAATTTGTCTGCACGAGCCCCCATCACGTCATTAAATGGGAATTTTCTGGCTCGCTGGGGGGAAAGAAAACATGACTGGATCTTCTGACACAAGCGAAACAAGACGAGGCTGATGGTGAAGTTGCGTTCCCGCTGTAATAACACGTGCATGCATGATTAACCCTCGTCACTCTGAGGAGCAGATCCCCGGGCGAAGTTTGACAAGACGGTTGCCCGTCTGATTTGATGTGTAACTGCGGCGAAATTCTTCCACTCTGTGTTTTTTGGCATAAACACACACACACGTGTTTTTCTTTTTTTTTTTACATTCCTCCAGTTGATTAAAATGTAAATATTGTCGCCTTTAAACAGCATAACTGAGCTCTGACGGCTTTGTGTAGTTTCCTCATGAGGAAACAACGAAGCACCTTCAAAGCAACATGTGTGAATTTGTGCCTTCTGTTAACCTGGACTGAAGTTTTTGTTCTTTATTTAACTTCCTCGTTAAAATCTCTCAAAAGTGACCTGCAGCAACACAAATAGATAAATCCAAGTGTCGCAGATTAGCAGCACAAAATCCAGCTAAAATGCAAACACAAGAATCCAGGAAAAAAAGACACTTAAAATGCATAAACAGGTGAAATTTTGCTCAAGATCAAGAGCAATCACATTGACTAAGAGGGAAATTTTCCACAGCAATCTGATCATTTAAAGTCCCTCTCTAGATAATTATAGTGAGAAGGGTTGGAAATCTTTTTTTGCCTTTTTCTGTTCCAACTTTGGGACTGAATTGTAAGATCGTAGGCCATACTGGTTGATTTTACACAGGAATGAAAGAAGACGAGAAGAAACAGCTTTAAGGGGGGATTTATCTATAAAAACCAGCTAATGCCAAGACTGCAGACGTGCAAAGACGACCATTTAGCTGCAGCATTCAAAGTACAGTGGTGTGTGAGGTTTCTAAAGTCAGAAAATAAAAACCTAAATCACAGTGTTATACAGTATCCAACTCCTGCTTGGCTGCATTCATTAAAAAACAGATTAAATTAATCCAGTAACAGTAAAAAAAAACTCTGAGATCACTCAAACATCTCATCTAATCGTCTTTTATGCTCACCATCATTTTTCCTCTGTTTGATGGCCGTCATGGGAATAAAAGCAGCGCTGGTTTATTTGAAAGTTAGTCTTACGTTCACGTCTCCGGGCTGCACCGTGATTACAAACCCAGGAACGCTGGGACATGTGGGAAGCATCAGCCTTCTCCGAGCTGTCACTTCCTTCCTCTTTATTTTCTCTGCCATGATGGAGAACCGGTGGCCGCGTCCATTCTTCAACGCCCCTCTGCCCATTAGAAAGGTCACCTCAGGTCATCGGGGGGGGCGAGAGGTGGAGTTCGGACCAATGGAAAGCCAACAGGATATGGATTGCAAATGTGGACGGGAGCTCTACCTGTATTTTTAACTCGAGCTTGGTGAGGAAGGAAAAGGCTCAGTGCTAATGGCTTGTTTACACTGTTTGGAAAAGCGCAGATCTTTCGGATTCACGTAATTGGCCCCGAACTCAATCAATCAAGGTATCAATCAGCGGTCTGAGGTTTTTTAAATAAACATATTAATCGTTTTGGATTTCTGCTCTCCTGATGATGAAGGAAGGTCAGCAGCTTCTCTGAGCGGAGAATCCCAAGTGAAGGTTGAGTTTCCATCATAAGCAAACACACCAATTAGTTGAATAAGCAGAACAGCCGTCGTTAAAGGCGGCGATGGGTCTTGTGTCACAGCGTCTCATTCGTCCATCCAGGCAGGAAATGACACGGTTACGATGGCGGAGGCTCCTGGAGGACTCAGTGTCTCAGTGTGTGTGTGGTTTCCAGGTTTTTGCTGCTCTGCGGTTGGTGAATGTTGGCTGTTTTCTCGCTGATAAAAGTTCAAGAGATGAGTCATTTTTGCTTTTCCACTGTTTTTTTTTTCTTAACAGTTCGTCCAAAACGATTCGCTGCAAATTTGAGGGTTTTTTTTTAAATGTTAAAGTATCATAGTGTCACACCTCGTTGCTCCTCCATGTGTTCACGTTTAGTTTCATGGCTGAACTTTCATCAGAAGGCTTTACGAGACGCTGACGCTTCAGTTGCAGCTGCTCCCGTTAACTTCAGGGTGTTTCTGTGATTTCTGCAGCTTCGATTAAGCAAAACAACTTTCTTTTTTCTTTTCCAGTTTACCTCATTTTCCCCAAAACACTAAAAACAGTGGCTCTTCTTGCCTACAGTACCTCGTCTCTTTATTTTGTTCTACACTTAAAAAACTATCAAGCTACTTTTGCTTTAGCTTCTGTTTCTTTTTATCTTATGAAAAGCTTTTCCCAACTATTATCTTACTAAACCGATCTTTGTACATTTGTTTTTCTTTGTAAAAACATTCTTTGTTTCTTTCTTGTACAGTTTATGTGTATTTTTTTCACCCACATTGTCCTTACCGCTTTAATTTTTTTTTCCTGTTTATACACTTTTCGTTTGTTTAGCACAAAAGGAGCTGCAGCTGCATTTCATCACACGATCCTCAACTGTGAAATGACAATAAAGGTGAACCTTGAACCTGACGTGGATTCGTGTGGTTGGAAAGATTTCTCAGCAGCTTTCAGGATTATATCGTTCTCTGTCTCTTTTTCAATGTGTGACGGCAAGACGCTGACCTCAGTTTACAGTAAATTGTTTTGTAATATTCAAGCATAATGCACATTTTTCCATTTTAACTCTAAAAATGAAACATATATTTCTGTTTTTGTATGCATGTTTAATTATAAAGAAATCCATTTGACTTCTTATCAGTTGCCTGACATGTTTTCCTTTGTTTTGTTCATTTCGGTCACATTCGATGTCACAGACGTGCTGAGACTGTAAACCGCAGGAGGTAGCATTGAAACTTTTCATAATACTTTATCAAATAAATCTCTTTTCTATATCATTTACTTGCATCTCTCTTGCAAACTCAATGTCGACTGAATGATGTTCGGTCTCTGCTTGAATGGAGACGGATGAAATTTGTGACTTAAATAACAAAAAAAGATGCAGAAACTACCAATAAACCTTCATTACATCTCTGACAGCTATTATTAATATGTCAGGAAAAGGGGCACAAAATGATCTTTCTTTGTGTTTTTCCATCACTGTCGGCTGGAGCAGGAGCTGATAAAACACCTCTGACTGCTGCACAGTTGTTCACCTGGAAATAAAAGCTGATTGTACCTTTTACTGTTCAGGTAAGTTTTTTTTTTTGGTGCAGTGTGAAAAGGGTTCAACTGCACCGCAAATAGCCTGCTGATTTGTACTTCTGATGTACAGAAAACTAAAGGCCCAACTATTGTACAGTTTTTATTCAGCACCAGAAAATATAGTTTTACTTTTAGGCTCCAAAAGCTGTAAGTTTTTTCTTCATTTTTGTTATTTATCAGTCCCTTCATCCCTTTATCTGGACAGAAGCTCTGCAGACCTACTGATGGTTTTACTGTAAATGTTGCTAATTACTAGTTTAAGCCTCCAAGTCTTCACAATTGCAAATCAATGACAATAAAGGTGAAATGTGTAAAAAAAAAGGGGCAGCAATAACCAAAATACAAGTCCTTACTTTAACTAGTAGCTGCAGTTAGCTTGTTGACTCAGTTAGCCGTGCAGCTAAAGTGCCTATTAGCTGATCAGTCAACCTGGACGAGCAGCTCAGAGCTTCAGGTGAACGTTGTTGTTCCCTGAACACATCAGCATTGCAGGGAGCAACAACTGGGCCACACTGAAACACACTGAACAGATTGAGATCAGTTTGACAACAGGGATTTAAGTACTGAAATGAGAAGCTACCACCAGGACTCTGACTCCAGCCACAAAATGAGCAGGGACAGGAGAGGCATGAAGTTAGAGGAAGGTCAGGCATCACATCCAACTCGTGATCAGGGATTTATTTTGACCAACAAGAGCTGGTGATTCTTGCAAAAGTGGAAAAAGACAAACCAAAATGGTTTTAACAAGTTCATTTTGTCTGGTTTCTGTCAAATTTAAACAAAGTTTGTTTTATTGGAAGTTAACAAGGCAATGAAGCTTAAGACAGGATGGGCCAAGGCTATCTGATGAGCAGAACCTCAGCAGATATCTCTGCTCCTCTGATTTCAAATCAGAACATCGTGTCGATAATTTAACTTCATTTTCTGAGCGAAAACAGTTCTGACCACATGTTCCACATTTTCCCTTTTTAAGACTCTTTTGCTGTCAGTGATTTTTACAACCACCCACCCTTTCTAACCTTCTAAAAGACACTTTTCTCCACCCACTCAAATCGGGTTCAAATCAGCCAATAAGATGGTTTTTTTTTTTGTGATTTTTCCAGAGCGGCTCTGTTACTCAAACAATGTTTGTGTGTTCAACTCAGATTGCAATCTGCCTCCCTCCCTCTCACTCACTGTCTGTTTTGCTCTAAACTCTCTGGATGTGTGGCAGCTGAGGTGGGCAGCAGCAGCCGCCCTGGTGGTCTCTCACTTCTCTAATTGCAAACCCCCCCACCTTCCCTTTCCCCTCCCCTCTCCCCTCCCCCCTTTGCTGCTCCATCATCAGTGGATTTACAGCCCAATCACTGCAGCCATGGAATGCAACATCTCGTGGAACAATAAAACAAGCAGTTTTCATAATGGAGGCACAAGCGGTCTGACCTTACAAGCTGGGGGGAGTGTAGCATGTCAGCAGGCTGTCAGCTCGGCTCAGCTCGCTCAATCAAACTGCAGATCTTATTTTTGTGTGTGTTTTAAGGATTTGTCTCTGCAGAGCTGCACTTATCCCCGCTCCGATGAGGTTAAAAGGACACCTTGTAAAATCAGACTGGAGATTAAGTAACTTCTGCTTTCATTACTGTAAAAAAAAAAAAAGGCCACTCCAGTTATTAGACAGAGCCCTGGACTACTGTAACCACTCGAAGGCTGGCTCGGCTCACACACACCTTCTAATGGCTTTCCCAGAAACTCTTGTAATAAGAGTTTTGGATCTTAAAAATGAAACAGATACGCAGAAACCTCAGACTGGGCACCGCGGTGTACAGTACAGTAAAAACCAGGAGTGAGAGTGTGATGGAGTACAGTAAGACTGCAGGGGCACTCAGCTCATGAGAACATAACCTTGGTGTTCATCCAGACATCCACTCCAGCACTTTCACCCCCACACAGTCATCCTTCACTCCCCTGTTTCTCCAGCTTCCTGCGTCCCGGCCGTGGTCGTCTCAGCGCTCAGTCGCAGGGTTAAGAGTTTGATCCTCTCTGTTTCTGTGAGAGAGGGGGGGTGGTGGTGAGGAGGACAGCCGGGCTTTTGCCACGAAACACAGATTAGACACTGTCATCACCCTTTCCTCCCCTCAGAGCTCGACACTCTCCATCACACCGACACAGCAGGTCTCGGTTTTCTCAAAACCAAATGCAAACACATGCAAGACTTAAGAGAGACGGACAGGTAAGTCCCGTCTGATACGCAGCACATGTCGTCCTGTTTTACAGCTCGACTGCAATCATCATGCAGGATGTGTGTAATATTGGACTTCTCTTTATTGGACTTTTTATTACGGCCACGCATGGAAAGCATTGACCTCCCCATCAAACTACCTCATGAATTAAAATGATCCCCTGTAGATCACAAGCAGACCTAAAAGGCCGTGCCACTCCTCCGAAAAATGGACCTTATTATTAAAACTGTTTACATGAAAGAAGCTCAAATGTATTGAACCGATCAAGCTTCGCCACGATATTGTCCTTTTCCTTCTCATGTGACCCGTTAGGTGCAAATATCTGGCTCCAGTCCTGAGACTCGAGGTAATAAATGACCATATTGTTCACATCTTTGGTGCTTCACACCTTTTGTCTCGTGTCAGCGATCCTTTGTCCCAACACACTTCCAGACCTCAGCGGACTCAGGATGTAAAACTGCATGAAGGTGGCAGACAGGATGTTTCCCATGTGTGCGTCAGATTGCTTTTAAAGTCAGAGATTTAAAGGTATCAAATGAGTTTTGCAGAAAATGAATTTCTATCATTTTAAATGAAAAATAATGACCTTTTTTTACTATGAAATGCACAGAGTTGCATTGTTTTAGCTTTTAATAGCTATATTTCTACTGTGCCAACAAGAAAACTCACATACTAACATGCACACAAACAAAATAACTCACACACACATGCTTACACACACAAACACACACAAAAGTTGGTGGCAGTGGCAGGAAGGTGGTCGTGATTCTTGGTGCTCACAGTTGGAAATCGACCACAAAAATTCCAGGATAATGATTTGAGTTAAAAGCCGGGGGCATTTCGACCAGGAGGGGCAGAGTTGTATTCCGTCTGGTACCCAGAATCCTCAGCTTGCACTTCAGCCGGTGGTCCGTCTGAAATCATAAAGTAAAATGTCTGACAGCTGTCTGATATCTCACTTCACATCAGATTCCTCACACTCTGCCTGCCCTGCTCGGATCAAACCTTGGCTTTTAATTTTCCCACAATGAATCCAGAGAATTTTCCCTTCAAAAAAGGCTAAAAACACGACATGAGAGTCCAGAAAAAAGCGAGACAGACTTGAATCAGAGCTTGTGTCATTACTTTAAAATCTCAGGAGGCTGAAGCAGACTTTATTCTGGATGTAGATCCTGCATCCTGATCAGTGCAACATGTTCAATTGGGATTTGAGCCAGTGTGTCAATAAGTTAGGAATTTAAATCAGAGCGCAAAGGAGAAAAAAAGAGAAGAAGAAGAAGAAGAAAAATAACCAGGGAAAGATCACCAGGACTGCTCATTCATGTCCAAGCTTTCACCCCGCTGCTTAAATGTCAGTCTTCAAAAACATCCACCCACCGCCGGAGAAAAGGCATTATGAGCTGTGGCCAAGTGTAAATGAAAAAGGCCCTTTTAATGTGCTTATAAAGAGAAACACCTTGGATAATTATTGTGAAAGAAACAGAAGTTATTCCACCGCGGAGCGAGTCAACGACTCCATCCTGTGCAACTGTTTTTAATGGAAGCGAAACCCCACAGAAATCTCTCTTTAGTTCCCTCAAAGAGCAGCGAGCGTCGTGTAGCACCGTTTAAACGCCGTTCAGGGTCAGAAGAAAATCAGATTCATAAAGAAAAGGTCTCCTCTGATGGTTGAGGGTGTGAATCTGACGTAAAACAGGTTCAGGAAGCAGCTGTTTCTTTAGTGACTGAGAGGGAAAGTAGAGCAGTTCAGCTTCGGGCTGCTTTGATTGTTTTCAACTAAAATGATCACAGAAAAAACAGGTTGACAACCCTGTTTCCTACAAATTATGCAAATTATGTGACCTTGATTAAGACTTTTTAGTCATCACATTAAAAAAAAGTTTCTTTTACTTTTATTTCCACTTTTGCAGAACAATATTAGCTTGTTGAAAACAAAACTTTATTAATCATATCAATGGCTACAATATGAACAAATGGCAAATTTGTTTTATTAATAAATGCTTTGACTTGCAGTGAAGAGAACAGTGAGGGAAGATATTTTTGAGAAATGCTTTGATGTGAATTCATTTCTGTAAATTTTGATCTGTGCATTTTGTTTCCATCCTCTGCAGCTTCCACACAGATGTGATAAACTATGATGTTGTGGGATTTTATTGTGAAGGGTTCGGTTCAGAAAAAGAAAAGTGGACGGCAGAGCAGCAGAGTTGTTTGTCTGCTGCTGTCGTCGCAGACTTGACGCCACATGTAAGTTAATCTTGTGCGGTTGTGGTTATTAATAGAAGTAATTTTGGGACAAAAATAACAACAATGTCGAGCGTCGACAGCTGCTAAAGTTACATTCAGGCGCCAACAGCTCTCAGTCAAAGTAAAGGAGCACTTCTTTTTTAATATTAATAAAAAAACAATGACTTAAAGCTTGTGTTTACTTTTTTACAACTCAGCTAAAATCAGGATTTTTCTCTCAGTTTAACCAAAGTGCTAAAACATAACGACTCACAGGACTCAGGACGTGAACCTTCGTCTCCGCTGTCACATTCCTGAGCTTCATGAACCCACCGCCTCCCGGAAACTTGTGTGCAACACAACAATGAAACGCATTCCTCTACTGGAGGAAAAAAAAAACTACTGGTGAGCAATGAAATTAAAGATCAAAAACATTGTTTTGCCAAACCAGATTAACCAGAATATGATGCATTTGCATTAAAATAATTGCTCCTAAAAGCCACTTTCGCATTAAATGGCATTAAACAGAAATGCAGCTCAGTCAGGCACGTAAAATCCGTGAGATCCTGCCACTTAAAGTGAGCATTTACTCTGTTAGCTGGTTTAAACCTGTAAAAAGGCCACAGGTATCTACTCCGACCTCCATTTCTTCCTCTCTGGCTGCTTGGCTGCTGTAACTGATCCTGTTTGGATGATATTGACCCTCCGTTGGGCCACAACTCTCCTCCACCTCCTCCTCCTCCTCCTCCTCCTCTTCATAACTGCTAGAAGCACTGCTCTTATTGATCTCATTCTTTAAGTGTTACCATAAATTCCCCCCACATTAGTTTAAACTGGACAGCATCTGTTCGACCCGATGATTCATGTGGACAGTCCACTCTGTGCCGTCCACTCCAACCGATCGCCTGAAACGACTCTGTGCACCTTTACATTAAAACTGTTCTTCGCTTTGAGTTTAAGTTTTTGATTTAATGTTGTAACAAAGTTGTGTTTATGATCTGGAAAGGCTTTAGCGCAAAAATCACTTTCTCAGGGTTAAAATACCTGGTTTTGAAGCCAGAGATGAGATTTGAAAATGTCCTGAAGTCTCACCACAAACAACGAGGGGGAAACTTCTCTTTATCTCATCGATATTACCTGGTGTTGACACAACAGAAATGACTATAAAATGGCCCGATGCCTCTTTTAAAAAAGATTTTTTTTGACACTACAAACATGGCTGGAAAACGTCCCAACATCTCGTCAAAAATATCCCCTTTCTTCAGTCCGAACAGGAAGCCAGCAGGTCTTCAACAGTCTTCTACTTGGCAGCTGTCTCACTTTGCTGTCACGCCATCGTCCCCCCCTCCTCACTCTCCCTGTTGTTGAAATGTTGATATGATGCATATGAAACATAAAATTTTATGCGTTCATGGTCTGCAGACACATTAAATGGCAACATTTTTCTCTGGTGACTGGACAGGTTCATCCCTCACATCTCCTCTCCATCGGCCTTCATTTCTCCGTTTAAATGTCAGGCTTCCTGGGTTCCTGCTGCACAAAGTGCCTCTCCAGGAGACATTAAATTCACCTATAATTCACTTTTAATCCCTTCGTTCCCTCATTGAGAGTGGCCACTGCGTTCCCTGTTGATATCTGAAATGTACTCGCTGTGCTTTTTAAAAGAATATCTGTATTATTCTAAAAGGGGAAACATCCAGTTTACAGCAAACGAGCTCTGACAGAGAACCTTTCCATGAAACTGAAGCGCCGCTCCTGATCCAGCTCTTTTAATGGACTACAGATGAGTCTCGACAGCACACACACACACACACACACACACACAAAAAGCTGGGTGACACTGCATTTGCAAAGGCACTCTGAGGTTTGCTGTGTCCTCGCCTGGGTGCCAGAAATGTGTGGACGCTGCCAAGTAGAGAAAAAGAAGTCAAATTCAGTTTTTCTCTTCAGTTACTGTCAGTTCACTTTCTGTTATCTGGTGTTTTTGCCCTGAAAAACTCTTCAGAAACGGCTAAGAAAAGAAGTAATTGACCCACACAGAGGTGATGCCAGCGCTGCCAGGAATGGTTTTGTGTTCCAATCCCATGATTGCACTTTTCCTCCACTCTTACAGCTTCTCGGGTGTCATGTGATCACAGGCGCAGGTTCGATTTCTCAGGTGAGTGTTGTTGAAAATCACCTTGAATTATTCCTCTTAAGCTTTGCCGAAGCTGTGAAGTGTGAAACGCCAGAAACACCCACAAATCATTCCCTGGATGAGAACACATGTGCGAGGCTTTTTAAAACGCTGAGGATGCCAATAACGTCTGGAGCCGAACGTCGACCGCCGAGGAGCCGCGTGATGGATGTCTGCATTATACACCTGAGCGAGAGTCGACTAAAATACTGCATCATTTTCCAACAGGAACATCAACGCACCTCGTGAACCCTGGGGGGAACTAAACTCAGGTTTCTGTTGTGGGGAGTTGTGTTGGATTTCATGCTGCATTAACACTCCTGAGTCATAAATCTGAGCAGCTTTAAGGGCCGCGCGACGCTCTCGGTGTGAGTCAACATGCGTTTTTACACATGCACCTCCTTGTATACGTGCGTTTGTTTGCACATATAAATACATGTGTGATCCGGGCGGGAGGAGCCGGATTGATTTTTACGGGATCAAAGCTGTAATTTAATCAGTCTTTCAAACACACTGCAATCTGTGCAGGAAGTTTTGATTAAAAAGCCTGTGCATCAGTGTATGGAGCCTCGCCCACCTCCATGGTAGCCAGTTAGCTGATTAATACCCCAGAGGACCCAGTAACCCTCCGCCTGCCCATTACTGCTGCTGCACTGCTGCCTGATCCGGAGGGGAGGGAGGGGTCGCAAAGGAAAGAGGGGCGGATAGAGACCCGACGGTTGCCCTTCAATAAATCACAAGCGCTAACTCGTTCACTGAAATACTTTTATTTGTATTTATATAACCAACAATAACTTAAACATGACTCTCGACTTTAACTTTCAACCTCACAACTGAATTATCAGCCATGGTTTGAAAAACATCTTTGTTCTGCAGGGAAGCTTCACTTCCTCCAAATGTCGGTGAACTGCACCACATTATTCATCTGTGAAGCTCTCAGAACGAGTTTAAGAGCTTTAAAACAAAACCAAATATAATCACATGCAGTCTGCACGTATGTTTGCAACTCATTTGCCAAATAGAAGAGTTGAACTGGGTGTTGAGACTCTGTTTCACCTAAAATGACAACTTACTCTTCTGAAAATCATTATTGTGTGTGTCATGTAGTGTTTTGTTGAGGTTTGGCAAAGAGAAGGCAACAAATACAGAAGATCTGGAGTTAGACAGAGAGTTTAAAACTATCACAGAACATTTAAGGTGAAGCACAGCAGTGATTTACAGATGAAAATGAGCCAAAAAGAGGAAACGCCAAGCAGGAAAAGTCCACTTTTCAGTTTAAACCTGCAGGCACAATGACAATATATGTGTTGATTTCCAAAACTAGTGTTATATTACACTATTACATACAATGATATTCTGCAAAAGTTTAAATATTTGTCCTTTACATACCTGCTCGAGGTTAGATATTAATTCTGTTGTGCAGAAACATCCAATCTGCTCAGCGCCTCTCACGGTTGCTTTTTTTCCTCGAGACTAAACAGAAACTACAAACTTCTTCCACATTAAAAAAAAACCACACAAGTTTCTCCTCTTCGCTTCCAATGTCAACAAATAACAACATCTGGACGGCTGGCTGCGAGGAGGCACGTTATTATTTTTGATCATTTTATTTTCACAGGGGTTGGAACAAGACGAACGACCTTGTGCACTTAAACCCCACGAACATGCTGCATATCCACCTCATTAGCTCCGTTAATCCGGTCCTGCGCTTCTTCTGCCGCCCGTACGGACCTTTATTATTATCTGTTGAAGAGCCACTCGCAGATCCACGGAGGGTCGAGCGGGGAGTTTGATTCCTGGCTCGGAGTGATGCTTGACATCTACAGTACAGCGTATAATGAGACGCCCGTCTGGCTCATTCTGCACCGATCGGAGGTCAGCGGCGCTCTATGATGCGATTCAGGGATTAAATGTCAATGAGTATTTAATCTATCGGATTCTGCAGCGAGGTGTTGCCGGATAAGGTCACGCGGAGTGTAATGAAGTGTTGGTATATTCAGTGTAATGTGCTTTTTAATGGGCTGCTCCTGCAGACTTGGCAGTGACGCTAAAATACATTTGCTATCAAACGTGCAGTGGAAAAATGACCTTTTTTTTTTTTTTTTTGCAGTTATTAAGAACTTTTGCAATAACAATTAAAGCCATTTGTCAGCCGCCATTTTTGGCAGCACACGAAATGTTCGGAGATAACACCTCAGTTCATCTATCAGCCACACTAAACACTCCGAGGAGTTTTTATGAGGTTAATCAAGATAATGTGGTGTGTGGACGCTCTAATCCGCCGTAATATCTCCGTCAAATACTTCATATACTTTATATGATGAGATAACGTCATGGCTAAGTGGGGGTGGGGGGTTGGGAGGGGGTGTAAGAGCTTATATGCTGCGTAAGTTGATGATCCTTAACCTGAATCTCAAATTTGAAAAGAGAGAGAAGTGAGGCTGGTGGTCCATTTAGAAACCGTAAAAAAAAGAAACGCCTGACAGCTGCCTCCATCCTCTGCACACACACACACACACACACACACTAACACACACACAACCCGCTGACCCCGTTCACCAACATCTCCATTAACCGGAGCACAGTGTGATTTCATTACACGGGGCTTAATTGTGTTGGCTGCATCTCGCCGTGCTCTGGTAGAAACAGTGGCGTGAGCGAGGGCGGCTGGAGAAAACAGAAGATGGAAACGGCGGCGGCGGGGACGCGGGGCAGAGGGGATGTCAAAGCTTTTATTCACTGGCTTTTAAAAAGCTCTCTATTCCACACCACTGCATTTCCTTTCCCCCCTAACACACACACACACACACACACACACACAAATATACTCACATACAAACAGGGCTGAGAGCAAAATAACCTCCAGCCTCCACGCCGCCGCACAAACAAACCGCTTCAACATCATGAGCACCGGTCTCTGCATTATGAGATACGGTGTATTTTCCAATTCAGAGAGGCAGGAGGAGGACGGTGATTGTTGTTAATGCTCATCATCTCATGCTGGCATGTGCTTTTTATTCTGCTGAAGCGAAAAAAGAATTGGCCCCATCGGGAATAAAAGTCGAGGTAATTCCGGGTTTTTTTCCGTGACACCTGACATCCTGTGGTTTCCTTCTCCATCCGAATGGAGCTGAAACACCTGCTGTGACGGTTTTCTGAGTTTTGGTTCACATGTCAGTCCGTCCAGACGCCCACTGCTGTTTCAAACTGTCACAACACAGCAGAGACTGAAGTCCTGTCTGCTGATTTCACACCAGGTAAGTTTCACAGGGGTCACGACCTTTTGTCTGTGTGGTTTCAGACACATCTGTATTCTGGTATGTTTACATAAAGAGCCACTTTTTGTGCTCCATTATTGAGAGAAAAGCACCAAAAACATGGCTTAGTCAGGCTACAGAAACATGGCTTTCAGTCTTTTGGTTTAAAATGTCACAATTATGAGGTTAATGTTTGTTTTTTTAGTGAAAAATCTCAAGAAAATCTTAAAGGATTGCCATTAAACTTGCTGCACACATTCATGCACCCTCTGATTGTCCTTTGACTTTTAATTTAACACATTATCACATAAAAAATATTAAATTTTTGATTAAATATTTTCCAAACTCCTCCAAAAACCCATAACAATCCCATTAGTTTCAGCTTTAATTTATGTTTTGTGCTAATCTGCAAAGGTTAATCATGCTAGCAGAGTAACTTTTAAGCATTTTTGCATGCTGCCATTAGCATTTAGCTCAATGCACTGCTGCGTAGACATACAGAGTTTCAGTCTTTGTTCAGTAAAAGTGGCCCAGATCCATTTTTTTAAACTCCTCACCTTTGATGAGCTAATCAGTGGCACTCGGAGGCAACTTTCATATCATC
>JAPZDV010000009.1:3964727-3982246 GCA_029814665.1 Acanthurus lineatus
TAATGTACCATCTGCACTCCTCCATGTTTAATCATTTTATCTTTTTTATACAATTCAATCAAGAGGGAACCACACTTTAATTTCATTATACAACTTGTTGTACAATGACCATTAAACTTCCTTGTATCCCTTGTATCCTTGTAATTGTTCATCATCTTTTAAAATAAATCTACAAAACTATAACTGGAAGACGACACTATTCATTGGATCAAAAACACGTGTCCGCCATAGACTCCTCTCATAGAAATGAGATCATTTTTATTGGAAAACCCTACAGCTGCAGATGGTTGGACTGGAAAACAGGAGGACACTGTTAGTTTGGTTTCTATGGGGAAAAAAAAAATCCTCAAAAATCAGCTTGTTTGTTTAATTATTCAAAAAAAAAACTCATTGTGGTTTCACAGAGAGTTATATGCCAGATTATCTCTTGTTGCCAGGCAACAAGTAGGGACTCCAGGAAGTCACTCGTCCTGGCAAAGAAACAGAGTACATCTGAAATCACATTTAATGAATTACATACTCAAAACGTACTACTGCTCTCTTTTTAGAAATAAACAGTAGTATCCATCTCCTCAGACACACCACTCAGCATCTATCATGTCACTTCCTGATGTTTGTAACCATGGTAACCAGTGCCATCAACTAACTAATTTAAAAAAAAACATGCAACGCCTACATGAAAACTTTACCTACATTTAAACTGAGATGTTAATGAGATTACAACAGATGTACCTTGATCACTGTTTGCCATCATCTTATGTGATGCTGTTGTTGTTTTCTCCTCTGCATTGCATTGTGGGATATTTACACTGTCATAGTGTGCAGTGCCTGCATGATGTAATATTTCCTCAGATGTAATAAGCACCTTAAAAAGTACTGCTTTCATAGTGAGGTTTTATACGCACAATAAAAAATGCCATTTACTGTTTTAGCATGCTAAATTGCATAATCGTGTTGAGTTACAAAAACAGCTGTAATCTGGCAATGTTGCCCATAAAACTGTAAATTATTATTTCTACTCTTGAGTTTTTTAAGGTTAAAATAAAGGAAAAATAGAAATAAACAGACAATGTATGTTAATTGGTAAACACTGAAGTTACTGAAAAGCCAGGCCAATTGTTTTCCTGTTTCCAGTCATTAAGTTAAGCTAAGTTAAGCTAAGCTAAGCTAAGCTGAGCTGAGCTAGCTATCTGCTGTCTTGTCTGCACATGTGAACACACACAGTCTTGGTTTCACTACAAAGACAAACTGGACACAAAAAAATGCAATGACATCTCTGTTTATTGTACTATAGATGCTCATTTCATTTGCACATTTGTTTTTGTTTTTTTTTTTACATTTTGTGGTGAATTTTTGTATCTTGTATCAACTCTAAGAAATTCACATTTACACAATGCATTTTACATTAGTAGGTAAGTACAGGTGACATTCATCTTTTTCGGGCGCAGGTCCAGATCTATCTGTATCAGGTTCGCTATAATGAGCTAACACCCCCACCCCCGCCGCCCCCCACACCCCCGGATAGACTTCATGTTACGGCATATTAGACGATCTGTAGCCTCTGAAATGGAGGTACACAATGAAACTTACTGTACATGCAAAAACCTCTGCACAGTAAAGCTGATTTCTATTGACTAGTAGCATATGTGAGTTTTAGAGTAGAGGGCTTAGGTGACCTGTAAATGCTTCTGCAGTGCTACATGACCCTATTAGTTGCCAGTATTTATAGCATGTTAAAATACAGTATGTGTTCACCGGCAACCTGTTTTCTTCTGTAAGTCCAGGTTGACACAGTTTGCTTGAGTCTCTACGACTCCGATTTCTGTTACTAAAATCCTTCATTAGCTCTCAAAATATTAAAGAAATGCAAATTAATTCCAAAAAAAAAGGAGGAAAAAAAATGCAAAAAAATATAAACTTCTGAACTCAAAGACACCTGACACTGTACACAGGCACTTGAACTGTGGGACACTCTTTGAGTGCATTCATATAACATCTAATAAGTGCTACAAAATAACATATCAGTTAGGAAAAAAATACTGATTTCAAAAGTGTAATACATGATACAAACCAACAGGATGATGGGAAAACAATCGACAGCAACAGAACGATGGAAAATTTAAAACCTTGTCCTTGAATGTGTCTTGCATATATCTGTTTTTATTCGGGTTGTACATTCTTAGAGAGTGTGTCTCACTTCACGAGCTGCTGGAGAAAAGAGAATAAGTCGGTTCAGGGTGGATGAGTGCGCTGCTGGAGGGCTGATTGGGCCTCAGGGGGGAAAACGAGTCCAGGAGAGGGTTTTTTTTTTTTTTCATTTAAATCAACACTCCGGTCGGTCAAACTGCAGCAGCTCCTGCTTTAATGTCACAGCCACAGCGAGGATCAGGATGAATCATGCTGGCTCTCTCAACAGAGGAGTGAATCATACACTCTCACTCTATGTGTGTTTGAGAGTGTGTGTGTGTGGTCACATGTCCACATCATATGCCCACATCAGCTGAGGAGCTGTGGGGGAAAAAAAACAGCAGCACTTTATTTGTTTCCATTCATATTGCAGCCGTGATACTGGATGAATCATGAGTGAAGAGAGCGGAAAGTTAATTGTTTTGAGATGTTGGTGATCACGTGACCGAGTCATGCGGCATCACACAAAAGATAATGACTCACTTCTTCTGTCACTTTCTCTGATGTTTCTTATTAATCTACTGCTAAACTAAACTCTACATTGTCTTCTATGAAGTAAACACGTCTTATATGTTGTGGACTTAATTACTTTCTTTAAGAGTTACATGAGAAGATTGTTACCATTTATAAACCCCAACATGCCTCGTTTTACACTTTTTGTATTGAAAAAATTAGATTTAATGTTTTAATCAGTGAACTTTTAAGCCTTTTATGCCTGTAAATCAGTTTTGTACTTTTTCGACTGAGCCAGGCTTCCTGCTTCCCCCATTTCCTGTCTTTATGCTAAGCTAATCTAATCTAGCTAAGCTAGCTGCTAGCAGTAGCTTTACATCTACCACACAGACACCCAAGTGGTATCAATCTTCTCATCTAAATCATGGCAAGAAAGTGATATGCACATTTTCCCCACAATGTCAAACTATTTCTTTACATCCATCGTGATGGAGTTAGCTAAGATGCACTTCAACCCGTATCTCTCTACACGTTTTCCTTTTTCAACACAACAGCTGCTTTTTTTTTATCTGTATCTGTCTACTTACTTACTCTATCAGACATCTACAGCTTACAGAAATCCTCTGCAGATCTCTTGATATTTTTTTTTTTTTTGTCGTACCGCAACAGGAGGGACCCTGAGAAAGTAACGCGCCCCCCGCAGGAATGAAAAAACCTAAACTCAGCTCTGGCGAACTTCTTTTTCAAGATTGCTTTGCTGACTGCTTTTACAGGTACTGCGAGCTGCAGGTGTGGAGGGAGGGGGGGCTTACATAAAAGTGGCCCTGTGTGAGGAAAGGTGCCACCCAGCCTTGCTGCTAAGTGCTTTTATATCACCGTGGGGATATAGTAAATGTCAGCGGCCTCGGACTCGGATAAGGGATCTGTAATGTCATGTTGAGGGATCAAAGAGAGGCATGTGGCACCTCCGTCGCCTGCTGCATTAATCCCGGAGGAGAAGTGGCTGAGCCGAGCGGAGCAGAGGGTAAATGAAGCCGAAACCCTGAGGTAATTACTACCTGCCTGTCAGGACGTGTCTCTCTGACGGGGCCCCGGTGGTGACGTGAGCTCCGCTGTCGGCGCATTAGCACCTCAACCCTGTTCATCAGCCTCTGTAACGCAGACAGAGCTCTATGCAAACTGTATGGGTGGTGAAAACACTTTGCCTCTGATGAGGGATGTCCCGATTTTTCCACTGAGTGAGTGTAAAGAATGACAGATGGTATTTCCATTTAGCACGTTTTTTTTCTGGTACCAAAAATTCATTTAAGCGTCTGTTTAATGAGCAGCTCTAAACACTGGGTCAACGACGACATCACAGCTACCCCTCACAGTGAGTCAGCAGAGCTCCACCGTCCGGAGATGTTGCACCTCCTCCATGGAGGAACGTGGAGGAAACCCTGCTGAATCAGCCACGAAACCCAAGCCACAAAAATAAAAGTAATGTACTGCAAACAGGAGGCAAAAAACATTTGGTTGTGTTACATTATAAGCATGAAATTACTGAAACACAATCCCCTCGGAGGCACTGTGAAGGGGTATATATATTTGTATATATGAACAAGGAAGATGGAGACTGCAGGAGCAAATATAGCTGATTACCTCGCAGGCTACACAGCAATTGACCTTTCTTCCCAAACATGAGTCACTTGCATGGGTCGATGCAGCCAATCTCAAACGGTGACGCAAATATTTTACAAGACAACATGCCATGAAATGCTTCTGTGGTTAAATGATAAAAGAACAAGAAAACTTCAGATGAAGTTGCGAGTGACTCATAGCTCCCCCGCTGCTTTTTGTATCGCTGCTGACGGCGGGGGTCTAATAGAGTAAATCCTACGGAGAGAGACGGAGGATTATCTGAGAGTGCGATGCCACACAGAGGAAGATGCGAGAGGAGAAAAAGGTCCCTTTGATGCTCGAGGAAAAGAAAAGGAGGGAAAAAAAAACCTCTGTCTATTTACCTTTCAGGCACGTATGTTTCACGGTGGAATTAGAGGGAAAAATGGAAAGCTCAGAAAGGGGCTACTAAGTCGGCAGTTAGTGAGAATTATGTCAATATTAGATACTGTAATAGTCAGTTAATAGGAGTTTCACTGGCGTATATCTGTGATAGTGGATCTGCAGTGATGCACAGATACAGTTGCCAGGATGCAGAAGGCAAATTCGTTTCCTTATCTCATCTATCAGCGGCCGATGTTGCCGCAGAGGTCGTGTCCAGGCACACTGATAGATAGAGTCGGACTCCATATGCAGGGATGAAGAGTCAAACTGTGGCCCAAAGGTTGCTGGGAGGTCCGTAAGTCCGGTTTGAGTCAGAGTCAGTTTTACATTCCCATGTGGCCCTCCCCCTCCTTCTTATTGGTCCACGGTTCAAGTCCCCACTTTCCTCGCCCTGTCTTCATCCTCTTCCTCCTCTTGTTCAGACTTCGGGGGGAGGCGTGTCAGGCTCGGGGCCGCCATCGACCCTCACCACTGCAGAGAGGAAAAGTGAGAAGAAATAAATCAGGAGACTCAGGTGATTTGTGGTGACATTTGAAATCAACAGTGGCTCATTTTTCTTGTTCACACAGTTTTGCATTTTTCACTTGCGGCGACTTTGTAATCTTGTGTTTCCCACAAAGGAGAGTCTCTGTAGGAAGAGGGGAGTCGTTTGATTAATGCACCTTGATTAGTTTCTGATTCATGACTCATTTTTTTTCTCCAAAAAGACCAAAACACACACGAACTGTTACTCCCTCCTGCATGGAGGAACCGTAAACCCCCTGATAATCAAACTTTTCCCTGCAGGGGGCCCTGTGGCGTCACTCACTCATCCTAAAACCTGTTAAACTGGAATCATTAGCTGGATGAGGATGGGAGACAAATGCTCTTTTTTCCCACAAACCTCTTAACCTGCTGTCAATTGAGGGAAGCCATGGAAACGCCGCGGGAATGCAGAGGCGTTCCTGAGAGGAGCCCCGGGTCCGGTGGGTGTATTCTCCTCTTTTATAAAAGCATAATTGTGCCGGGGAAGTGTGGTACAAGAGAATTCATTTTAAAGCTTTTAAAGAGGGGGGGATCTTTTGTCGACTTGTGACGTCATACTCTCTCTTTTTTTTTCAGAGCTTTTTCCTCCCTATAAATGAATCCTTTTCCACATATATCGCAGACAAATACACTCGGGTTGCTGCTTCGTCTCTGTGCTTCCTGTTTTGTATCCACATTGATTCAGTCCAGCGACGGCCACAGTCCATAGCACTCCCCCCTCTCTCTCCCCCCCTTCCTATCTGAACAGACACTCTGCAGGCATCATCGTTAACGAAGACACACTGATGCCGGCCAATGCAAAGTCATCAGCACACCTATGCTTCTGCATCAACGCAGTCTGAACCGGCATTTTACCTCATTTCTGGAGACGGCGTCGATAATAACGGCCACATGTTGTCCAGTTTTCATTCTAAGAATCAATACAAGCTGTGTTGTTTTTTTTTCTCAGAAGCAGTTTAATCAGTTCTGAAACATGAACTCCCGAATCCGGCAAAGCTTTGTGTGACCGACTTCTCCTTTCTTCTTCTGTCTTTTTTAATCAGCGTATTCAGGCTCTCCTGATTAGACCTTAAGTCACGATAAGGCTTTTAAAATTTGCTAATTGGGGCTGAATTTGAGATGGTTCACGGTAATTACAAGAACTCCTGAGGAGAAAAACTTCAGAGAGTTTAACTGGTTTGAAAAATAAATATTATCTTTCTCATATCACTGTGTTGCTTTTCTCTCCCCGAGGGCAAAAGTTCATTACAAAACTTATTTAATTTCTTTTTTATTTTAACCTCCAAATGCCACAAACAAATTATGAGTCATAATGAGTCACTATTCTAATAATTATTTTATTTTATTGTATATTTTCCTCCTCCGCTGTAAGTATTTGTCAGTAATACTTTTTTTTCTGTTAGTTTACTTTATAAATAAAGTATGCACTGTGCAGCTGCATTTTTCAGGGAATAATAAACAGAAAAACTTGTAAGAATAAATATTTGATTCGACTGTCTCAGCAGAGTCTGAAGGATCGGGAGCGATTGACATGATTGGGACACGACTCTATTTTTATGGCTTAGTCTTGTTACTTTTTTCCAAAAGAAATGCAATGAAAACTTAATCTGGTGATTATTTCAGTCTTTTCAGCTTAATTACATTCACTCCAGCTGAGTGACTATAAATACAAAAACAACACAGAGTTTTACTGTTTATTTATCGTCATTTTTTAATATATTTTCTCATTACTGGGCCTCAACTTAATGCTTCTTCAGATTGTATGGAAAGCAAAATCCCTGGAATTTATTAATTTGGACTCTTGGACCTTCTTGGTCAAATTGACCCGAAAACTCAGCAGTCACAAAGCTCCGTGGGACCTCGCAGAGTCTCCGGGGTCTCACAGTTCTTTATAAATCTGATCCAAAGAACATTTGTATCCCGTCACCTCTAAATGAACGAGGAAAAACGGATATTGCCTGTGAGTAATAATGTTGTCATTGCTGGGAATAATAACACAGCCAGAAGTTTTATCAAAGCTTCTAATGTGGGGAGAAGTAGAAAGGATTATATTAGTCACTTTCATCAGCAAATTAGCATTATTAGCATAATTAGCATTACATGACTTCTCTTTATTATTGCTGGAACTTGCTGCTGTTGAGAAAAGCTTTAACGGTGGTTGAGTTTCTGCTGTAACATGGTTCTCAACAACTCTTATTTTTATCATCGCTGCTTTACAATTTTAATTTTTTTATATTTTCTTGGATGAAAATTCGCCTCGACTCATTTTTTTTGAAGCCTGTGAGGTCAAACACAGTGCAGGGATGCACTGATGGGAGATGTGAGAGAGGGCTTACGGTTTTGTTTAAATTTTAAACACATTCAATATGAACTATTCAGTGGAAAGCAGCAGAAGGAGGCTGCAAAAGAGGTTGTAAGGGGGGGAGGGCAGGGAGGGAGAGAGATGGGTCTTTTTAAGGGGGGATGAGTAGTCAGGAATGAGGCCGAGCACCCTTCATGTCAGTGACTCATGCGGGGAAATCCCTGTCTGAGTGTTGTCAGTCAAAACACGGGGCATTTTCGTTGCTCCAGCTCTCTTTCTAAAGGCTTATTTGACTTGTTTTGATTGGAGGTGTTCCCATTATTTTAGCCACCAGTAAAATATGGTTCGTTAGAAACAGGAAACCCCCCCTCCCCCTGCGATTAATGTGGATTTACTGTGCACATTCTCACCCTCACTCGTGTATTTAAAACAGACCTAGTTGGTTGTGAAAAAGAGCCGACGACCCCCCAGCGCTCGAGAATTTGCTGCTTTTTTTAATGGCTTCCGCGCCCGCAGACGGCGCTAATGCTAATTAGCAGGTGCTAAACGCCGATGCTGGATCAGATTTTGAGAAGGCAGCGAGAACAGGCCTGGATCCCATCTCATAACACCTGCTAATGAGCCAATCAGTTAAAGAGGCGACGAGGTTAATGGGCCAATCCTGAGCTGCTCCTCCAAAAGAAATCCTTCCTTCTCTTGGACATGCAGCAGCTTTTTGCATTTGTCGAGTGCAAGAATGGAAGCAGGGACTCAAACAAAAAACAAAAAAAACAAAATAAGCTTTTCCCAAGCCTCATTAGATGTAATGGGAAGCCCGGAGAAGACACAGTGGTGGGGATCGTTAGAGGGAGGATTTATCAGCTGTTCGGCTTGTTAGCACATTATTATTCCTGTATAACTGTTTTTTTTTTTTTAACTGTACTATAATTTGCAATAATATTAGGAAAGAAAACATATGAGATCCTTGGAGACAGAAGCAAGAATGACTGACTGAATGAATGAATGAACGAATAACAAGATCATGACTGATCCTGGCATCTCACTCCTGCAGCATTTTCCTTCTTTTTCCCAAATCTGTTAGAAGATTTTCCTTTTTATGCAGATTATCCATTTTGCAGCAAACTTCATGTTCTTGTGTTGATACTCAGTGTTTGGCAATAAGTGATTTTCACAAATTTTAAAGCTTAACTGATAGCGAAAGCAGGTCGGTCAGCACATTATGAGAGTTGCTAAAAGATCTGGCAAACATTTCACCTCTTTTATGTTATTGGCTGAAGTTGCCAAAGTCTAAAAGGTTACGCTGGTATTTCTGTTTGTTTCTTCATTTCAACAAATCCCATTAAAATGGAAAATCAATGCATTTATTTACCCAACAAGTATTTTCTTTGTAGCTAAAACCTGATGTTCCTCTGAACTCCATTGTGAGTCACACAAACATCCTGCAGTGTTAAATATTCTAAAGAGCACATAATGTGTCATAACCTTTAGCCGAAAATAACTTTGAATCACGTTTATAAAAACTACAATGCCAAAAAATTAAACTAAATATTTAACCTGTTTTGAAAAATGTATCTTCATCAGAGGAATAAATGGTCTTGAGGCTGAGAGATTAGCACATTGTTGATTTGGTACTTTAGTGGGATTTGTGAACAACATGGAAAAACAATTTTCCAAAGATCCTAATATACTGTTAATTACAAGATATTTAAGAATTGGAAAACTACATTTTTTTTCCTGAGTCATTTCCATGCAGTAGTTACAGAACATTAAATAAAAAACAATGAAACTAAATGCTGTTTCTCTCTCAGTGCACTGCACTGAAACAAGTTAATTAGGCTCATGGTAAATTGCTTTATAAAAGATCAGTAAAGTGCATAATGCAGTTTTTATCCCTCCAAGCCAGACATGATCTACCGAGTTAATCTCACAAAACCTTTTAGATTTTGTTTGGCTTGCGAGTCGACGTGGCGAAGTCTGTGCTGCAGACACACAGCCCAAATACTTCATGAGTCAAACTGAGACAAATATAGTGTAGAGGAGTATTAAGAGAAAAGATAAATATAGATCAGACGTATGCAGTTACATATTAACCTTATACATGAGGATTCCTATAAGAACTCGACACTGAAATAGAAACTGTGTCAAACGTCTGTCGACACTGAATATTTTAGTCTCATTTTGATGATAAATCTCAGCATTTATGGAGCCAAAATAATATGAAGAGTATTTAAGCAAAGTCTGTTGAATGTTCGCCTCACATTCACACCACTGAAGGGCCTCAAAGTCATAATCTCTGCATTCCTGGAGTCCAATACATCATGAGCGCATATACGATTTGGCCTCACCTACGAGCTTTTGACAGCTCGGTTCTCGTCATCCTCCGAGGTGATGTATTGCTTTTGATCTCAATCCACAGATATGTCTTTTTTACTATGAGAAAAAGAGGCTTGCACAACGCTGAGAAACCGGCGCACATGTTCACAAGAACTCGGCAGAGCCTCTTGATGTAATCGACAGTGACTTTCTTTGGCAGCTGGACTGCCAGGGTGTGAGGCAGGAATGTATTGAGCCTTTGATGGGAGCCGTATGTTGCGTTAGATATTTGTGATGGATGTAAAGATGTGGGTTTCGGGCCGGTTATCGCATATCAAATGTATTAAGATTTCGCATCTAAAAGGTTAACAAAAAGGTTAACACACCCTGTGCTTGACTAATTTATTCTAGTACTGGAGGAAATGACTGAAATCCATATAATCATGTTGCTTATATTAAATACAATATACACTTAATGTCTACTTTATTAGCTACACCTGTGCAATCTAATGCAACCTATAACAACAGCCCTGCCATGATATCTTGCTCACAATGTTTAGTTTTGGTGGCTTAGTGAGTCATTGCTAACGCCTTTTTATTGCAGTCCAGTACGACATTACCGCTAACTATGACCTCAATACGAAAACAAACAGTTTAATTAATTCCTCTATAGGAACAATGAAAGCAGACTCTATAGCAGAAGGGTTGCATGAATCAAATGAGACTGCACAGGTGTATTTAATAAATGATCCTTGAAAATATATCACAATATGGCAGATTTGTGCAAGAGTCTTAATAAAACACTCAGATTTACGTTGGATGCAATGATTGCATTTTAATGTAAAGAATTAAAGGGTGTACTTGTGTTTATTGTGAACATAAAGTGTGTTTTTCAGGCTTACCTATCTGTTCCTGTGCATGCGAGTGTGACGGCTGAGCCTGGACTTCGGCCTGGGCCTGTTGCTGCTGCTGCTGTTGCTGCAGCTGCTGCTGCTGCTGCTCCTGCAGACTCTGACTGTCCACAGAAATGCCGCTGTCGCTGTGCAGCTTCTCTCCTTCAGGCGTCACCATCTGGTTGTTTGTAGCCGCACGGTTATTAGCTGCCTGCTTGTTCTGTTTGCAGCTATTCCACCTGTGGAGACGTGGCATGTCAGAGGAAGATAACAGTCCACTCGAGCATGTCTGAGATTCAAACATTCAGATTTTACAGCAATTATGAGAAAAATGTAAAAAGCAATAATTAAAAAGTAATAGAAGTTATTTAAATAATTGTTTTCATATACTCAAAAATAACCAAATATAACCACTGTTCTGAACTGAATCACAACTTTTAGCCTTTCCAAAACCAAAATCACCATTGCAGGGAGCTGCAATAATTAGCATCCAGTTAGCTAGCTTGATAGCTAGATGGACCAGATGTTTTCATGGGAGAAGCTAAGTTAGTTTTAGGGTCCAAGTTAACATTAAAAAAACCCTGTTTGTGACAAGTTCCCACATGGGAAGATATTTCTTTACTATGTGGAATCTCATCATGGACGTTTTCAGAGTTAAAGCTAATGTTAGCTGCTGGTCTTTAGCAACCACTGCTACATTGATCAAAGATAGTGATGTGTTTTCAAAACACATACATATTTCTTTCTCTTAAAGGCCTTTTTCTTTCTTTCTAGTTACTGTAACATTATAAAAAGCAAACAGCTTGCGCACAAATATAAGCTACCTAGCCAAACAACAACAACAAGCAACTACTAACTAACACATCAAGCTAATGTTAGCCTAATTAGCTATCTGGCTGTGGCTAACTGGTATTCAAAGTTAAGCTAAATTTCAGTTTAATATGAGTTGCCTGTAACAAATAAGGAAACTTTTTTGTCAACCTCTGTATGAAATCAAAGACCAATTTTAACAAATTTTACAGCATATGTGTCTAAGAATAGATCAAAAAACCAAAATGCTCATAAAACAGTTGAAAATTAAAACAGCTGTAACCCTTTTTAAAGATGAATCATTCATGAATGAAAGACTTAAATATTTATGAGGAATTAAGTGGTACAGTATAGTAAACACCTCTAAGTGTTTTCTTATAAAATATTGGGATACACATAATTGGCAGTCTATTAACACATGATAATGAGTGTGTTACATGAGGAGTCCTAGCCAGATGTGTGTGTGTGCGTGTGTATGTGTGTGTGTGTCTGCTAATAAATCTTGCACTTAAATTGGTTGGCACTTTCAAACAAGTAATGCCTCTAATGAGCTTGTTTACTTGCTTGAAATGTGTTTCAGCCCGAGCTTGTATCTGTCTGTTATGAGTCCTCACATGCGGGGTTGCGTGTCCTCGCTAAACGTGTTGTGTGTCTGTGCTTCAGTGTCTGTAACGCATTAAATGGTGATTTTTTTCTTTTTTAGAAAAACTCATTGTGTTGCACATGTGATCCTCTAGAATTGGGTCACAACCTCTTTAGCCGTAGCAGGCCTGAATATTTTACCGGCGGCTGCCATATTTCAGCCCTGGAGGCATCTTCTGTCAGTTTATCCAACGCCACCCACCAGACCATCACATTGGCGTTCACCCTCTTTGTCCTGGATTATATTGTGGCCGAGGTGTAAAACCATACTGTACTGACACACTGAACCACAAAGCAGCTTTTCGTGTCATTCTTTTCAATCAGCTGACCTCTTAAAAACAATGTAAGCCACAAGGCCAACGACCACGGCGGCCAGGATGGAGCAGTAGATGGGGATGAGGTTTTCGTTGAGCCCATGACCGAGGAAGCGAGGCGGGGAGCCGGAGCTGGACGTGGTCGTCTCCCCTCCAGGCAACGGGCCGTCTGTGCCATCGGGATTGAAGTCATCTGCAAAGGGGGGTGGAGACGGACCCAAAGGCCTGTCTGAGGTGGGAGGTAAATATGTAGGCAGGAGGGGATCTGAATGGGAAAAAGATGGAGAGAAAGAAGCTTTTGTGAGAAAAGAAACACGCCTAAAAATGACTGAGAAATGTGCAAAACTAAGAGTCTACAGGCATGTTTTGTGAGGTTTTGAACTAAATGTGAACTTAAATATAACATGCAGCTGTTTCTTAGTTGTATATATTATAAATAGCCAGTGTTTTAGCTTAAGTAACAACACCATAATGAAAAATACTCTGTTACTGCATCCAAAATTCAAATTCAAAGGAACAAAACTATTAGCATAAAAATACAACAAAGAACCAAAAGTAAGTGTAAGCCTACTTATTATGAAGAACAGCCATTTCAGAATATTTTTAATTATATTTTTGGTTTAACTGTTTATGCATTCACGTGTACTTTACTGCAATGTTGCAGCTAGTACAGGTCTGGCTTGCTGGTGAACTGCAGGGATCAGTAAAGTATTACATCATCTTAATCTATCAGCTGATTATATTTTGTAAAGTATTTAATTACTAGTCATCAGATGTAAAGAATATACTAGAAAATGTAAATACTCTTGTTAAGTAAGTTATTAATGACCGTATTTATAGTAAATGCACTTTCCCCACTGAATGTTTAGCAAGTAAAATATCATGCAGCTGAGACTCATGGGAATTTTGTTTGCATAATAGACATTATTTGAAAAACTGAAATTTATTTCTAAAATAAGAGAGCAATCATCAAATTTATTACAATTCCTCATCCTTAAAAAATACTTCTGTACCACATTTTATGGAAATAAATACAGTAATTGTTAAAATATTTCATTTAAAACCAAACAAGTCAAACTTCATCATGCTCGCACTACAGGAAAAGCCACAGTTTTATTATTGGATTCATCCTTTGACCAACATGAATGTAACTTTCAATTCATCCGATAGTTTTTAAGATTTTGAATCTGGAATAAAGTGGCGGACCAACAGACCAATGCTGCCGTTCACAGTCAAACCACAGCGTGAAAGAAATCCTGTCATGACGAGGCCCTTTCATTATTATCTCTGAGAGCTTGTGTTTGCTGGATTTTGGTCATCAAGTCCCCAACCAGATGTCTGATTTACTGCACACATGCGGCAGCTGTTTTCTGACGGACAGATGGGTTCTGGTTTAGTGTCTTTCTGCAGAAAAAAAGGAGCTTTCCTCAACAATGGGGGGCAAATGTCTGTCACCCAACAGCCCACCATGCACCAGGCCGAGGTTCATGCACGCCAGGTCTCTTTCACCACATCCTCATCTGTGTGATCTCTGCACATTGCATAACATCAAGGCCGTATGGATCTATGTAGAACAAAGTCCAAGGCTTTGGGGGGGGGGTCATCGCTTTGAGGCCAGAGAGGCAGGAAGGCTCTGTGCTACCAAACGGATCTGGTTTCTATCACAACAAAGCCTGAAGAAAAAGAGTCATTTTCACAAATCGTCCTGTTTCCTCTTTCTTTGTGGGCTCCATTAATGATTCAGTGTGACTCCCCGTGTTGCAGCAGCACCGTGCCCACTCTGATGCCCTTATTCCACCGTTTCTCCATCAAATCTCTCCCACAGCCCCGTCACGTTTGTCACGCCTCAGTTTGAAAAAAAGCACTGAAAAGCAAAGAGTTGTCATGCAGACCGTTCCCTTCCTCCGGGTCGGGGTACAGCAGGGCCGAGGAGCCAAAAAATCAAAACTCCTCAGAGCTCGGCAGCCTGTTGGGGATGGAGATTGTGCCGCCTGGTTCAGATCTGAGCCTGTAATTCCCAGCAGAACCTCAGGCTGCTCCTCATTAGCGTCATACTGTCGCTCACAGGATTAACCCTGCGGGGACCCCTGAGGCCTCCTTCAAGGCCGAGGACCGGGACGCTCCATCCCGAATACTTATGGGTCCTCCTGATTTACAATTGTTCTGTTTTCGATGGCTAAACCCAGTGCAGCGATCACACTGAGGGAATCTGACTGCTAACCGGTTGGTAAATTGAAGTTAGAAAAGGCTCAAATACCGTTTTTCTCCAATAATAAACAAAAATCTGTTTACTGAATACAATACTTTTTATTTTATCCGTCCAGAGTTTGAGACATCTACCTCAGTTATTTTTTTATTTTTTTTTTTAGCCCGATCCACTGGAGGGGAAAGAAATTTCAGTTTTGTGGCTCACAGCATTGAAAAATTACATTTTAATAATTCACAAGCAGTGTGTGTTTCCAGAGACAATGTCCTGGTTACTGCGGATAACTCACAGAGCTCAGTGTCTGTCACAGTTTCTGCCGGAGCTTCTTCAAACCCAAGAAATAGTTTGCATGTATACTGTTGATGACGGTGTGACAGTGTGTGTATGTGTGTGTGTGTGTGGATTATACTTTATAATGAGGGACTGTGTTTCTGCAAAGATATGTTGCTGTTTCAGTTTTTACTCTCAACACTACAGCTTTTATTCGACTCCTGTCTACAGGGGAAACATCTTGAAAACCTTAAAGAAACAAACCACAAAGCTCCACTGATAATCATTGTGAATATTATCAGAATAATTACATTTAAAAGCTGTCAACTCCTCAGAAACACAGAGATATCTTCTTTCCAGTTGATGTTCAACAGTTCAAAATTCAAATAAACTTTAAAGGAGTAAAATAAATTGATAAACTGATTGGATTGACCAGTGATGTAATCAGATGACGGTCCAGAAAAGACTTAAAAAAAAAGACGTTCATCGGACCGTCATGCTTGTCGACAAGTGTTTTCTTTTTTTTCACTGACATGGCAGATAGTCGAGTTTCTCTACATTGATCTGTTGCATAATTTACACACGGTTATTTGCTCGAACAGTCCGATGGGACCCTGATGGACAGCTTATGTGGACGCATCAGGAAAAAAAAACGTCTGTTGGTCGTTAAAAGTCTGCATTGGTCCGACTGTCTGCATTGGTGATGACGGGGCATTCCTGCCCCCCGCGGGAGGATTGGTTTACTGAAACGGTGGAAATATCTTTCGCAGACAGAAGAAATACGCCACATGTGCGTGCCATACTTAGAAACACAGAAATAATGCAGAGGCCTATTTAAAGCGGCGCTATTGATTCGGTTCTTGTCTAAAAGGAGAGAGCGTCGAGTGGAGTGGAACACGGGCGTCTTTATTACAAGCGTTTCATGACCTTTTCCTGGGATGTAGTCAGGTTTCCTCAGCTCTGCCATACATCATCCAGCTAATGCGTGGGTGGGGGGAGCTGGCTAATGGTGTTAGCAATGCAACACTAGCTCGCAAATGGAATAAATTGTGAATGGGAGGTGTGAAAGTGAGTCAAAGTGTTTTTCTGGTCTTACATAGTTTGTCGAAGAGGCTGTAATTCTTAGAGCTTTTCTTTTAGTGCACCATCAGTCATCCTGCGCCACTGGAGGGGCTTTTTCTTTGGTGCAGTGAAGGTTCTCACCCGTGCATGCATGCATGCATCAGTCGCACCAGGATTTGCTCTAAATTGTTTCTCTCATCCTGAGCTGAAATGACAGGCCTCCTGGGAGTCTGCCTCGCATAATACTGACTCAACACAGAGGGCTTAAGTACTGTATACTACATCTATATTGTAACCCCCCCCTCCCCGCCTTTCTTTCTCTACATTTCTCTGGGCTGATGCAGAAAACACGCCTGGCTGTCGACCAAAGGGATAAACCCGGGGCTCCAGAGGCTGCATACCTCAGCTCGAACAGAGTGGGAGCTTAAAGGCGGCGCTGGAGATTTAACAATTTAATTTTGGCTTTGGCTGGTTTAAAACACTTAAGAAACAAAATAAAACGGGCCCAGTTTTTTTTTTTTTATTTTATGAGCATTGGGAGATGTGTTTATTAGAGGGGTGTGGACAAGAGAGTGGGAGGGAAAAAAAGAAAAAAGTGAATTTTTATGAGCCATCGAGGTCTTTATGGTGAAGTTAACCCCGGGGTCTCGAACACAGAGGTGGATGACTTGACTTCTGTCAGTTCAGGGGTGGAGATGAGCAACTATCAGGCGCAGAACACACACACAATGACCTCTTTATCGGCCGCCAAACACTCTCCCCTCTGTCTCCTCCGACTGCGTCTCTATCTCAGTCTTCCTCTGTGTTTGTCACACACACACTCGCACTACAAATTATTCAAGTGAGCGCTCTGTCTTCTGCGAGGGAGGGTTAATAGGGAGAGAGGAGAGGGGAGGGCAGACACAGAGGCAGAGTGTTAGGAGGGATTGAGGAGGGGGTGCACATGAACAGAGGAGCTGCTGTAAAGTGCTCTGATTAGCAGGAGTAATTATACTGCAGCGGTGGAGGCGCTGAATGCACACTGGCCACCTTCCACCACTCCGCTAGCCCGGCCACTCGAGGGCCACTGTGGGAAGAGATAGAGGGAGCAAATTAAGAGGGGGGGGAGGATTCATGAGCAGGGTAATAAAGAGAAAAGAAAGTCTGCCTCTATCTGTTTTTTTTAATCTCTCCCTTCTCTTCTTCACGATGACAACGACGACAAAACACTCGAACAGACGCTCAGCACTTCACGTTGAAAGCCACAGAGACCTTTAATAAAAAAAAAAAAATGGAGGAGATGTTTTTTAATTTTAGATCAAAGAGGTTCACACGTGCACGGTGTTTCAAATAAAAAATGTGGAAGTTAAAGCGCTCAGCTAGCGAGGGGAAAGAGCGAGCATGCGCTGTGTTAGCCTGCTATCAGCGCTCATATTGATTTTGGATGCACATAAAGAGTGTCTGTGTGTATGAGGCTGGAGAGGACTCAGCTTGAGTGTGTGTGTGCGTGTGTGTGTGTG
>JAPZDV010000009.1:4002127-4017480 GCA_029814665.1 Acanthurus lineatus
ACCACATCACATGGTTATTTTTTGCACTTTTTCATGATATATGCAGAAAAATTGCAAAAAAAACAATTGTTTTGTCATCTGATATTAAAATGTATTCATTTATAAAAAGTATTAAGTGTTAATTTTCACCTCAGGAGGGTTGAAAGAGATGATCGTTAGAGGCAGCAGACCAGAATTCAAGACCTCATCATTTTAAACATTTTATGTCATTTTTGTGACTGTTTAGATGTTTTACAGATGTTTTGTTTTGTCACCCAAACCAGATGTTTTATGAGGATGAAACATCAGGACACCTAGCAGCCGAGATCATTTTGAGTTAAAACTTTAAAAACGAAGGGAAACATAATGATTCAACATATCTGTCGACATGAATCCTGAAAAATTACTGGTTGATTAAAAAATAATAAAATGTTATTATATATAATTATATATAATAATAAACAACATGAAAGCTGCCTAAAAGTGAAGCAAAGCATCTCGAACGCCCCCTAGTGTTTGGCCACAGTAAAGGTCATGAACCTGGTCTCCTTCATGAGAGCAGATGGGCTGTAAATTGAACTAAATCATGAAATTACATGTCAAATAAATTTTCCCCAAAGATTTTTTTGTAATTTTATGTTGCTCTTATATCACTTGTGTGTGTGTCCAGGTGTTAAGTTTTCAAATAAAGGTTTTTAACAGTTATTTAACACTAAAAAATGCGCTTTAACGTCACGTTTGACAGCTAACTTGGACTGAATCAGACAGCTGTATGAGCAGGATCTCGTATCAAAAGGTAACTTTGCTTCGTTTTTCTACAACGAGAGGAAGTGAAAACATGTCATCCATCTTTATTTATGTCGATGGGTTTGAGTTATAAAGGAAGCCGGTCTGTGTGTATTTCTTCCCCTTTAATGCATATCTTGTCTGATATAAAACACAGATGTTTGCACAGTTTAGACACAGCAGAGTCTGGTCGAGACGTGAAGCTCCTCTTTCAGCACTTTAAAGACGGTGTGATCCCCATGTGATGTTACAACGGCGCAGTGATTTCTTACATTTGTGCGGTTGAGGTGACGGATCGGGGCTGAATGTGAGAGTTTGGACGGCTGCTGTATTGAGTTATGGCCCAGCGTGAGTGGAGAGAACGGCTGGAGGAGGACGGACGGACGGACACCACATGTTTTCAACCATCTGACTTCACCTGTGACTGGTTACACATCCAGAAACAAGAGTTATGGTTCCCGTTTGAAAAACAGAGGAGGAGATGCAGTCACCCTCCACAGATATATAAACCACAAAAAGCAGTGGCTGAACGCTGGAGCTGAGCCACAGCAGAGAGGGGGGGTGGGGGTGTACATTTTTCTCCTGGCAGGCCATCTTAACGCTGTCATATCCATGTTTGAGGCTTTATCTGCTTGGTTAACTTCAACTCTGAAAGATTTTCAAAGTCCAGGATGTTGAGGTTTCGATAAAGGAGATAAAAATGGATTTTAAAGCAGATGAGATCCAATCAGAGTCAATTAAATTCCCCTTTTTTAAGAAAAATGCACCCATATATTCATGCAGAAAAGCTACATATGTTTTTAAACTCCTTCATTAAAAAGAAATCCTGGTTATTTTTCATGTATTTTCTATTATTCACCACAGATTGACTCAATATTTTTTCAATATTCGGCGAATGTTTGTGTTTCTTCTTCTTGTGGTTTCCCTCAGATTTCCTGCGGATGTATTTTTTATTATTATTTTATTGATCGCAGGCTGCGTGATGTGTTTTAAGACACATTACTGAGCTTTTTTTTCACCAGCTGCTTTCACAGAGTCACAGCCACATGAGTGAGTCACTTCAGCATAAATGAACTCTGCTGATGACAAAAAGTGAGTCAAGACTTTCAGGCTTCACCCTCATTTTCTTCTCACTGTATTTCCACAGGGAGGGTTTGTTTATATGTTGGTGGATGGAGCTGTGCCTTGTGGGTAATCTGCCTCAATGACAAATGTTTGTTTTGCATTTTTTAAGAAAAGCCAGATTTTTTTTCCCTGTCTGTCAGAGTTCAAAAGCAAATTATTGGAAACACTGCTCTGCACAAAACTGAAGCAGGGAGGCTAAATTCAAGACTTTTCATCATGCAGATTCCTCCTCGTTGTATTGTTCTTGGATGCTCAGAAAGCTTTGGTTTTGATCATATATACATCCAGTGCACATTCTTCAGTGACGGAGTAGAGCCGACCTGCAGCCAAGAGCTGATGTGGGACGCCAAGTTGGAGGCAAACATCTGAAAACTCGAGTAGAATCACAAGAATAACAGAGAACATAAATTACACAGATGCAACGAAGATGCCAAGAAACAAACGAGGGAAAAAATCAGACGATGAAGTCTGGAAATGTAATAGTTTATCTCTCTGCTAATATAAATGTTATCTGTGCACGATGATAATTTTAGCTTCTGCTATTGTTAGCCGAGAGGACAGATATTAATACTATCATCTGACTCATTTTATGGCGCCACCATGAGGATAAAATGTGTAATATTGAGTGAAACGCTGTGACAAAGTTTGGATAACTTGTGTTAACAGATATCAGGTGTTTCCATCAATTTGTCAAGCAAATTTAAAGCTATATTTTTTAAATAAACGCAAATTAGTTTGGAGTGAATAAACTGGATTACATGCAAAGCCTAGTTTCATCAGAAGGTGGCAGTAAAGGCTGTGGTTTATACATGGATGTTATATAAAGAGTAGAAGAAGTAAAGATCACAAACTGAGAACGAAACGATGTGCAAACCGCCGATAAACGTGATGAGACAGAAGATTCATTTTGTCTCCTTATATAATATAAAAGTACCTTTTGCAACAACCAACAAAATTTTAATTTGTCCAACACTTTTAATTTTGGACCAATAAAATACATGTGTGTTTAGTAACAATAAGCATGTTAGCATGCTAACACACTACACCAAGATGGCAAACATGGTAAATCCTAAATTTGCTGAATATCTACATTTTTCATCATTAGTAGTTTGTTAGCATGCTAACATGTAGCTCACAGTGCAGATGTGGCTAACATGGCTGTAGATTCCTCATTTTGATGCCTTATTTCATTAATTTCCAGTAAAAACAATAAATTCCTCCCAGTTCATCTCCTGTGTGACCACTGAACAATGGATCATTTTGCAGCTTGACACAGTAAAAATCTTTTGGGCTCAATAAAAATCTGATTTTAATAATATTCAATATAAAGTGTATATCTATTCATGTGTTTTCGTTTGAATTTTTTGGATTAAAAGCCTTTTTTCCATTTAAAACTATAATGTGGACTCAAATAAAAGGTTGATTCACTGGAGCACAACTGCACACCAGATCTCAAGTGGTTATTTTTTTATTTCTGCAATGAGATACGAAGTTTTTTTTGGATCAAACTGGACTTTTTACATCCAACTTTCTCTGTGAAAAAATGTGTTTTTTGCACTCTCCCCTGTTTGATCTCCTGCCGAAATCAGCAAACTAATTCCAGATATCTGCTGCAAAGTGAGATCACAACCTCCAAAAGAATAATTAAGACTTAATTCAAAGCTGTTGTTCAGGTGGCATCACCGAGGGAGAGCAAAAAGTGTCCAAGCTATCCATTAATGAGCAGTTATCGCCTGATTTTCACCTCACTTCCTCCGGTGTTGGTACTTTTGGTCACTCTTTAAGCTACAGGTCCTTCATAAGCACCTCAATCAGAGTGATACTCACAGCTCTGATCCACATGTGTCTTATTTCCTGTCAGAGTGGGCGGATTATCTGCAGATGCTCATGTTGTGAACTGTCTCTGTCTCCCACCGATGCAACAGAGGGGCAGTAAAGCATCCGAATCCGGCCTGGGCCTCGCCATGTTGCTGACCCGACACGCACTGACGTTAAACAGCGATCCTTTTATACTTTACAGAACCAGACAGACACATGCAAGACAGAGGAAAACCTCCGGACAGGTGCAGCGCTGCATTCCTGGACGGCCGTAAAAAAAATGGCCACCGGTGCTCTTCCTGTCTCGGCCTCCACATGGCTGGTGGTCGGAGCGTGCTCGCCCCCACGCTCAGCCTCAGATCCCCCGCTGTCACAGCGTGGGGAGGCGCTGGCAGGAAAGCAGCAGGCTGTAAAAGAGCTGTGACCCCCTCAGAACAGACGACCCCGCCAACCTGGGAACCAGAACCTGAAAAGTGAAGAAGAACAGGTTGTATTTTCACAGGTGACGCTCCAGAGACTCGTATACGGATCATCCTACCGACACAGTCGATGCAAAAACCGTCCATTTCTGCTCCTGTTCAGTTTTTAATTATTTGTCTTGGTGCAAATGGAAAAGTCTTCTTCAGGTGGTCACACAGATGTTTCCACTGCAACCTAAGAAATTTAGAAACAAGTGTGTTTCAGACAAAAGAGAAAGAAGCAGATTAATGCATTTTATTATAAATTTTATAATTTCTAAAATTTGATTTACTCTGGAGATTTGTTGATACACTAAGTTTTCCAAGAAGATGCTGAACGGCTCAAAAAGAGAATCTTGTTGAAGGTCCAGAGTGACGGAAACATCAGCATAGATCAATAAATTGTGGTGCTAAGCGAGAGCAGTGTGCAGGATTTTCTTTTCCAGCGAGTAAAGCGATCCTGTCCACTGCACCTGCATCTAAGATGACTGAATGTGCACATTATCATTTATCCCTGTGGCTCTCTGGGCATCCTCACAGATGTTTGCAACAGTGTTTTGCAAACATCTGAAACCTCTAACTGCCTCCTCTGGCTCTGCAACCCCACAAGTAACTGCTGTAGTTTTTTTTTTTCCTGGATCATCCTTTTCTTCTTAAAAATGACAATAAAGATACGATTCTGTTAAGTGATTGTGAAAGCATCACTTTGCCGATAAGTGATGAAAACGGTCTCTCTTTTGTTCGTCACCCACTCCTCCGGCTGCAGCGAAGTGAAGCGCCGCCTCGGTAAAAGACCATTCATCTGTTGTAATCGAGAGAAGTAGTCCTCATCTGCTTTCTTACCTTCTTTTCTCCATCCTCTTTACGGCGACGCTCCGGCTAACCACTGTAATTGGCCAAATGGATGAGCTGCCTCACTCAAGGTGATGGTGATGGAATACTGATGGCGTCGGTGCGATTTTAAACCTTGACGTCTATTGAGACATTATCTCCTGCTTTTCCTCGAGTGCATTAACGCAGCATCAATCACACACACACACACACACACACAAAAAAAAGCCATTGTTACAATTCAAAGATATTCAGATCTGAGAGTTGCAATTATTATTCTTTCCTCAAATAGAAGAAGTGGAACATCTACATAATGTTCCCGCAGGCGGAGACATTTACATTTCACTTTGTTTCATGCAGAACACAAAGTCCTGATCATCAAAGGAGCTTAATGCCTGCGAACGAAGCAGGACGTTGTTGTTTTAACGCTACTCTTTCTGGCCTGTATGAGCATCGTGGGATCAGAAAGGTCGACGGTGTTTTTTAACGTCTTAAACACATGGAGGGAAGGCGAAAGTCACATGAACAAAAAAAAAAGGGAAGCACACACACATAAGAGACGCTGAGGGAGAAATCGAAGCGAATGAAAAGAAGCGTTAAGAGCCAGAAAAGGAGGAGAAAGTGGTTGTAAAAAAAAAAAAACAGTGAGCTGATGACTGAGAGCAACGTGAGGATGAGTATCGACAGCAGGAGCGCAGAAAGGAGAGTAATGCGATTAGCTGGTTGGATGGTATTGAATAGCGATGGCAGATAACCTGATCCCCTCTTCCTCTACCTTCCTCCCAGCATCCTTCACTTCCAGAATGTGATCATCTGGAGCTCTGGACTTCCACAAACAGCTCAATACAATTAAATAATTTTGAGCAACGACGGCTTTAATTCAGATGTTTAATCCCCTTTTTTTTTGTTGCATGTGAATCCACGTGTGTGTTTTTTCATATTTCTTCATCCTGATTGGTTTCTATCACTGCATGCATTTGTGCGTCTTGTTTGTTTTATGTTTGTTAGGTGTGTAGTCGTGTGTGTTCTTCATCTCGCTGGCAGTAATCAGAGGCCGTAACCTCGCGTGGGTCAGTAACGTTCAGTCAACCGTCGCACATGTCTGGCTGTTAATGTGCTGGAAATCCTCAACGCAGACAAAATAAACCTTTGCAGTGAGTATGTGTGTGTGTGTGTTTGCTTACATATGAGTGTGTGTATTGTGTGTGTCAGTTTACAATAAATCTTGGCTCTAAACATAAAATCTGTATTCACTCACCTGCTTTTCTTTCCGGTTCTTGTATTTGTTTTTACATGATCTTATTTCCCTGCGAGCGCCGTCTCTCTTTACACAACGTGAATCCCAATAACTTCTTTACATCCCTTCGTGTTGTTGTCCTTTAGTCACGGAGCTCAGGTTTCTCCTCTCAACCATGAAGTTTTGCTTTCCTCGGGAGGAAAATATCATATAGCCACAAAGGATCCAAGTCAACCGTTCAAAATATAATGATACGATTGTATCAGCTGCAGTTTGCAGGACGCTGCATGTAAATTTAATGTATAAATGTGTGTTTTGTGCGTTTTGTTGGTATTTGAATGACCAAAAAATGCACAAACACAAATGCTGACTAAAGAAAACATCAGAGGCTCATTAGTTTGTGGGATTCTTCCTCTGAGCACCTTAACAGGACAATTTCATGGTATTCAATTGCATTGTTGTTGAGATATTATATGTTTTACGTGGAAAACGTCCATCGAAGGTCCATCGCTAACATTTTGGAGTTATGCTGCCATCATCTGAAGCTCTAAACATCTGATTTAATCTCATTTTGTGTCTCTGCAGGGTCTCAAGACTTGAAAACACTCCTCCAAACACTGTAAAAGTTTAAAAAAAACACAAAATAAAAATGTCTTCCTGTGTGTTTTAGAGCTCAAGCCTCGTTTTTACACCCATCATGCTTTGCTGTTACCGTGCAGCCCTGCACTCGGACGGCAGTGAGTTTAGCTCCTCGGTGATATATATCTTATTTAAGTGGTACGGACGTGTGGCGGTGATAAAACGCCGCGTGTGGAAGCATCCCGCCTCGCTGGCCGTCGCTGGAAGCTGAACGTCTGAAGGTGAAACCGACTTCAGGGTCAAACCACAAACCTGCTGAGCCTCCATCCATTTCCAGGACGTTCTCCTTTCATCCTTCTCTACAAGAACCACCATTTTCTAACATACAACGTGTTGCTCTCTCCTCTTTCGTGGCCTCCAGTCCGGGGGGGGGTTAATGATTTAACGAGTGAGAGCTTCTGAGAAACAGACATATATTCAAAACGAAGCTGCAATTCGGTCCAACAGTCTGTAGTTATTTTCCCCGTAATTGTTTCCTGAACTTTGCCCTTGAGCTTTTTCCTGACCCGGCACATCCTGACGGGGTTCAGCGATAGACGTGGATTGGATTTGGGAAGATGTGAGTGTTCATGTGTGTGTGTGTGTGTGAGGCTGTTCTGGTGTTTGCCAGGTGGCAGCAAAACCAAATGTACCTCATTTACTTCTGACACACACTCCTCCATCACCTCCCACCATTATTCCCCGACCATTCCAGTCAAATTGTTCCCAACAGGCTGGATGTGACGTTGTAATGGGGTCTCAGCGGGGTCGGAGGCTCCAACATGTGTGCAGAATTGACTGATAATATTATTGAATCAGAGCTGAAGGACTGAGACTTGAACTTCAGTCGGACTTTACGTCATTGAAACGAGGACTCGAGCTCCTCCGAAGGCTTTCACTTTGAACTCCAAATCAGGAAACTTTTAACTTTCTTGTTTTTCATTAATGTTCAGCGAGTTTTTCGAGGATTTATTGCACTGACATCACTTATTGAAGACATGTCCTCATCATTCTGGAATAAAAACGCACCACATGGCTAATTAAAGATGACATATGTTACATTTTAGCACTAAAAACAGAGCAGTTCTTTAAAAATCTCACGAGTCTAAGTGTGGCTGAAAAAATGTGCATCTTAATCAATCAGTTTTAATCAGTTTTTAATCAATCACAGATCACAGTTTAATGTTTATAATGTACAAGTCCTTATATTCCAGATAGGATTCCTGATTTTTTACCCGAGATCAGTTTCATGTTTAGGATTCAGTCTGCATGAAATACACAGTATGATTAAGCTTTAATATAAGAATTGTCCTCAAATTGGTGCTAAAATGTCTCATAAAGCATCTTTTAACACTGTTTTTCTTTGTGTAAAAGCCAAAAGAAAAGAACTTTTAACCCCAAATTAAGAAATTATAGTATAAACAAGCTCTGTGATCACACACAGAAACATCACACAGTATAAATTTTAATAATTAATGGGGTGAAAAAGGATTCAAATGGTTTGTTAGTCTCAGACTTGCTCACAAGGAAATGATTAAAACTTTGACCTAAAAGACCTGAAAGCTCCAGTTTTGTTTTTAGTTTTATGACCTGAGTTTGTACTTTTTAATCAGTTGAGATTTGACTTGAACTTCTCTTTGCACATTAAGAAAAAATAAATCTCTGGTTGGAAAATATTGTTGGTTGTTTGAAATGGACCCAACTGGAGCCTGAAGAGGAAGAACATCTCATGCTTTACGGGAATAAAACGTTAAATTCCTTCCATCTTCGCCGTCCCTGTGGCATCACCGAAGCATCTCTCTGTTGTTTATTGTTGCTTTGACCTAAATTTACTTCCTGCCTCGGTAGCAGGGACCTATAACTTGCATCACATGGCGGCGGCGGCGGCGGCGGCCTGATCACCTGACGCAGCTGTTTCTGTGCTTTTAGCCTGAAAAAAATCTCATGAAATATGTATAACTGTGAGGTCATGATGCAGACTTTTCTTTACAGGCTGGAAAGAGTAGAAAAGTTCAGTCCCCACCCCCCCACTCGCACCCACCCCCTGCTGAGGTGAACTGGCCGTGTCCCAGACTTCACCCCCCGCGGGACGTCACCGTACCGGAGCGTGGATGGAGGTGGAGGATGGATGGTCTCCTTTTAAACCAGATCTAAATCATCCCTCTCTTCCTCCGTCCTCCTTGTTTCCAGCCTCTGCCCATCTTTTTCTTTGTCCACCTGGAAAAACAGGCAGGCAGTGAAACGTGATACAGGCAGGGGGGGACGAGAGGGGAGGGGGACGAGGTGGGGGTCGTGCCGGTTGCTTCGCTGTCCTGCTAATGGAGATGGATGCTGGCTCAAAATTGTCTCCCAAACAGCCTCCTGGATGATGGAGAGAGAGGAGAGAAGAGAGAGAGAAGAGCTTCCTCCGAGGCTGCAGGACTCCTGTAATGACTCACGACTCCGTTTGAAGAGGGGGGGGGGGGTGCTGCAGAGAGGATGGGACGGAGAAGACAAGAGGGGGAGATGGAGAGGAGAGAGAGAGAGAGGATGGGTTCAGATGGGAAGGTGGAGGGATGAGAGAGATGGATGATGAGACAGCAGGTGGAGGTGGAGCGAAGGAGTGATGATATTCAAAGAGGTGTGATGCAAAAGAGAGAAATGAAGCCCAGAAATGAAGAGTGACGGAGATAAAGAGACCGTGATTACCCACAAATCACTGCTTCTGTTGTTGTTGCTTCCTGTGAGTCCGTCCTCACGACGTCCTGCTCCTCCACAGCTGAGCTTTCTCTCGTTTTTTTTTACCGCAGTTATCTCGACATTTCTGAAGCCGGAGGGCAGAAGTGTTATCTGTCAACAACACGGAGGACGATAAGAGGCGAGAAAACACGACGTTGTTTGTGCTGAAAAAAAAAAAAACCAGAAGGATATTTAAAGTTGAGCTTTAAGGTTTTTTTTATCTCAAAACAAGGTGGTTTTTCTTGTTCTTGAGTTAAGCAAAATTATCTTGATGCCACCAGACAAAAGTCAAAACACAAAATCATTTTTTTAAGTGAATGAACCAACTTTTTGACTTAAAAAACAAAGAAAATTTGAGAATCTGAGTAAAAAATCTGACTGATTTGACATTAAGACAAAATCCTTATTTAATATCTCACATTTTTTACTTTAAAAATAAATATTTTTACTCTTAAGTCCAGATCAAAATATCTCAACAACTACAAGATAAATTGTTTTTAAAGGGACATTGTTGACATGGATGCTACCATTTTTATTTAATGGTGGGATTCTTCAAGGACACAATGTAGATGAAAAATATGCACATAGAAAGTAAAATCGTGTTAAATATAATAAATAAAAGATCATTTCCTCCTGTCATTAGAAAAAACCTGTGACAGTTTCAACATGATACAGATGTTTTGCACGCAGCCGAGGCTCATTTCAACTCTGTCTGATATTAAACATCAGACCTGAGCTGAGATACGACTGAAAACATGAAAAAAAAATGATGCCTTTGATTTGAAATATTTCACAGTTTCATGTTCACACACTCGTCTTGATTAAAAAAACTACATCAAACAACTTCACCGACATCATAAAATAGCCACCTGCCTCCTGGTGGTTCATTTTTATTTGACAGCAGAGGACTTTTATGACGGTTACACTTCCTATTATCTGCTGTATTGTGTCTGTGTGTGTGTGTGTGTGTGTGTGTGTGATTCACTTGAAAATCCTTTGATTCTGAAGAAAAGCCTTTGGATGGAAGCTGCACAGATTCTCTGTTTTCTCAGCAAAGCAAATGTTATTCGGATCCTCGTCCAGTTTTTCTAACCAGCGTCGGAGCGTTTGGCTGCGATCTGAGACGAGAACACATGTGTGAACTTCCTGCCCAGATGAACGAGATTAATTTCAGCTTTTCAAGACTTTTAATGTTCATGAAGGTGGACGACTCATCAGAGGAACAATTAGCTTCATCCTTCCTGTTCCTCCATCGACAGTTATGTCTTTTTTTAGCTACATGTTTTCTCTGTTTTCTCCACCTTTAACAGCTTAAAAACAGAGTTTCACTTCTGGTGCAGACGGATGTGAAATCACTGAACAAAAATGTGTTTTGTTTTTGTTTTTATTTATATTTAGATCCTTTTGTCCGTCCCCTAAACATGTGTTTGGGCTGTTAAACTCTGTTATCTATTTTTTCAGACTCTCTCTTCTTCATCCTTTGTTTTTCCAAAGTGGCATTCAGTGGCTTTTAAGCTCATCTTCCCAGATTTCCATCCATTTCTGGGACCTACAGTGTGAAATATGTAAAATATAAGAAAGGCAGTTTCAAGAAAACACACTTTGATCATTAATTTTTCTTCTTGTGTGTGTGTGTGTGTAAGTGTGTGAGTAGTCCAAACTCTTCCCAGGTCTTCATGGTTTGGAGGATGTCTTGTATCTCAGATCCAACCTGCTCTGGCGCCACCTGGAGGTCGGCATGTCTTCCTTCCTGCTTACAAGCTTTTTACTTTTTCATTTTTTTATATTTTCATTCTGTGAATTTGCTGTTGCATCTCTGTCTGACATGAAAGTTGGACCCCTCCTCTTTAAAACATTCTTTTTTTAAAACATAAATGTTTTTTATTAGCCTGCATACAGCTCTGATTTATAACCATGAGTTTTCTTAATCACATTAATGCTCTTGTGACTGAACGAGAACAAACTCTTGCAGCCAAAATCTGATGAGAAGCCTGAAGCCAGCAGAGTGAATGTTGAAGTGTGTGCAGCAGATGGTTGTTTTGTCCACAATCACTTATTAGTTTAATGTGCAGGTGTCCACATATTTTTGGCCACGTGCTGAATCAGCATCATTTTATCCAGATTTTTAATGTTGTTGACAGTGCAACAGTTGTGAAGGATAATTGTGTTGTGCCAACTTGTGCTTTTTAAAAATATTTTTGCTTCTCCACATTTCCAGATGGGGTGGACAAAATATTAGAAACACCTTTTCATATGATGGAGTTAAACACCAGACAACCACAAAGTGCAGAGTCAAAGCTAATCTGACATGTGGATCAACACACAAACAACTGAGGAACAAACAAACAAACAAAAGCTTGAAACTAAATGTTCAGATGTCCACAAACTTTTGGCCACATACACACATATTGTGTATCATGGATAAAATGTTTTAATTTAATTAAAAAGTCAGTTTTTATTCTTCCAAATGTCCATAAAACGTACTACATTTAAGCTACTTTGAAAAACTGCAGTGATGTAAAGGAACTTATTACATTTACCAAAATATTTATTTTGAGGTACTTGTACTTTATTAGAATCAAAAATACAAATTTTGCACTTTTAACCGAACTACATTTATATTATATATGTAATTATTTTACATAATGATATTAAGAATACAATATCTATGTGAAAAATAAGTTATAGTAGATAATAACTTTATTGATCATCAAGTGAATTTACAAACTACTCAACTGTATAAAAAGTAATTAAAAATATCTGCAACATCATAATTAATGAATGTAAACATTAATGCATTAATAAGTATAATACAACAACATAAATTACACATTAAATGGGTCATTCAGCAGAAAGATTTCCTCCAGCTTCGGTATATGAAGTATATTTTGATGCTAGTATTTCTTAACTTTTACTTTTACTTTGAGAACATTACTTTAAGTTGTAACAGAGTATTTCTACACTGTGATATTACTACTTTTACTCAAGTAAAAGATCTGAGTACTTCTTCATTGGCAGAAGTTTGATGTTTGAGTGGCCACATAATGTATAACCTTCTTTTATACAGGAGCTCCCCCTTGTGGACAAATATCAGACGTGCCAGTCAAACAAAGTAATCTTCTGAGTATATGTTTCTATTTTTGGACTGTATCAGATAATTTGATTACTTTCCATGATTGATTACCCTTTATCAGCATGTATTATTATCTTCTTGTGCACTTTTTTCTTTTTGTTCCTGCATGGCTGTCCAGCTGTGCTCCAGACTTGTCCTCAGCTCCGACAAATCCCTCTTGATCTCCTCAAGCAGCTCCAGCTTTGAAAGTTTCCTGTCGATGGATGAGAGCGCGTCCTCCTGTTCGACCTCCTCGAGGACGACCTGCTGCTCCGTGGTGGGCCAGTCGGCCTCACTCGGCTCAGGCGGCCCCATGGTTTGCTCCCAGACCATCTCAAAGTACGAGTCGATGAAGGCTTCCAGCTCCTCCAGGCTGCTGTGGTCCCACCGGTCCCACCGGTCGATCAGGGCCTGCAGACCTCCAGACTCGCTGAGCCTCCTGAGAGTCCGTTCTCTCAGCACGGGATGACAGAGGGAATTAACGCTGATGCCGTTTTCCTCTGCAGGCGTCCTGTGTTGTGTTTGAGGTAAAGCCAGAAGCTTTTGTGGATGTCTGGATGAGAAAACACGCCCCTGACTTTCACCGTTCAGGCTCAGGTGAAGATCATCGACCTGGAACCAGACAGGCAGGTTCACAGTCCACCTCAGTCTCTGTTTCGGACAGAGGATGGAGGCTACATGTGACATGAAGCTGCCTCCGTCCAGGAAGTCAAGTTCAGTCCATCCTCCTGCTCTTCCTCCCTGCAGCGCCACAATCTGACCGCCGTCGCCTGAGCAGCTCAGTGTCGTCTGAGCCGAGGAGGCAGCTGACTCAGTCACTGCGGAGCAAATAAAGTCTGATTTAATCTGAGCCGTAAAAGTTTCAACCATCTCCACCCAACCGAAGATATAAATCTGCTTATCTCTGCTAACAGACACTGTTACCTCACCGTTTGGGCCATAAACAGCTTTACTTCTCATCCCTTTGCAGTTTACGCCTGATATGACTTCTTCTTTTGGATTCACTCTGTTTTCTGCTTCTCTGTTCATGTTTTATTATCACCTCATACAGAAGCTACATGCTGTTTTCTCCATTTGTTCTCCATTATTCTATTTTAACAGCTGATTAAATTTTAAAACTCTTCATGACTCAGTGTGACATCTGCAAACGGTCTGTCAGTTCAGGTGTGAGCAGATGTGCAAACAGATGTTGCAGTACATTAGTAAATGAATAAAAGGCTGTAATTTTTTAAATGTATTTTGGACCAGAATTGTTAAATGTCTCCCAATTTTTAGAAAAAATATTTGTAATGTATTTGTTTTTGTTTATTTAGAGTTATTATTTATACATTCAGACCTTATTTACTGTCACATGCTTAAAAATACATCATTTATTGTATAACTGTAAAATATTTTGCTTTAATTTGCATTTTTGTCAAAACTCCCTGGTTTTAAATTTGATGCCACAAATGTTGGATGTTTAGTATTAGGGTAAAAAAGAGAATATTGCTTGATTTTCCTTAATAGAATTTTCCTCAATATACCAGTGGAACAATGAGTTTGTGTTTTGGGGTTAAATTATAATGACGTGACAGAAAAGAGCTTCAAAAAAGAGACCTAAAACTAACTTTAACCTAGCTGCTGCTGCTGCTGCTGCTGCAGGGGATTTCAAACATTTTGCTTCTTCAGCTTCAAGAAAGATTTTTGGATTGATCAGGTGTTTTCTTTTGTAGACTTGTCACCCTGATCAGCTTCATTTTGCATTACAAATATTGCAGCGTGTGTTAAGTTTTAAAATGTGTTTTAAGCTCAACATTAACTTGATAAACTAGATAAACTGACCCACAGTGGCTCGGTTACATGACCTTACTGTCTCTATGGACTCCAGAGATGTTTTCTTAGATACTGAAATTTGGCACAGACTCATTTAAGGGCCATGTTTGGTGCCCAGTTTCCTCCAGGTTGATAAAAACTAAATGCTATTAACAAGTTTTCTTAACCTGAATCATAAAAAACATGCTGAGGACAAAAAACTGCATATTTTTCACTTACAGTCGCAGCACAGCTGGTGTCTGCAGCTCCTGAGCATCTTCGTGTCTCTTTTACGCAGCGTCACCATGTCCAGATGTTTCTCTCCTGCAAAAGAAACACTTTTCCACATGTGATCGCCTCTGTGAAGAGCAGCCAGCCTTTCTTCTACCAGCATCTCCTCTATAAGCTGTATGAGCTCGATGACCTTAGCTCCACCACCTTCACGGTGTTTGTTATCCAGGACGTGGTATCTGTTCCCACACTTCTCCACCAGCCTCTGCAGCGGTCGCCCTTCGCTCTCGATGCGCTGCTCGATGCTCGTGTCGCCCAGCCAATCGCCGTGGCTGAACAGGACCACGGCTCTGCTCCACATCTGGCCTCCTCCTGCCTCCAGCTGTTTCTCCACGGCCAGCCTGTGGGCGTCTTTGAACGAGGAGCTCACGTTGACCACCAGGAGGAGAGCGCTGGATGCCATGAGGAGGTCGAAGGACACGCAGAAGGAGCCCGGCGTGTCCAGCACCGCCACCTGCTTGCCGCGTATTTTGGCTCGTTTCTAGGAGCAGGAGGTGGTTTGGGTTTCTGCGTGGAAGCATCCGCGACCCAGGATGGTGTCTCCACATGAGCTCTTGCCTGTTTTCCTGCCACCAACGAGCACAAATAG
>JAPZDV010000009.1:4029061-4046127 GCA_029814665.1 Acanthurus lineatus
GTAATTTAGTTTACACTTATTTAATCTATTAGCATAATATTTTTAAATAGCCATTTTCCTCATATCATTCAATTTATTTCACACACAGTCAAATTCAGATCTATTTTTTTGATGTCTGTTTTTACACACTGATAGCAACATCTCCGACAGCAAGGGAACGCAGCACATTTTAACAAGGCCGAGTGCCTGAAAGTCATTTGTTTTCTTTAAATCGGACTGACTGGATTGGACGGCCGCGGGTTCCGCCCACAAACACACAAGGTGGAGTTGAAAAGAAAAGACATGCTGGGCCAAAATGAAGCTGTCAAACAGCTTCTTACAATTTACCCAAACACAAACCGGGCAATGTGATAATGCACGGAGGTTGCTTTGAAGACCTTTTGGATAGCTCTCTAAAGTTTGACACTGACAGGCCTAAATGAGAATGATAAACTTTTTTTTTTTTTTTAGATAGATATATTTTTATTTTGATTTATATTAAGTTAATTGACTATGTGAGATTGAAATGGTTTCACTTGGATTAGATAACAATTGGCACAACTTTATCTTTTATTAAACTTTGCGCTGCCTGATAATATATAATCGTGGTGCAAAACTTCGGTTGAATATCTGACAGGATCGGTCAACGGAAGTAAAAAATAATCGTCCTCGGTTAGTTTCAGAAACAACGATGCGAGGTCGGAAAAAAATGTGGATGTCTCGGCGTAGCGAAATGGTTGGATGGAGAGAGAGGAGCTTCTACGCGTTGAGTGGAGGGAGACGGCGAGTGAGATGGAGGCGGGGGGGAAGGACCATCTCTGCGGGGACTGGGGCCGAGGACCGACGGCGCAGTGCTGGCTATCGTTCAACCCTCCCCTTCTTCCTCCACAACGACACCGAGGCTCACGCCGAGAGACAGGTAAGCCAACAACACAGCCGCTCGGTTTCATAATACGGTGAGAGTGCGCGATAAACAAACTCTAGAAACCATATAAAAACCGCTGAATTTCAATTTAATGTTTGCTTTTTAAATCTCTTAAAAAGCGCCTCGGCCGGTGGCCCCTTTGTAGTAGCGAAATAAACAGACCGCTTTGGCAGGGTACAGACGAGGTCGGCCATAGCCGAATTTCTTGTCCTCTACAGCGGGGAAGAAACTGGATGTAGGACCCGAAGGTAAATGTTATATTTGCTCAAAATTACACTAAGCGACTGCTTTATGCTAATTCCCCGCATCGAAACTCGACTGTTCGTGCGGAAAGCGGGGCATTTGCGTGGGGGAATTAACGGTGGTTTCCGCGCCGAGACCTCCATGCGGCTGTTGGCGGAACAGCCTGCCGCCTCTCTCGGTTAGCCATCAGGGATCTCGGTTTAATATCTCACCGTGCAGAGACTCGCCCTCTCTCACCCCCTCTCTCTCTCACTTACTAGCCCAGAACCACCGACGACTGAGCTCGGAGAACCCGCCTTCTTGATCTCGCTTATGCGCTTTTTGGACCGAGGGAAGGGAGTCTGCAACGCCCTGGCTTTAGTTTTAAGCTCCGTTTTTCTGTGTTTGCAGTGCGCCATTGGACCTTGTCACGGTAGGTTTTTCCTTGTAGAGCAGAGCAGAGCTGAGCTGAGCTGAAGCATGGCGGACCTGGAGCTGTTTTGTCGCGCCAGTGAAGCTGCTCTGCCTCGGATGTTAACATGTTTCCTTTCAGCGAAGGCTAATAAATTTCGGTACAGTTTGAAACCGCGCGAAATCGCAGCCGAAACTGTTAACGGCTATTTCCGAACTCCATAGCGAAGTACGGTTGAGGCTCTAACGTCTGGCCGTTGAAAAATATTTTCCATTTTCTTCTTTCTTCCTGCGCCTCCGCAAGTCCTTCCAACCCACCACCATGAAAATTATCTCGGGCATTACATTTAGCTTAAAATCGATTCTTATTCAGAGTTTAAAATATATCGTTAATCTACATTTAACGGTAGCTAGAAATATATAACCGTTAACTGACTGTTTTTTTAGTAATTACTTGTAAACAGTAACGTTAAGTCCGCCTGGTATACCCTGAAGGAAAATTGAGATTTTTTTTAATCGTAAGTAAACTGAAAGTTTGTATTAAATTGTAACATTTATAAACTGTATGGTAACATTTTAAGGAAGAGCCAGTTGAATTTTCAATTGTCGTGCCAAGTTGCCCTTGGCAATGTAATGCTTCAGCTCCCAATATTTTATCGTCAATATGTTGTAATATTATTACCAAGAAATCCAAGATATTTGACGTTATAACGTCTCCGGTTGTAGATTTGGGCTGCTTTTTGGTTATTTAAATGTTAATAATGGTTGTTTTAGCGTAGCTCTATCACATTGTGAGCACCTCAGTGAGCTGGGGCCACCAAGGACAGGATGAACAACGAGCAGCCGCCATCATTGGAGCACAGCTCGGCTACGCCTCGCTGAAGAATGTACCGCTTTTGCTCTTAAATCGCAATATATATCGCCAAGAGCTCGAATAAAGTGGTCTTTACATACTCGTGTAACACATTTATTAACTACAAGCGAACATTATATCGATTTTCTCACTGTAGCTTGAGTTCACATTGGTAGAGCAGATTATAGGGTTGCATGGCGGAGCTACATCCTCGTCCATCGGTGATGAGGCGCCTCTGCCGAGTGGCGCATTTGGCTGCAGTACTTCCACGCTACCATTCCCCCTTGTCGAAGACCGAAAGCAGATCCCCCGTCCGTGGTCAGCTGGTCGCCTACAGCTGCCTGTCCGTCCACTTCCATTCGCTTCCTTCTTCCGTGGATCCACCCCAACCTCCGTTCCGACAGAAAATCCTCCATTACCGACCAGACCGAGCGAGAAAATGGTCGCTCCTGCGTGTCCACGATACTTTAGTTGTGGAATAAGGACAGTACTAATACGCCAAATTCCGCCTGACAAAATTTGCTCAACGGAGACTTCTGTTGGCGTAGCTAGTTGTGCTAGTTGAAGCCCTCCGCAGTGTTATTTGAGATTTGAAGCCGTCACAAGCAATAGCCTATGTCTCACCATGTAGCGTAAACGTTTAAGGGGCGGTGTAATGAACATAAACCATTATGTTCAGGCGATTTTTTAAATTCCGCGACTTGAGGAAAGAGTTTATCATTAACGAAACACTTTTTTGTTAGTTAAATCAACATCGATCATATGAATAATTTAAACATTTTAAAATAAAATTGTTTAAATGTTGTGGTTTAAAAAACTCAGTTGTACTGGTTTTTACGAGCCGAGCATAAACATGCATATTCATTAATTTCAATGTTTTTCTCTATTAAAGTTTCTTTCACTGAAAAAAATATGTGTATTGACTTGATTTTTGTTGCTTTTGTAGATTCAAAACAGAACACCCACAAATGAATGGAGAAATGGAGGCAACGACACAAATCCAAGGTGGGATTTTATTGACATATATCCCAAAATATATTAAGTATTGTTTTTAAAGCTCCCACATTAACAATTCCTCTGCTATTATATTAATTTAAATGAATAATGATACATTTTATGGCACTTTGCAGGTTCTTATGTGATTAAAACGTATCAGAAAGTATGATTTTAGCACTGAAACCCCAATATTGCATACACACTCTTAAAAGTCAGTGTGGTTATATATTATTTTTCACAAATAAAGTACAATTGGAAATCATTTTAGACATAAAAAATTATATCTAGTTTTGTATCTAAGAGGGTAGTTGCAAGTGTTGATTGTTTGTATCATCCATTTATGTCTCTCTTACGGTGTTTTTCTTATTACAGGGTGGGCACAGGATGACCTATTAAAACTGCTGGAGGCCATGAAAGTGGCCCTGCCTCAGAAAGACCTGACTAAATACAAAACATCTGAGTCCCATCTTGACTGGCAGAAGGTGGCTTTCAATTCCTTCACAGCAGAAATGTGTAAGCAGAAGTGGCAGGAAGTCTCAAAAGAGGTGAGCCATTTTAAGTTCTATTCATATTTATGTAGTTTTTTTTTGTCTTTTTTGCACTCCATTGAATTTAATATGCATGTTTTTTTGTGTGTCATGCCCATCCATAGATTCGTAAATTCAGGACTCTCACAGAGCTGATAGTTGATGCCCAAGACTACATAAAAAACCCTTACAAGGGCAAGAAAATAAAGGTAAGTTAAAATAGTTATTTCACACAGCCAGTGAAAGACTAACCATCGCAGTGGAGCTCAAAAGTCAAGTCTTACCACTTACATGTTTTTCCACATGATAAACAGAAACACCCAGATTTCCCCAAGAAGCCCTTGACTCCATACTTCCGCTTCTTCATGGAAAAGAGGGCCAAGTACGCAAAGTTGCACCCTGAGATGAGCAACCTCGACTTAACAAAGATTCTCTCCAAGAAGTACAGAGAGCTGCCCGACAAGAAGAAGGTCGGCCAAAAACAGATGCTTTGTCAAATAATACCACTGTTGAACATATTAGTCACAGTTTCTATAAAATGATTTGCTTTCTTTTCATATCTACAGAAAAAATATGTTGACGACTTCTTAAGAGACAAAGAGTTGTTTGTGCAAAGCATGATGAAGTTCAGGTAAGAAACAGTTTGCATAACAACATTAACACTGGGAATATTAGGCCTGCACATGCATCATATTCAAGAATCATGATTGTGATCCGGTATTGTTTTTTAAAATGTAAATGCAGGGAAGAGCACCCGGACCTTGTGGAGAGCATGACCAAGAAAGGTTCAAATGTGCCAGAGAAGCCCAAGACACCCCAGCAGCTGTGGTACAACCATGAAAAGAAGGCCTTCCTTAAGTCACACCCTGATGTAGGTTTAAGTATCCACAAAATAACAGAAAACCCTCCCTCTTAAACTGTCATTTGTATCATACAACTGATATTAATCTTATTTGTTTGACACCAGGCGACCACCAAAGACATCAAGGACAGTCTTGGCAAACAGTGGACACAGCTGTCTGACAAGAAGAGACTCAAATGGATCACCAAGTCTCTGGAGCAGAGAAAACAGTATGAGGTGAGACGAGGAAGTTGCAGTAGAGTTAAGGAATCATTGAGAGCAACTTGTTTCTACATTGTCAACTGTGTTTTTTGTTTGCTACATTCTAGGAGACAATGCGTGAGTACATCCAGCAGCACCCGGAGTTAAACATGACCCAGGACGATATTGTAAAGTCAACCCTGACCAAGGCTGAGAGGCACCTGAAAGACAAATCTGACGGCCGACCTGACAAACCTCCACCGTGAGTCACGGCTGCAAACCCAAAAATCACTGCTGATGCATACGCATGATGCTGGTAGAGTAAGTTATTTAGATATAATGCATCATGTGCATTTTCTTTCAGAAATGGTTACTCCATGTTCTGTGCGGAGTTGATGTCGAACATGAAGGATGTGCCGAGCACAGAGCGCATGGTGATGTGCAGCCAGCGGTGGAAGCTGCTGAAGCAGGCAGAGAAGGACAGCTACCAGAAACGCTGCGAACAGGTGAGTTCAGAACCAGCAAGTCACTCAAGGGGGAAAAAAAAAGTCAACTTCCCTTAAAAATGTCTTATTTGTCTTTTCAGAGGAAGAAGGAATATGAAATCGAGATGAACAGGTTTCTCAGTGTAAGTCTCATATGTCTGGTTTCTACTTCAACACGTGTCATTAATGTGCTTTGCAGGTTTGTTTTGCAGGTCAAAACCGACTGTTTTTTCTTTTGTTTGTTGTACTTTTTGCTACAAGATCATCTCATGTAAATTTTCTCTGCTGTATGGATCTGTAGACTCTGTCAGAGGAGGAGCAGCAGCGGGTCTTGTCTGAGGAGAAAATAGGTTTTAAGAGGGGCAGTGGGGCCAGCAGTCCTGCCTCCAAAAAGAAGAACTCTAAAGCAAAGGTAAGAGTCTGATTTCTGGTCAGATAACAGTTTTATTGTTTCGTTTCAGCATTTTTATCACAAAAACAGAACTCTAAAAAAAAATGAATAAAAAATATTTCTCCTATTAAACAGTAAAGCATTTGATTAGTTATTTAGATGTTGTAGCATCCTTTTTGTGATGTGCCTGTGCTGTGTAACTTGCAGGTCAATCCAGAGAAACCCAAAAGGCCAATTTCTGCCATGTTCATCTTCTCTGAGGAGAAGCGCCCGAAACTGCAGCAGGAACGTCCAGAACTTTCAGACAGCGAGCTCACGAGACTCCTGGCCCGCATGTGGAATGAGCTGCCAGATAAGAAGAAGGTAATCAGTTAATTAGTGCAAAGTTTTCTGTAGAGGAAATGTGTAGAGTGGATAACAAAAGCCAAATCATGCTGAAATGTGTGATTTCATCATTCTTTTTTTTTTAAAATGATGTTGTCTCGTAGGAGAAGTATAAACGCCTAGAAACAGTCCTGAAGGCAGAGTCAGAGAAGAAGGAGAAGGAGGATCGTAGTCGTCTGCCGGACCCACCCAAGACTGCTCAGGACATCTGGCAGCAGAGTGTCATAGGAGACTACCTGGCCAGATTTAAGGTACACACGACTGTTTCATTAATACAAGCAATTAGTTTCAGTTTCAGTCCTTAAAACTGTAAACACTTGTTTAATGAAATGTAGAGGTAGATCACATCACACAATATTCATGCTCGTGTTTTAAGAATGAAAAACTCTAAATGAAAAACTCAAAAATGCTCACCAGAATGCTTCTAATGTGAACCTGTCCTTTTCAGAGTGATCGGATAAAAGCTCAGAAAGCCATGGAAGGAACTTGGAGCACCATGGAGAAAAAAGAGAAAATCATGTGGATCAAAAAGGCAGCAGAGGACCAGAAAAGATACGAGGTCAGTGGCAACTCACGAACAGCGTCCATTAGAGCTCCACAGCATTTGTACATGCTAACTTTACTTTCTCTAACAGAGAGACCTGTGTGAGATGCGCTCGCCTGCTGCTGCCATTGCCTCAGGGAAGAAGATGAAGTTTGAGGGTGAACCTAAGAAACCACCATCGTAAGTTTGTCCTGTCCATTGTCTCTGCTGCTTTCTGTGTGTGTGTTTTCTTAAATCATTGAGAAATGTGATATTTACTTGCATTTGACTCTCTAGAAACGGATATCAGAAGTTCTCTCAGGAGATGCTGTCCAATGGAGAGCTGAATCACCTCCCAATGAAGGAGCGGATGGCTGAGATCGGTAGCCGCTGGCAGAGGTTACCACTGAAGGAGAAGGACCGCTACAAGAAGATCGCTGAGGAGAAGCAGAGACAGTACAAAGTCCAACTGGAACAGTGGCTCGCTGTAAGAAGTGGTCATTGGTTGTTGAGCATTGTTTTTAGGGAAGTTAGTCTCAAAATCTGATCTAACGTTCACTTCCATGTGTCCACAGAGCTTGTCCTCACAAGAGAGAAACACTTACAAAGAATATAATTCTCAAGTAAGTCAGTTATTTCACTCCTCTGGTTTGAATTATGCTGTCTCAGATTGGATCAGAAATTGCACTGTAGCTGTGTTTTAATTTTTTGTCTTCATTTGCTTCTTCATTCACTTCCTTTCCTCTTTAGAAAAGGAGAACTACGGCAAAACCAGGAGGTCCAAAGGCAAAGTCCAAGAAATCTGTAAGCGTCGACTCTCGTTCTTTTTCTTCCTGTCTTATGAAGCGATGTTGTCAGCTTTACCTGAACATCTTTCTCCTCACAGGACACAGATGAGGACGAAGATGATGACGAGGATGAAGATGACGATGAGCAGGAGAAGGCCTCCTCTGAGGCAGACTCATCCAGCGAGGACGAGGATGAGGACGATGAGGACGAGGACGAGGACGTAAGTTGTGTTTCTCTTTGCTAGCATACAGAGCTAAGCACAAGAAGTCGATGTGCTGAATATTTTTCCTTCCTTGTTTGTTTGTAGAAGGAGGATGAAGATGAAGACGATGATGATGACGATGATGATGATGATGAGGCAGAAGACAAGGAGAACAAGTCGGAGGACAGCAGCAGCGAATCCAATTCACAGGGGTCGTCAGACTCTGATTCGGACTGAAACGAGCTGACGTCGTCGTCTTCGTGAGACGAACTGAGCAGCGCTGAGCTGAGCCAAGAGTCAAGGGAGCTCTGCCACTGTGCCAACCCTGCTCTCCTCCCACCACCAGGGGGAGCCCCTGCATTGCCTCATCCACTTCACACTGACCCATTTTGTGTTGCTGTTGGTGGTCTTCTCGTATAGGGACCCTGCCCTTATTTCCAAAATCAGTTTAATTCCCCCCCAGGTGTGATGGGCATCTTACAGCACGCGCCACTTCCTTTATGCCAAAAAAAAAAAAAAAAAAAAAAAAAAAGAGCATCCCACTGGTTTGGTGATGTCATGAACATTTCTGCCACTGGTTTCAATCTCGACTTACAGGTTCAATGGTTTGATGTTAGAATTTTAATGTTGAGGGTATTTAATTACTCTCACTCTGTGTTTATTTTTCTGCTAATTAGATGAAGACATGTGGCTTCAAAGAGCCAAAGAACATAGTATGGTGGATCCCTTTAGGGAGGCGGGTGGGGCCGAAGGGGGGGGTTGTGCAGGGTACTGAAAATTGCACTCTTCAGAATGTTTCCATGATTTTTTTTTTTTTCTTTTTCCCAGAACATTGTCACATTGTTCTCTGTTCTCAATTTATGATGTATATTTTATCATTTGGTTCTTAAAGAGGTGGTATTTTTTCAGGAAAAAAAAAACAAGCCATTATGAATGTCTCTTTTTGTTGCTGGAAAATTTCAGAACTTGTTACTCACCCATGTTCTCATTTGAAAGATAACAGCGCATACTTAAAGTTTTCAGCCTATCTGGGGACTTTTTTTTTAAAATTGTTTTATGTTTTACAATGTTTAACCAAAGTGGATGTGATGAGGCTTCATACTCCTTTAAGTTTTTATTTTAAAGAATACTGCAATATTTTGTGAAGAAATTAGCAGAACTGACATACATTGGCTTTAATTTGAGAGAAAACTCGACCTCATGCAGCTGTCAGCAGTTTTGTAAAACAGAACTGAGAGTGAGAGGTGAGAGTGAAAGTGAGTAAGACAGAAACAAGCAAAGTTTTTCCAGTAATGTCAGAAGAAAAACAAGTGTCAACGGATAAATATGTGCAAGTTTAGTTTTATTTTTCTCCCCCTTAAATGTTCCATTTTCAGCCTTTAGTCAGTCTTTCTCTGTTTTTTGACTCTGCATTTCCTCCAAGCTCTTGTCCCAGACCAGCTCACTGAAGGTGTATAAGGACTGTAGCAGCAGCTTTTACTTAAAAAAAAAAACTCTTTTGGATGGAAGTCTGATGTAAAAACTGATGAACTTCTTGTTCCAACACAGTCTGTTACAGCTGTGACATATTCTCAACATTTTTTCCAATAATTGATCCACCTGTAGTCTGCAGACTGACTGTGCCTTGAAAATGTTCTTGTATTCTGCCCAGTAACGGTAATTTTCATTATACCTTGTTTCAGAATGTCTCTTAATCTTCAAAAGGTATTTTCTAAAAGTAAAATTGATAAACAAGCAAGAAACAGGCTGATTTACTCGTCACATTTTACATACAAGTGGTTTCCATTCAATTTTTGGATTTACAGAAACATTCATAAAGTAAATACTTCTGACATTTTTTGAAATGTTAGGACTTGAGATCATTTTATGAATATTTGTTTTCTGTTTACATTAAAGAGTCAGTTAATTTGTGTAAAAAAAAAAACCCTGATTACATCCACTCTGTTTCAGATTTGTGTAACAAAAAAAAATCCCAGGAGAGGTGGAAACTTATTGTAGGCGCTGTCGGATCCTTCGCCATGTGTCTGTAATTGAAAGGTGTCATTTATCAAACTTTAACTGATGTGTGTTGTACACAGAAAAACCATCAGTCTGAAACAATTCTGTCCGACTCAGCAGTTTGTTCTGGCCTGATAGAAATAAACAGTTCATTGTGTGACCAGAGCGGTTTGTCGTTGAAGGGATGACACTTGTTTTCCGATATTTTAGAGCTCAATTTGACTCTGGTTTTAAAGAATATGTCACACACTTCGGTGTATGTTTCTATTCTGAACCGCTGTTTTACTTTCATTTGACATTTATTTGAACTGTTAATAGGTTTGTTTTAATTTTTTTTGTGTTTTGATCCATCTGGAATCGTTTGTGGATGTCGAACTGAATAGTTTTCATCAAAACTTTTTTTTTCTCAAGTCTCTGTTTTGAACTTTTAATGGTATTGACTTCGATCCATATGGATTTCAGTCTGATGCTCATCCCAAAAAAGTGTGCACTTAACGTAAATCTGTCCCTCTGTGTGAGTTTGTGTGCATGCATGCACAGAACTGTGTATATATGAGGGTGTGAGTGTGTGTTTCTTTGCTTTAATGTGTACTGTTTTTGTTGCATACCATGATGTGACTGCAGTGTGCATGTTTGTGCCTGTGTGGGGACATCTACCAACACCATGAATGTAGATATTGTTAAATCGTTTTTTTTTTTTCTCTCCAAAGGTCTTTAGTAATTTTTCTGCTCTGCGCTGTCGTGCCATTGGTTACCTGACAACGGACCAATGACAGGACTTTGGTGACTGTCATTTTGAGTCCACAGACGGACGAGTACATGGCAAATAATCTGCTAGCAATGGACTGATTTTGAGCATTATGAATCTTATCACTGTCTGAAACAAAACCAGCGTGGACTATTTAAATAATTTGGGGAGGGAAAAAGTAAAAGTGATAGCTGATATTGATCGATGGGAGTTTGTAAAAGGGATACGGGGGAAAATGAGTTGCCGGATGAATTGGGGTTAAAACCTTGTAATTTTTCTGTAAATACTGTTTTTGTATTGAGTGCTTATTGTTTTGTTAGTGCTTTAAGTTTGCAAACCCTCATCTGTGACTTCTGAGGCCAGTGAGTTTTTCACTCACAGGGGAGAGTTTTTGGTTTAATTCACCTGTTTTAGTTGTTTCTTCTCTCCCTTATGTTGGTTTATAGAGATATCTAAGACAGCAAAGCTTTACAAGTTTGTACTGCTGATCATTTGACAAAATTTGATGTTTTCTATAGCTGAGGGTGTTCTTATGTCCTTGTAGTTCAAGTCTTTGGGCAAATAAAAAATGATCTTTAACAGTTAGAAGTGTGTTGTGTTGCAAACACATACAGACATATACGCTGTGGATCATATTTTATGATTACAAACAGAATACGTTTTACTTTTGGACTATGAAAGTAAATAATAGTTTGAACTGGTCAACTTGTTTCAAGGGAAATTTTAATTTGGCTATTTTTAAAAGAATTTTCTGATATTTTATAGTCAAGAAAATAATCAACAAATTAAAACATAATAAAAAAAGAGTCCTTCTGGGCTTTACAGGGCCACATTAACTTACCAACTCCGACACTTTAAATCTTTTTGTTTACTTCCGCTTTACTAAAACGGAAATCACGGGACAATTTGAACGGATTTAATACTGTATTTTTCCACGGAAAACGGTATGCCGTATGTAGTACATGCTGCGTTTATTGGTAGGATGCAGTAGGTGTTTCCCGCACAGCTTTATTTTGCGTTTACATATTTACCGACACTTCCTCAACGCCGCATGAATCTGCGGTGGACGTGAAGTTCGTGTGTCCACATACTTTGGGCCATATAGTGCGTATTATTGTCACGGATAACCTCATTCAACCGTTCAGGAAAGACCAGCTGATCACAGATAACAAGCGAGCATCTCACGCTCATTTATTGATGTCTTAAAAGGATCCGGCCTGCGTCAATGGAACAGAAATACCGGAAAATGCAGGTTGTAACTTCAAAATAAAATCGTCAACAGTGCCGTGGCTGCATTCCTCAACGACTAAAAACAACAGCTTTTATTTGTTAGGCCACAAAAAATTGACTGAATACAGATGGAACTGAGCCAGCAGAGTGATGTTTGAGAGGCATGAGTGTGGGATGCTTTATTTTCAGTATAACTATATTTCAGTAATAGCAGATGAGCAGTTTACTGGACTGAAAAACGAGGGATTCATCGGAATTAATCATATGAGAGAGTTTCTAATTTTTTGGTCCATTATGAGGGAGACAGAGTATGCACAAAAGATATTTTGACGGAGCAGAGATGTAAATTTAAGCCATTTAGGGTCCTGGTAGTGTGCATACTGACTCATGAACTTACTGTTACCCTAAACAAAGCCACTTTTTGTATTATTTATGAGACCTGAACTTTTTAAATAACTCCATAGACCTAGGAAATGTTTTATTTAGATTGGAAAGTAGAGGAAGAATGCAGTCACTAATATTACTACTTCTACTACTATTACTACTAATAATCATAATAATATAATTTTATCATTATGCCAAACAGGTAGGGTACTTTTACTTTTGATAGACTGGGTAAAATTCGTGGTAATACTTGCATGTATTTTTATACTATACCCAGATCTTAGATGCAAGATTTTTAAATGTAACAAACTATTGCCACTTAGTACTGTTGCTACTTTTTTAAATAATTTGCACTCGATGCATTTGTCCAGCTCTCTAAACTTATATGACCGCTTTTATTTTTTAAGGCAAAAACCGGAAGTCCGTTTTATTTTTCGTGTGCGCTTCTGCGCTGTTAGCCTCCTCGTAGTCAAGCGGGTTTCTACTGTTAATAATTCATCGCCACCTGCGACATCAAACTATTTAAACAAATATTTAGCTGTACCGGCGATAAAAGGATAAATGTAGCTGATTACCGGGCTTCTCGTTAGCGTATTTTACATGGACTGACACGGTGATGTTGCCTCCCTCACAGAAACTGCCTGGTTCAGGCTGAGTTGTCGGTATGTCAGGGTAAGAGGAAACAGTCTTTGTCAAATTTTAAAATAAATACCGAACATCGTGACCAAAAATATTTCGTAATTATGTATCACAATAGTTTTTCCCCTCGGTTTAACTAGCTAGTAGTTTAGCAGGAGCAGAACATGCTAGCAGATGCTAACATGAGAAAGTAGTATAGACGTTGAACAGTGTTGAGTTTGCTAACAACTGTCATTACCTGTTACCTGCCTTCAAACTGTCGCTCTGTTCGTCTTCCATCAACGTTTGCTTGAAGATGTCGAGGCTGGTTTGATGGGTGTTTAACAAATGCTAAAGATGTGTTGTTAGCTATCCTTTTAAGTGTTTATAGTGTAAATTAAAATTCATTGTACTACACCCATTAAAATTCAACGCTGATGTAAACTGACGGTTGTATTGAATTGGTAGAATTAAGGCTTATCACTGTAAAAGCATGTAATGCAATGTATCCTGTGTCTATTAAAACTCAAATTATGATATTAAGGTGACTAGTATGCTCAGGTTTGGGGTAAATGTGCTTGAATTGTATGTTTTTCTTTTAAAAGTAACAATAATTCCCAACATCTGACTCCTGTCAACTTGTATATTTTCTCATTTTCAACAGAATGAAGACATACCTGCAACAAGTGTTGATTACTGTTTTAAAAGTGAGTATTCTGCAGTCTGATTGATAAACTGGACCCATGATAAATTGGATTTCCTTTTTTTCTTTAGTCTGTTTGCTGTTAACCTTGCTTAATCATCTAATTGTGATGTGTTTTTAAAATCTTCTTTAAAATTCAAAATCTGCAGGTCAGCATCTCATTACCTTGCTATCAAGATTTCCCATACAGATTTTCAAATGAAAATGGAGGCTATGCCCCTGTCAGGCCCAGACAACACCAAGCTGGAGGTGAGTGAAAATCTGTTATTCTCCTTTAACTGTCCTGAAGAAAGATGTCATTATCTCTCATACGTTTTTATTTGGCATCCAGTCTGTATCTGGTTTTGCTCTGGCATAATATCTTTCATGCTGTAGGCCTTGGTCCATGACATCTACTCTGAGCTGGTGGAAGACGCCTGTTTGGGCCTGTGTTTCGAGGTACATCGTGCCGTAAAACAGGGCTATTTCTTCTTGGATGAAACGGACCAAGAGAGCATGAAGGAGTTCGGTTAGTGAAATGATTTCCAGTTTGTCCATTTCTTTTCTCATTTGTCTTTGGTGTGATTGCCTACAGTGTTTTATGTATTGCTTTTTCAGAAATAGTGGATCAGCCAGGAGTAGACATATTTGGACAAGTGTACAATCAGTGGAAAAACAAAGAGTGCGAGTGCCCGAACTGCAAAAGATTAATAGCAGCCTCTCGCTTTGCCCCACACTTGGAAAAATGCCTGGGAATGGGACGCAACAGCAGCCGGATCGCCAACCGCAGGTCGGTCAGAGAAGATCATTTAAAACTGACTGTTGTTTTGTGTCAGGATGGGTATGAACAGAGTGTTTGATTGTTTTGTTTTTTTTACCATTTGACAGGCTAGCCAGCAATAATAACATGAGCAAATCAGAGAGTGATCAGGAGGACAACGATGACCTGAATGATAACGACTGGTCGTATGGGGCAGAAAAGAAATGTGAGTCTCTAAAAAATATTCAACTTAAATTTTTGCTGTACCAAGAAAATAATTAAGAAAACTTCAGCTAACTTATATATAATAAACAAACGTTTTATTTCCATGTTACAGCCAAGAAGAGAAAGTCAGATAAGGTATTGTTTCACTTGTTTTACCTTTTGCAGGTTGTGTCAGAGTCATTTTAAGGCATGTTTGTAATGTGTGTAATGATATTATCTTATCTCTGTGCAGAATCAGAACTCTCCAAGAAGATCAAAATCTATAAAACATAAAAATGGTGAGTTTAGTTCCTATCGCACTGATGAAACTCTGTCCATGTGCTTTCCTGAATGTGATGTGAGTGTTTAAAAAGGATTCTGGGTTGCACCTGCTGCCGGGTGTTTTGCTCAGCATCTCAAAGCCTCAGCATCGTGTTGCAGATCAGGACGTTCTGTGCACACAGTCACAGGAAGTGGAATATTAATAATTGTTATGTGATGTAAACCACAGTGTAGTGTACAGTGCTTACGCAAGCCAAAGGTTCACCTTTTAGATTTACTGATTAAAAGACAAATATTTGCACGATGCAGTGTGACTGAATTCATACAAAGACTGAAAGTTGAAAGAGTTTTGCAGAATTTCAGTCAAACTTTTATTTGAGTTGTGCACTGCAGAATAAGTTGTGTAATATTCACAACTAGTGAGGAATGGAAAAGTTAGATTGTTCCCTCCAAAAAAGAAGAATTTGTGGTTTTATGATATTTTTTTTTATGTAGCAAGATCTTGTAGGAGTTCTCTGTTTACATGGAAGGAGCAAATGATTTCTGATTAGCTGAAAGCTATTTTGCAATAAATAACTTGGACTTAATGACTTTAAAACATCTTAGTAAAAAGAAAAATCATCCCTGGTTAGGTGATTTAAATGTCAGTTTTGGTGTTGTTTGAAAAAAATGTTTGTGGTAATAAATAAAAAGAGTCTGCGGTTCTGTTTTCTCTCCAGGTGAGCTCGGGGGCGGTGTCAGTGCTGAGCCTTACAAGGTGACAAATCCTCCTTTGAGTCTCATAGCCGACAATACCACAAAGTTGTTCTATCTTGTATTATACAAAGCAGTGCATTGATTATGGTTCTTGGTCTGTTTTTTGTTTTAGTACAATTTTAACACCGGCATCAGTTATGAAACTCTGGGTCCTGATGAAGTCAGATCTCTTTTAACAACGGTGAGCAACTTGCGTGAACGCAGACAAGCTGGTTGATGTTTTTACAGTCTGATTCTCAGGAAAAATAGTCATTTTTTTACTGCTCACCTGTTTTAATTGTTTGTTTCTGCAGCAATGTGGGGTGATCTCTGAGCACACCAAGAAGATGTGTACCAGGTAATTACTGTATAATCATACTGAGATGAAACGTCTCCACTGTGAGAAAACAGTTAGCTGCTTGTGTGGTGCTAATATCAGGAATAATGCAGAATAGTTTCAGGTGCTGTAACACCTGAATTTGTGATGCTGTCAGCATGTTATTTTATCCAAGAGGCCTTTGTCTTTATGTCCCTCAGTCTGGCCCCTCTGTTAAGCTTTGCCATAAAAACTTAACCTGGAAACATGATCAGTTTCATCAGTTTATTCATGAAAATGATCACGTATGTCGGGACTAACTTGGGTACACAGGTGGCAACTCATTGCATATCATGGATTAAAATTTGTTTGGACCAATCATTGACTTATTGACTTATTTTTCTAAAAAAAAGCCCAAACTCTATAAAGATCTCAGAAACAACAACTACACACTGATATTTTTTTATTTGGGCCACAGAGGACCCTGTCAGTGACCAAACTAACATTATTGACCTCTGAAGCCAAGTTGAGACCAAAGATTCATGACGAGACAAAATTGTTTTACAACGATGCAGGGAAATGTTACAGCTGTGTGGCTTTTTATCAGCACCAGAAATATAAATGTTACAGTTACATGAAAAAGCCAGCAGTGAGAGTTTAAATACAGAGAGTTGGTTTTATGGAGATGATAAAGGAGTCTCGTCATGTTACGCTGGTGTGAATTTGAAGTTTTTGAGAACTTTTCTCATCGTGAAACTTTGGTCTGAATCAGGCTTAACTCTCCTCTGCTGCTCTGCCTGATTGGTCACTGACTGTGTCCACACCTCTGACCCACCTCCCTCACTCCCTGTGGCTCTGTGGGGGGGGGGGGCACAATGTGTGAAACTGTGTGTGTTGTGGGCGGCCGTCAGTTAGGGATGTATAATGCCACCTTGTGTCCCACCAGGTCTCAGCGGTGTCCCCAGCACACGGACGAACAGAGGAGGGCCGTCAGGGTGTTCCTCCTGGGGCCGTCCGCGTGAGTGTGCCCCGCTTTCTTCCTTACCCCCCTCCCTCTCCTTTGTATACTGAGCTAAGGTCATGTGTGAATGAGTGTCGTGACCTTGATTGTGCGGGTGTTTGCTGATAAGTTTGACTCGGTCAGATAGAGAAGTACTGCTGTTTGGTGCTGAGCTCTGTGACAAGGACAGAGTTTTGACCAGGAGACACTGCAGCTTAATGGGGTCCAAATGTTCTGTGATCTTTTATCATTAAAGAAGGTCCTCCATCAGCACCAGTGTTTTCCCTTGACCCCCACTGGGTCTGAGTAGAGGAGCAGATGTACTGATCATCAAGTTACACTTGGCTTAACAAACTCTGCAGTGGTACATGCATAATTTA
>JAPZDV010000009.1:4052206-4066201 GCA_029814665.1 Acanthurus lineatus
TGCACTATTTCACTAATATTGTACCTACAGATTTCAACAGCGGATATTTTAGAGAAGCTTTTTTTGGTTTCTCTCGTAAATTGGCTTCACAAACTAAATTATTTCCCGTTGCGGATCATTTTGTACATTCAGAAGAGCAGAGTTGAAGGCAGCGATGATGTATTTTGTTTGTATATATCGAGATGTTGCTGTAAAATGTGGGGACTGTATGGAAATTATTGAGGGGACAGAGGAGTTCAGAGAAAGGGGGGGGGGTCTCAAGATGCCAGTTTGTTCAATCAAAGTGATTCATGGAGAGAAAAGCTGCAGAAAATCACCCCCCCCCCCTTCAAAACATAAATGTTGTTAGAATTGGAAGATTTTTCTTAAAAAAACCAACAAAATCACTTCACACCAGGAAACTTGTTCATGCAAAATCTGACCCTTATGTTTTATTGTCTGTTTTTTTTCCAGAAGGATTGGTGGACTAAAAGTTTTGGAGATTTTCTTCCTTTGTGAGATTTTATTCAGGAAAACAAAAAGTGCACCTTTGTTCAGGAAGTTGTGTCTCAGTTTTACATCAAATCAACTATCCTGGGATCAATAAGTCAGTTTTGAGGAGCGAACTAGACAACAGTGCTCATTTAAGGGAGCAAAATAAGTGTCCAGAAACAGATATTATTTTGTTTTGTCACTCTTTTATTTCCATTGATTATGGGGGTTCTGAATAGTTTTTCCCAGTGGGTCCAAAGAAATGAATAATTCCTGAAATTGACAAATTAAAATCAAAATTGAACCCACTATCAACCTCAATAATTCTGTTCCAGTCCCTGAAGTGAAGCATTTTCAGCCGTGTGTCTCAAATGTCATGACAGTGACAATCTGTCAAACCCTGATTTGATTTCCAGTATGATTCACATTTTCACTTTTCTGTTCAGGTCTGTAACTTTGAACATGCCCCTCTGAATCTTTTCCCAGTAAAGTCTTGTGATGTGCACTAAAGATAAACGAACTGTTGTCCAGATGATTTGGTACATACGAGATTCCTGAGCCGCCTTTCATGGATGAAGCAAACAGCTGTTGTTCTCTTGTGGCTCTCTTGTGTATCTGTCGGCAGTACGAGAGCAATAACAAAGACTGCAATGTCGTGGGGTTTCCGATGTTTTCCATGGGCAAGCACAAACCCGTGCATGTGTGAATGACTGTTGTAAATGGACATAAAGTGATGTATTTTTCTTCATGCAATGCATTCTGGTGTTTGTATATAAATAAACACAAAGCGCACCCCGAGGCTAGCTTCTTTACACTACAAACAGAGACTGAAACGGGTTTGGTTTGGTTTGAAATGCTTTAATTTGAGACATCACTGAAGCCAGAACAGTCCAGCATAATCAGGAGGGTTGTTCGCCCCTCCCCCCCAAATCTTTAAGTGCCAGATGCAGGTTCATCTGATTCATTCTATCATTTTATTTACAGAAAAATACACGAGATATTTACAATATCTTCTCAAAAAAAGTGTCTATTTTCATGTCTAGCGATTATTTAAATTAGCTTCTTTCTACAAAGCAAAGTTGTTTTTTTTTTGCAACAAAAATATCTGAAATTTTCAGCCTTGCACTGAGACAGCTGCACAATCTGAGTTTTGCTTACACAGAGTTCGAATCGTTCAGATAACACAAAATAACGGTACAGAGTTAAACTGGTACACACAGAACAACGGTGAGTGGTTCCAGAAGATTTTAAGATCTCGCACCTATTAATTTTACATTTTTATTACTTTTTTTTTAACACAATGACCTCGGAAAAACAATGACACGCAGGAAATCATCATGAATGTTTAGCAACAGTAAAAGAGCAGACGAGAGAGTGTAACATGGTGTGAACCACTAAGTCATGTTTGAGGAGAAGTTAAATTTTGGTTCCTTTTTAGCTGAAAGTTCACTCACTGCAGATTAATATTTACCTCATGTATACTGTACAATCGCTCATCTGTTTTTCATCTCGGTACATGCACAAACAGGCTCACCTTGCCGCCCACACACTCACACACACACTCCGCAGGAACGCAATCAGCTTTGGCATCAGCACCGAGCCCCGTTTTTGATCAGTCTGACTCTCCAGATGCCACCCACTGCCGTTGTTATTTTTATTTCACCACAAAAACATTCAGCTGTAAGTGTGTAATCTCTCTCTCCACACTTTCAGCGACTGTGCATCCCAAATATCAGAAAGCTGAAGAACACAGTGACCCCCACCAGGGAGATGGTCGCAGGGGCGGTGAAGAACTGCCTGTAGTTGATGCGGAAGTACCACACCACAGCCAGTATCACCACAAACACAGGCACCACCAGGCTGCTGGTGCTGATGGCCACACCAGCGGCCCTGAATCCTCCAGAGACCCCAGACCCGACTCCTGCTTCGGCCCCGGACTGAGCCCCCTCCTCTGGAGCGGCCTCGTGCAGGGCCTGGGAGATGTGGCAGTGGATCACACTGTTGTGTGAGATGTTTAAGGATAACAGAGTCCTCTTGGGATCCTGCAGCAACTGGCCTTGGTAGATAAGTTTTATTTGATGCTCCCGACCTGAGAAGTATTTACTGGAGGAGAGGAGAGACGAGAAAGAGGAGCTATTAAAAGAGCAGTAATGCAGAAATGTGCTTATTTGCTTTCTCTGCAGAAAAATTTGATGAGAAAATCAATATCATTCTCATGACTGCACAGTAAATATGAAGCTACAGCCAGTTATAGTCATGTGACTGTGATGAGTTTAGGTCTTGAATCTGCCTGGAAGAAAAACGCTGCTAAAACACTCGTCTGCAGAGGGGGTCTTTTAAAATGAAAACACATTATTTATGGACATAGCCTGAAGCTCACTCCTCAACATGTGATGTCTTGTTGATTGTGAAAAAAAAAACAACACGTTCTGGGACCTGGAGTCCCCGCTAGTTGCCTGGCAACCACATTGCCACAAGCCTCCAGGCGAAGAAATACTCCGTCTTTATGCTATTATTATTCTAAGCTAGCCGGCTGTTAGCCTCATATTCACAGCACAGACATGAGAGTGGTTATGATCTCCACATTTTACTCCCTACAAGTTAACAAAAAAGCATATTTACCAGAACACAGAATGATTTCTATCAAAATCAATGCTTGCTGTTGTAGGTTTTGGTTTATTTTACCAACCTTTTCAGTCCTCCAACTGTATCCTCCGGTTCTACAACAGCCACCTCCTCCGTATCATTTAAATACTTCAAACGGACAGAGATGCAAGTGGTTGTGGTGGTGTCATGGGAGATGGTGCTGGACAACACTGGGATATGCTTTAGAATCTTTTTATCTTCATCCTCCATCTCCTCATCATCATCCTCCTCCTCCTCCTCCTCCTCATCATCAACTTCATCATCCTCCTCATCTGAAGTGTGCAGTCTTCCAACCTGTGGTTGTTTACTCTGTATGTCCAAAAGCAAATCTGTCCTGACCCCCTCAGCTTCCTCCCCTGTCCCCTCACCCTCTCCTCTCTCCGGCCCTGACTCTCCATCATCCGGCTTGTTCTCCTGCGAAGGTGGAGGGGTCTGCTGTTCAGAGTCATCAGGGCTGGGGGACCCTCCGCTGTAGCTGTCTTGGCCTCCAAGTCCGATCAGAGAGGCATGAGCGCCCACAGTGAGTATGGTGCCCAGTATGTGGTCTCCCCGGTCAGCCACGTGGGTCGAGAGCCAAGCTAAGATGAGGGCAAGAGCCAAGAGCAACACACCACCTGCTGCTGTTACCTCATCCTCCATCCCATCCAACATGGTCAGTGCACACACTGCCATCTCTGTCCTCCGAGCCTGAAGACGAGAGGGAGACAAAAATAAAATGTTTAAGTCATTTGAAGTTTACTTATGTTGCCCAAAATTACAGGTCTGCCTCAAAGAGCTGAACTATCTGTGCAACAATGTGGCAGCAGTAAGCTAAATATGTAAGCTTACAGTGTTTAAGTTTAGGGATCATCTAAAAACTCTTTTATTTTAATATCTGGCAATATAATCTGAATTTGCATATCACCTCTATAACAAATGGTTAATTTTTACAACTAAGATTTCCCAATAATTGGTCTCTACATGTAAACACATCACAAAAAGCAGCATTCAAAGCTCAGCAGCTGCATGTAGATGTTTGGATTACACATAGGATTGCAGGAGATAAAACAGTATTCATTTGACAATAAATGACCATGTGGAAAAGTTATTATTGCTACGCAGGATCACAATTATCAAACATATAGATCCGCTACAGCTGTTTGGGTTGGGTCAGCTGAGTTTTAAACTGTGAAGCTGTTTGCAAACAAACAGCAGCTAAAAGCTCGCTCAGCAGTGTTTTTCTCGTGCCAAGTGAGCCATTATACACCCATCCAATCAAAATAATAGTTGTTATACAGCCTCACCCTCTGTTTTGCTAACTTTATGCTGTACTTTACGCTGCTGTTGCCGTTAGCGAGCTAGGTTAGCTTTCAAGCTAGCCTGCCCTGCTAGCTTGAAAAACGACCTTCGGCTGTTTACGACTTTTCGCTGCTCGATTTGTTTTTCAAACTTCACGCGGAGATCGTGTGGACGTGCGTGCGTCTTCGTGCGTGTCGATATCAGGTGATCTTACCTGTTATCTGTAAAAATCAGAGCATGTTTAAAGACGAGGCTCGATGCTAGTTAGCAGCTGCTCCTTAACAACCACATAATAAACACAGGGGCGTCGGGACGGCGTGACGTCAGCACGTCAGCACGGGTCAACGGGGGCGCTTGTTTTGGAAATGGGTCACGCCTTCAGGTCCCTCGTGCTCATTTAATAATAACCCATAATAACTATAGTTAGAATATAATAACTGTGCGGCACCGCTGTGTGTGCAGTTACCAGGCCAAAGGTTTTAGGGACAAATTTAAGATTATGGAAATAATTTTTATATTTGCACAAAACTCACAGCAACATGAATAATACTGTAGTTTACTGTTCCATGTAGGAGTACACACTTGCTCATTTGAAGTGTGTCATTTAACTTGAGCTTTATTTGGTTGAGCAGTAATGTCACAATGTAAGGAAACTCCATTAAACGCAAAAACAAAAGCAAAAGTACAAGTGAGATGCACGCAGTCATTGAGATGTACATTTATTTGGAGTTGTATAATGCAACTTATTTTTCATATGGCATTGCATTTCTGCATATTGTTTACTGCAAAGAAGCTACACACATATTTACTGTAAGCTCAGTTTTTATTGCAACTTTCACACAACAGTGATATCAGTGTTTATGCAAGCGCTCTGTTGTTAAAAATATCAGCCAACCAATACAACATATAAATATACAAGATGAATAAATATGTAAAAAAAAATCCAACAAGAGGTTGCGCAGCTGTGAAGTTGTGTTTAATTGTGTTTTCTTACAGAAACTCCACCTGAAATGTTCTAAAAGATTTCACTTACACTTGACCAAGAGTCCCATTCAAGTATTTCAAGTTGAGAAGAACAAGCGTTAGTTTAAAAAAAGTAGCAGAAACAGGTGATTTAACCTAAAATACGTCTTGCTTTCAAAGACGTACCACACTTGTAAATATGTTTATGGAGTCAGTGAAGCATCCCATCGTTGCACAGCAGTAGGAAATCCCTCACAGAGCTGGGAATGTCCAGTTTACTGACTGCTGAGTAACACCGGGCTCCGAGTTGCAGGCGTACGACACATCTGCAGAGATGCTGCAGAGAGCGAGGCTGACCGCTGCGCTGACGCACCAGGTCCAAGAAAGATCGGCGCTCCTGAGGCAGAGGTGGGAACAAAAATCACAAGAGCACTGGAGGGTAAACAGGAAGAGATGATTCAACACTGCAGACAGCTCACCTCATGTGCATCAGCAGACAGAGAGTCCATCCAATCACAGGCAGGGATGGAGGTATATGAGTTCAGCATCACCTCCAGAGTGGCAGTGGAGAGGACACACAGCTTCAACATCTGCACAGAGAAGGAAAAATGTCTAATCTGGCCGACTTGTTCAAGAATTTTTTTTTAAAATGGGACTACTTTCTTCTGGAGATCATTTAAAAAAAATACAATTGTGTTACATGAGAAAAGAGGACAGATTGTTTAGGTTCCTTCTTGTCTGTCTGACTTGATTAAGAGGACAGTTATATGATGTGCCAGAGCCTTTTTTTATGACTGGATTTAATTTCTTGTTCCCCATATTGTATTGCTGGTTATTTATGTGATTTTTATTTTAACACCTGTTTTCCTTTTTTTTTAACATAACATTCAACATGGAAAACTTCATCATTTGAATCTGAAATCTGACCAAAGTTAATGATTAAAGCTTATTCTGGTGTTTATGTTGAGGAAAGGGGGAACAAACTGGGACACAATATTGATATTTAACCATTTATTTTAACATTTACTGACCTGTCAGCTGGGTGTGTGTTGGAAACCAGCTAATTTTACATGTATCAGTATCATATTGTCTCATTATTATTAGTTATTTTATCTAACCTTTGGTGCAACAGGCTTCGCTCCATAGTTCAGAAGTGATCGGGCTATTGCTTCTGGTTGCTGGTCCGGGTAATCCTCAACCACCTTAAAGAACAAGTGGAAAAGTGTTGATCTCACTGCCCGAGTTAAAAAAAAATATCCCTACAATATTTATATTTCCCATCTTTTCTGTTTTACATATCTTTAGCCAACCCTAACCTTGAAATCCACTCAGTGTTTATGAGCTACCTGTAACAGACAGTCCATTGGCGTGTATCCTGCACAGTTGGCAACATCTGCTTTGGCGCCATGCTGCAGGAGGATGTCAACAATCCGTGGACTGCAGTTGCCGCAGGCATTGTGCAGGGGGGTGTGCTGCTTCCTGCCTGCGGTTCTTGGGTCGGCACCTGCAGCCAGCAGCTTTTGAATCACACGTAAATAGCGTCCGGACTCAGAAGGCCTCTCGGCAGCGGAGCACGCAGCGTTCAGAGGAGTCTCCCCCTCTCGATTTGTGGCCAGCACATCTGCCCCGTGGCTGAGGAAGAGCTCGACGTGATCCTCCAGGCCCCGACGAGCGGCCACGTGCAGAGGTGTGAGCCTGGACTCCCTCATCCTCACATTGACCTCTGCACCTCCCTCTAACAGCAGCTCAGCACACCTGGAACAAAAGGCACATGAATAAAGACAGACAGACAGACAGACACCTGCTGTTTTAGTTGTTGTGGTGAATTCTTGAAATAACAGATATTTTTTCTCTTAACGTATCAAGTAAAAATAGAAATTCCTTAAAATCTTGTGAAGCCATTTTTCTTTTACTGATAAAATGGGGTCTTTACTGAGAATTTTATTATTAGAATTGGTGGAACTTGGGCTTTAACTTGAGTTGTGAGAAAACAAAATGAATAGTGTTCTGTGGTAAAAATGCCAAGCTGTCAGCTCCTTTATCACTCACTGGAGTGACTGGACAGACGTGCAGAGGTGAAGAGGTGCACTGCCGTCTGCAGTCAGCAGGTCAGGCTCTGCTCCATGGGAAAGCAGCAGCTGGACACAGGCATCATGGCCGCCTACACAGGCATCGTGGAGGGCAGTGTGCCCCCCGGGGTCAGCGTTCACCTCTGCCCCACGAAACAGCAGCTCCTCCACACATCCTGTGTGTCCTCTGCTGGCAGCCAGACGCAGAGCTGAAGTTTGCTTCACCGTGGAGCTCAGCGTCCACATGCCTGACAGCGGAGCAGAGAGGCTGTAGATTATTATCGGCATTTATGGAAGATCATCAGATAGAGGTCTTGAACTCATACCCATCTCTGGTGTCCACGTCATCTCCTCATGAACCGTCTCCATCAGGGCGTTGACCATCCCAGGGTCCTTCAGCACAGCATACACTCCTTTCATATCCCCACACATGAAGGTGTTGTGGACGGCTGTGTCCCTGCACCGGACCTGGGGTGGAGGGGCCCGCACCTCCTGGAGGCGCTGCTGTCTGGGAGGAGGCCTGGGGGCCCGGGGCAGCGGGGCCCTGGTCATGGCTCTTCTCTGAGCCAACGATCGCCGAGCATCCTCCCACTCTTGAAACTCTTGCTCCAGTCTTAGAGAGCGCAACGATGTGGAAGAGAATGGAAATGTCTCTTTTGACATGGCCCCTTAAAGTGAGAAAACTGCACAAAGAAGACGGGTCAGAAAGCAAACTAACAACAAAATATGGGTTTTTATCCTGAGCCAGGAGTCCAAAGATAAACTCCCTACAGCAACAGTGAAATGCCGCAGAAACACTGAACAACACTGACAGAAACGTTAGCCAACACTTGTTACTCACCTTTCACTGGAACTTCAGTGAGTCTTTGAGGTCCGATCTACTGCCAAAGTAAAACCCTCATGATTTAAACCAGACTTACTTCTGTTTTATGTGGAAAAACTTCAAAGAAAAGTCCAAACTAAATGCCCTTCATTTGTGGACGCAGCCACAAGATTGTGTTCAAATACAACTTCAGCACTAGTTATTAATAGACCAGAATGCAAGCTGACACTTGTGTTACCCTAAATGTCCACCAAGTGGCAGTATTGATACGGTGTTTCTATGCTCAAAAACAGTCCTCTGAAACAAAGAACCAATAAATGTCAGGATGCATCAAACAACAGTCCAGTTTAAAGAGGATCTCACAACTTATTATAATATCTCACATTGATTGTTTGTGATAAGCGGTGACCATAAATGATGAACTCTCAGCCATGAACAGCTTCATCCGATTCAAATGCCACAGGCTTGATGAAGTATGTTTCCGAGGTAGTTTCGGTTTTGCATTTAAAAATTTTGAACTTGCAGCGAAGAATCAGTCAAACATATGACTTACAAAGTAGACAGTTACAAAAGGAAAAGCAGCTGGATTTTATGTAAATGGACATACACTACATTAGCCCCACATGCCTTAACACCAGCAACTAGTTCATCATTTAACAAATTCGGCCCTCTCGGGATGTAAATCTGATGTGATTTTATCAAAAAACGATTCTTTACTCTTATTTGCACAACAAAATGTGTACAAAAATGGTTTCATCACAAGGTCGATTTATAGTTACTATGAATGTTTCGATGCAGTCTTATCGTTGTCATTTACATTGTTGTCATGGAGTTGTAGATATTGCATTTTTTCTTTCTAACCTTCAAGTAAATAACCCTCACCATAATAATGCAGGGAGAGACTGGGATTCCTCCTCGTTAGCTTGAGGTGTTTAAAGCACAAATCAAACGGCAAAAGTGTCCGTACGAACAAAAAGAAAGTGTAGTTTCGCTTGTTTAAACAAAAGAGGAAGCTACCTGAAAAGCCGCTGCGGACGTGATTAGGAGGGAATCCTCTCGCTCTGCTTGAATAGTCTTTGTAACAAACATTTCCTACGTCATCACGTCGTATTTGAACGTGGCGGCGCGCTACCGAACAGCAACAGCAGCAGAGCCAACCAAAAGTTTTCATTTAGCCCACTGGCTAACAGCGTTCGCCTGTCAAAGTAAAGCTGTTGTAAAACTAAATACATATATTTATACGATGTAATTGAATGGCATTCGATGTCTCGGTTAGTTTGGTTTACTTGTCCCAACTGATTAAATACGGCTTTCATCCTGATATCTCATGACAGCGATGGTAAGTGACTCCTTTGAGCAAACTGAAATCAATCTCAGCTAATTAAGCTAACATGCTAACGAGACGTTAGACGAGACGAATGTATTGTTACACAGTGGTTAATGACACGTGTCCAGGTTTATTAAGGCCGTATTTATCGGCTAAATGTGGACGTTTATCGCTGTAAAAAATTGCCATCGGCTTGTTGTTGTCTTTGTTTCAGACCTGCAAATTAAGTGGCCTGTTCAGCATCGGCGAAGACTTTGACGATGAGGTGATTCCCTGCAGACTCCAACACACCTGATTTCAACTGTTACTTTATTGACAGAGCAGGCTGCTCACATTCTGTAATGTAATGATCCTCCTCCTGTTTACTGCTCTCTCACACTGTGTATGAATGTGTGTGTGTGTGTGTGTGTGTGTGTGTGTGTGTGTGTGTGTGTGTTTCCCAGGACCTGCTGGGGACAGACTGGGCTGTCCGCTCAGCGTCTGGACCAGCCGATGTGGCAGCTGCCGTGTCATCTTGCGCTCTGCGGGCCTCCTCTGTTGCTCAAAGAGAGCCGGAGAAAAATTGCCTTCAGCAAACTGGAGAGCGATCAGCTGCTCTGTGTAATGGCACAGCACCAAGGAGCAGCATGCACACTGCTGCTGGACAAACTGTTGCTCTGGGTTTGAGACAGCTCTCCTCCTCCTCCTCCTCCTCCTGCGCTGCCACACTGAAAAACTCTGAGCCTAACTTGGCACCGCAACAGAGTCATGATAACATAGAGAGGCCGCCGAAAAAATGTGTGACTCAGGATGATTTCGATGATTGGGATGTTGACCTGGCAGACCTGGATGAGTGCGACCGCCAGATGGAGCAGCTGCCTCAACCTCCTGCTCCAGCTCCACCAGTTCTGCCAGTCAATCCAGCATCCTCGTCCAAATCACTGCGACCCCCGACCTGTGGCGGGATTCAGGCAGGACCGGATCGGAGCTTGAGAGCGCTCAGCATCGCGCAGCAGGCCTCTGGCTCATCTAGTTTTAACCTGCCACCTCGGACTCTCTCCAATCCTTTGCAATCTGCGAATCCTCGCCCTGCTTTCCTGGCTGCCCCTCCGCAGAGTCCAAATGTTTTCCCTGGCCTTACTGCGATGTCCCCGGCCCCCAGTCCCATTCCCACAACACTTAGCAGGCCCCATCAGCCACAGAGACCATTTACAACTCCAGGACCCCCCCCACAGGCTCGGGGCCTCTTTGAGACAGTCAGCCCTGCACCCTCATCCTCCTCCGGGTGCCAGTCCACTTCCAGCCCTCATCCCCTCCACACACCGGTCCTCACCAACCGCCTGGTCCAGCTTGTGTCTGCGTCCAGTAAACATCCCAACAAGAGGCCTCGCTCTGAGCCTTCCAGACCCAGGACGCGACGCTTCCCCGGCCCTGCTGGACTCCTGCCACAGCAGGTTAGACACCCAGTTCTTCCTGTGCCAGATTCCTCACATCTATCTGAATCAGTGTGGTTGCACTGGGTTGACTCCTGTGAAACAAAAATGATCAGAGCAGTTCAATTACATGTAATGTCCCTCTAATAGTCACTTTTAGTCTCATTATGCTGCTGCTCTGATGTTTTGTCATCTCAGCTCTAATGAAATAACCGTCAAGGAAATCTGTCATCCACATGTTTGTTTTTGTACCATGGTAACACATAATAATTAAATCCTCCTCTGTCAGCCGCAGGGTCAAAGCCTTGAAGAAATAGTCGTTCCTGTTCCTGTGACTCCTGCTCATGGTAAAGTGGCTCGGTCGCCAAGCCAGGTAAAAAAAAAAAATATTGATTGCACTGCTATGAACAATTGTTCTGATTATGGATTGAACGTTTGATATAGTTTATTGATAAATTTTTAAATCGTTAAATAACATCAGAAAACTGCCTGTCATAAAGTTCCCAAAGCCCAAGTTCACATATTCAAAAGTCCATTTAAGTCCGATAATCAGTCTTATACACAAATAATAAGTTTAATATCAAATAAAACCAGCAAATATTAACACTGGACAAGTTGTGAACTATCAGTTATTTCTATCCCTCTAGTTGATATTGTGGAAATGTTTGAATTCATGTTGTCTGATGTTTGTCCAGAGATCATATGAGAACGCTCTGATTGATGCATCATGTCACCATTGTGGTAAAACACAACACATCCGCAGTATTTCCATGTTTCTCCTCATAATAGCTGATGCTTGCTGGCTTCTTGCTGAAGTACAGTGAAGAGTTTTTTTCTCTCTGGTAAAAAAGAGAAATTTATTTGAATATTTTTATCATCACTGGGGGAAAAAGGCAGCAGCAGTGTGTTAACTTCCTCCTCTGGCTCTCACCCAGTGCATGCTCTGATGAGCTCCACGTCTCAGCAACACTACAAGGGATAAGTGAGCTTAGAAACTGGATCGATGTGCTTCCACAGGATTGATGTTTTTGTCCCGTTATTATGACAAGAGAAGCGATAAATTGCCAAACACATGGCACGGGCACATTTCCTTGTTTTTACCATGTGAAACATGAGAAGCCATAACTAATAATTTTCCTGTCTGCGGCTGACAAGACTTCATTGTTTCATGGTGTTTGTTTATGCCTCTCAACAACAGCTCATGGAAAAATCTTTGGGTTTTAAAAATGTAGTAATTACAACATGCTGTGATATTTGAGACGTGACTTGAAGGCAGCGTTTGGTTTCTGCTTTGCCAAACAGTCCTGGATGCTGTTTTTTTTTCCCCTTTACCGTTTCTGTAGCATTAAAACTGAGACATTAAAGTGTTCCAGCCTGCAGCATGAAATGAATTTTCACACAGTCTGAATGCAGCAGCGCCATAAACAGTTTTTACTCGATTTTAAAGGGCTCCAGCTCACAGACTGAGGAGGAAGACTTCAGCGGGGGTGCTTGGGCTGCGATGAAGACAGAGATGGGATTGGACGAGAGGAATCCCTCATGCTTCCTGCACTCCTACAGTGTTGTCATGGTGCTTCGGAAGGTGATCTCCCATCACTGCTACTCATGTCTTTTTTGTCCAGTTAGCAACATAAATACATCGCTAAAGTCTACTGTTTCACACTTAATTGTTTAGGTTTTGCGGGATTTCACAGTGAGCTGAAGTCCACCGAAATCAAACATGGCAGAAAGTGTGTTTTTATGTAGGTCAAGCTGTTTTTTCTTATTTATCCTCCATCATAACAGACTGCGTGTCACTGCTGGAGGTCTATTGGCATAATCAGGACAAATGAAGGAGCTGTAGCAGAAGTGGTGTGTAATTATAAACAGTACGATCACTCATCAATCACTCTAATGAGGACTCTGCTGTTATTCTGCTCTCTCTGTGGGTCGACCTCCGTGGAATAACTTACCAGTATTTTTGCAAGCACTTACATGTGTTTGTTTGTGTTGTAGCTGCTGACACGTTTCACATGTCCGGAGTATCTGACAGGATGCTGACTGAGCTCATTCAGGTTCAGGCGTTAACATGGACCTCAGCTTCCCAAAATCCCTGTTTGCATGAGAAAACAATCAACACACAGCCCCTCTCCCCACTCCTGCTGCATGAGTAATAGCGTACTTCATCTGATGTGGCGGTAACAGAAGATGAGCGCAGCAATAACCACTGCTCACTGCTGTTTGTGTACTGACATCAGTGAATCATCCAAACACATTTTACTCCAACTTTTGTGCAAATGATGGACGCCAGGTTTAAACTATTTCTAAGTTATGCTATTTAGTTCCTAAATTCTGTGTTTTCCTCTTTGTTTTTAGGCATCTTTTGTCATCTGAAGGTGTCAAATGAATAAAACTCCAACAAATTAACATGAAATTATTTAAGATTTATTGAATAGGATGTAACTAAACGTTGCGTCATTTTTGATCTAACAGATTTTCTGCAGTAAAGCCTCCACATACAAGCACGAGTAAATTAGTCTGAGGGAGGCTAGTTTCCTATAAGACGACTTTTTTTCTAATAAATTGCATCCATGTTTTTGAAATTCCCACAATATTCTTTATTTTTTTCATCAAAGTCCACAATGCAGTCATTGTTTCTTGCATCACAGAAACAGTATAAATTAAAGTCAGCAGAGTTTGTTGTGAGATGACTGGAGATAATTTGACAAACAGACTAAACAATGTCTTAAATTTAGTTTAATAAAAATTCTGTAGCTTTATATGTTGGTGTTTTGCACAGTCTTATACTTAAAACTACCACCAGTTGGCGCTAAAACTGGTGCTAAAACTTTTTTTCAAATTCTAATTCGACTAATGGACAAAAAATGTCTGAAGAAGAAAAATGGGCTAGCACAGAGACAAATGCATTTGTTTTAAGGACAGTTTAAAACAGTGATTGGCAGAATTGGGATTTTCTTTTTATAACCATATTATTGACAGTTTCATGTGATCAAAGCTCCAGTAAAA
>JAPZDV010000009.1:4066301-4113877 GCA_029814665.1 Acanthurus lineatus
AACTTTTTTCCTTATAAATCGCATCCATTTTTTTAAAATTCCCACAATATTCTACATTTTACAGTTGATTTATTTGTTTATTAAAGCCCACAATTCAGTCTATGTGTCTTGCATCACAGAAACAGTATAAATTAAAGCTGAGTTTGTTCTGAGATGACAGGAGATAATTTGACAAACAGACTAAACAATCTCTAAAATTTAGTTTAATAAAAATTCTGTAGCCTCATATGTTTGTGTTTTGCACAGTCTTACATGTAAAACTACCACCAGTTGGCACTAAAACTGGTGCTAAGACAGGCTAGCACAGAGACAAATGCATTTGTTTTAAGGACAGTTTAAAACAGCGATTGGCAGACTTGGTATTTTCTTTTTTATAACAGTATTATTGACAGTTTCATGTGATCAAAGCTCCAGTAAAAAGTTAGAGGCTTTCTTCAAAAGATTGAATTAATCTGAGGATTAGTTTCTCAAATTTATCTCGTCTGTAAAACATCACAAATCTTCTCTGAAAACCCTGTTTTTACTTTCCTTCAGTCAGAGGTAAAAATATCTTGTATCAGAATCCAGAAATATTAATCTTTTGTCATCTCTGACAAAGAAAAGCCTCAAATCTGTACAGCTTAGTAACTTAATCCTGCACACATGTGACACTTTCGCTTGGAAAATTGTTTAAAAAATGAACAAACTATAAATATTAGACTATCAATGATTCACCATCACAGCTCTGAAAATGTTTTCACACTGCAGTTTTATGGGTGAAACTCACTATGCTGTCTGATTTCTTGCAAAATAACAACTATATGTTTGTCTTCCCTCATCACTGCAGGCGGCACTGAAACAGCTGGCAAGAAACAAAGTGCCCAACATGGCCGTTCTCCTGAAGAGCATCATCCACACACACGCCGATGCCAAGGCTGTGTTTAAGGACCCAACAGGTAGCAACCGCACTCTCTACTCTTTGTTCTATCTCGAAGCTAAAAAAACGCCGCGGACTGCAGAGAAAGTGTGAGGCATGAGGCAGAAATGATGGCGAAAGAAGGGGGTGATGGGAGAAGAGGAGCTGTGCGCTGTTTGCTTCTCATTTGACATTTGCTCACTGAATCGACTTGGCTGATTGAGCTCGGCGTGGTGCGAGAGCAGAGTTCAGCCGCAGCGACACGCCTGATTACACGGACAGATATGCACGTGCACATGCGCGACATATACCGAGTTCAGCTTTGTTTGTGGCCCCTGCAGCAGGAAGCCTCTCTGCCCCCCTCCTGCTCCGCCTTTAAACCTCCAACCTTTTGTCCATCTCTAAGCCGAGCTGGTTGCCATGGTCCCCAGAGAGCAGCCACATGAGGTGCACTGATCATTGACACTCAGGAGTGGATGTTGTACTCAACAACGGACTTAAGTGCTTATTAGTGATTCAATTGCTGTAGATTGGCATCAGCAGTGGGAGGGAGTTAAGTGCTTCTGACTCGACGAGGGATCGTTCTGTCGGTAATGTGCCTCCCACCTGCTGAAGAGTTTGCAGCTTTTTCTCCTGCAGGCAGGAGCTGCTCTCGGCTTCTTGTCGGCTGTATGCTAGGATTTACAAAGATCAGTCGATTAACTGATCGGCAGGAAAACGAAGCAACTGACTTCAATCGTTTCTGAAGTCCAAATACGAAATGTTTGAAGTTTCTGCAACTTGAACCTACAGGTGGCTTCTCTTATCTGTTTCTGTTGTAGTTTTTCATATGTTTTGGCTTTTTTTGTGTGGTTTTCAGACAAACTTAAACAATTTGAAGGTTTCATCTTGGGCTTGGAGAGGTTTTGGATATTTTTATTTATCAGGACCCTCTTGGACTTCTTTAATCCCACAGACACTAACCCTCAAGGCTCTGATACACTAAGTTGATAGCTGGCCCTCAGTATTTTGTGATGTGTCCCTCACTGTTGGGTAAAGTTGGCTCTTATCTGCTGCTTTTTGTCCCATTCAGCATGTTGAATGTGCAGGGGGGGACCCTCTGTATGAGAAACCCTCTGACTAGTCCTTCCCCTATGGAGATATAATCCTGGTAGTCAGAGGTTTGTCTCTGAATAACTGGACTGATAAGTTCCTTCAACATGTGGAACTGAAAATAAAAGAGTTAGAAAAAATGTGATAGAGGTTGAAAAAGGAGCCAAAATCCCAATATCAGTATCCTTAACTTGTGTGGTTTTGCCTTATTTTGCTCCTCTTCTTCCCTTCTTCTTTCAAAAACCAAAAGATGAAGTGACAAATGCAGACTAACTCCACCTGCTGGTTGAGAGAGTTTCTGCTAAACATTCTTGCTAGTTTGCCTTCAGCTGTAGTTTTTGCAGCGTTCAAGTGCAACTTTTAGGTGAAGAGACAGGTGACATGAGACGATGTAACAGTAGATATTTGTCGCTGCTTGTTTTTAATGTTGGATGTTGGTTTGTTAGGACTTTAACCCTTAAGGGACAGTTCACCCAAAATTGAAACTTCACACAATTTCCACCCACCACTATGTCCATGGAGGCTCTGGTGCCATTTTCTATCCCACAAAGCCCTTCTGGAGCTTCACTGAGGGAGAGAATTTGACACCATGCTGATACAATGAAAGCCTAAAGTGTTCATGGACTTAAATGGAAAAACAACAGAAGAAATAAATAATGTGCCTCCATAAGGCTTGTGTGAATTTAGAAAGACAAAGGTGCTAATTTGTTTAAATATAGCATCTTTAATAAGATTTAGTTTGAAGGTCTAGCAGATGTTTATTTTAATGCGTCTCACTGACCTGTATCATTAAAAACATCATGATATTTTATTCGCTTTGACTTCATACACGTCGGTTTATTGTCGCTGGGAGTAGCAGAACAGCTTGGACTTGACATCATTCATTGCTGTAATTTACATTCTGCTAATTATTCTCTTGGTTGTCTTTGTAATATTTTGGACTCAAGGGGAGATTCAGGGAACTGTGCATCGACGCCTCCTAGAGGACAGAGTGGAGGAGCTGAAGGTCGGAGCTGTGCTGCTCCTCAAACAAGTAAGAACCACTGCTGCTGATTAATTAAACCTTACACACATGTTGGTGACTGTGGTTAAGTGTTTCAGCTGTATGTGTGCTTGTGCTCTGCCTCTGGACAGGTGGGTGTGTTTTCCCCCTCCAATCGAAACCATTACCTCAACGTGACGCCCAACAACCTGCTGAGGATCTACGCCCCTGATGGAGTCAGTCTGTCCACCACTCAGCTCCCGCCGCTTGTCCCGGTGAGCTCCATGAATGTCAGCAAAAGAATGAACAAGATTAGCTCATAACAACAAATATTAAATCTGTCAGACTGTCAGCTGTTTCTTCAAAGCTTCTTCTTTTTTTTTTTTAATATCTCCATCCAGGAGCCGATGTTGCCGTCGCCCATCCGGCCTTCACGCGTCCGCCAGGAGCCCGTGTCTCAGATGCACCTGGTGTTTGACGAGGAGGATGATGAAGGACAAGAGGGGGTGGAAAGCACAGATGGAGGTGTGGAGCCTCAAGTCTCAAGAGACACTACAGCCGGCTCCAGCAGAGGCCTCCAAAAGCCTGCAGGACACCCAGCACGGCGGGACACAGGCTGGGATTCAGGTGGGTCTCCTGTCTGGAAAAACATCGAGACGAGACGAGAGAGAGAGAGAAAGGGATTAATTCCAGTCACGTCCTCAGTTTCCCGAATGTCAGACTTTGGCAAAATTAAGATTAGCTGAATGAAAGAAGCAGCGCTCTCTGGCAACGTTTTGAGACATTAACATCTGACTCATTGACCCAAAAACCGATCCAGCTGCAGTGAAACAAAGAGGCTTGTGATTGCATTGTTCTGCACTGGAGCTACGACCAAACACTGTTTTCATTCTGATTAACCTGCTTTTTTTTTTTCCTCTTTTTATCGCTCAGCTAAATGATAATCTGCCATCATGCCAGCTACCTAAGTACTCAGCCAGAGAAATATATGCACCATTTAAAGTTTTATCAGAGTGTTAATTGGAAAGAGAGCAGACTGAGGATGAGTCAGGGCCTGTGGGCGGAGCCTCGGGCTTATGAAACTGCATCATCAGCCAAAGAAAAAAGGACATCGAAGTGTTTATTGGAAAGAATTATGTGTTTTTTTCTTAAGTGAGCCAAGAATTGAAACCTGTAGCAGCTCATTTTTGACAGATAGAAAGCTTGATTGAGTCCCATCAGCAGCAGCAACGTGAGCTCTTTCTGTACGATAAGAGTAGAGCCACTGAAGCGTGGCATCATCTGGACCCGTGGGCTGTAATTTGTGGAGTAGGATTTCATGATCGCTGGTCTCAAATGCTTGTGAGAGGTCACTGAAAAGAGCAGCAGAGAGTGGAAACAGCACATCCTGCCTGAGAGCCTGAAGAAGATCTGCACTTTTTTTTTAGTTTGGTGAAATAATGTCGCAGTTTTTGGATTAGTTTCTTATCACGACTGTTAAATTTGATGATAATTACACACTGTTGATGTTTCTTTGTCTGTTGTGCAGATGACGACCTGGATGAACTCCTGGGAGAGTTACCTGAGGACACCTACAGCCTTTAATGTGACGTCACATCAGCAGACTCTCTGTAAAAATGGTTATTTCACCTCAGATGAAAAGTAAAAAAACTGTTATCCGTGTTTGTTTTGATATCGTCTCTATGAAATCAAGATTACTAAAGAAGTGAAAATGCATTAATGTTGTGATGTTTTTTTTCCAAGTGAGTCAACTGTGTTGGATATTTGTTTCATTAAAACCACAGAAAAGTCACCAGGAAATTAGTTGTTTCGTTGTCGTTGCTCTGAATCGGTCATGACTGATGTTTTATTTGAGCCGTCACTCGAAGGCAACACAAGCTCATTAATAATTACAAAGCTTTATAAATGAGCTCTGTTTGATTTTAGCCACGTTTATTCTGGTAAAGTCCGTAATTAGTCCGTGATTGTGTGTTTGTGTGTTAAGGATGTGATTCCCTCATTTTTCTACATTATAATCCACTGTTGCACTTAGTGACCTTGAAATGGAGGACTAACCTACACAGCCTTGATTTGCTAATTATGCGACATGAAAATGAGGTGAGGCTTCTTTGTCTGCTGCATTTTTTCCTGTTTGTTGTCGTCTTTGCCCTTCGTCTTCAGCCTCGTCTGTTTATCCAGTCTCAGAGTGGAGTGGATAAGCTGTGACTTGGGCTTGTTTATCAGGCGTTTAGAAGTGTATCTGAGGGTTTTTTCGGTGCAGGGATTGCAGGGAAAGTAGTTTCAGAGTCCCATGTGATTTCCCCCCCGACCAAAAAAAAAGTGTTTACAGGCCTGTTTGCAGGGAGCCATAGCATCAGGGTGGAGTCTCACTGTGACTAACAGGCTCTTCTGGAGGCTTTCCCAACAGGATCTGAGCCCCAGATACAGCCTCCTCCACCACCCGGCCTCACTGTAACAGATTCAGGTTAATCCTCCGCCTCTTTGTCATTTTGTGTACGAAGCAGCTGCTGAAAACATCTGGTTTGTGTACAAAAAAAAAAGAGAGAATGGGGCTGATGAAATAGGAAATATGTTCTTTCATCCCAAATAGTTTTTTCTTACATTTTTTTTTGGCTGAAAGAAACGCAGTTTTCAGTTCAGTCTGTAAGTGTTTGGGCAGTGATACATCTTCTGTTTTGGCTTTGAAACTCCTGCACATTTCATCCTGAATGAACGACTATGAGGTTTTGACTTTCAGTTCATATTTGATGGTGTTAACATCCATCTGGGTTGAACAGAGTCAGAATTACAGTTTTGACTGACTCACTACTTCAAAAACTGGAAAAAAGTTAAGAAAAACGGGGTTAACAGCTCTAAAGGAACATTTCATTCCCAGCGATGTCTTGCCTCACACATACTTATGGTTTCGCTTGTCCAGATTTCTGGTCTATTAACTGCATTTTTTTGGGCTCAAAGAACTGGAAAAGATGTCAAAACAATTCTGCAGTAAAATGTTTTTCCAAAAAAGTATCCTGGATAAATCTCCCCTTTGACCATTAACACTCATCAGTGAATCTACTTTATAATGTAGATGAATGAAAAGTCTTAACAGTGTCTAGAAAGATTTGCTGCTCTTCATACTTTAATTTAATATTTTATGATTTAAGCAGCAGAAACCTCCATTACATCAGCTGTTTGCAAGAATCTAAAATCCTGGGTAAAACAAAGCAAAATCATTATTATTCTGCAAGTGTTTTTTTGTCATTTGGGTAACCAACCTTGATTTTTGAGCGTTGACATCCATATAGGGTGAGCAGAGCAGAAATAGTCAACACATTATTGATGTTATTTCCCTCGGATGTAAACGGAAACTCAGTACTGTAATCTGAGTCATCGACTCGTTTCAAATCGAATGTCCTGGGCTGCACAGAGCCTAAACAACCAGGCATGTGTTGCTCCTAATACTAAAAGACTGTGACAGAGTGGATTGGTGGTTTCCAGCTCTCTGTGACCCCACAAAGGGGTCCTGAATTAAAGCTAAGGGGTTTCTAGATCAGTGGTTCCTGTCCATTAAGTCTTGAGACCCTTTAAAACAAAGCCATGTTGACTCAAACCCACCATCATAAGTTATTTAGAGAGTTTAGTTTAGAGTGAAATATCAAGACTGAAAAATATCTGAGAGGATAAACAGTTTTTTCAGTGCAGAAAAATGAATCTGTGCTGCCTGAAACTGTTAAAGATCAAACAACACTTCAGAGTAGTGTGGGCAGTTGCTGCTTTTGACAAAGGGATAATAAGGATTTTTTTTTTTTTTTGGCGTTTGTTTATGGTAATTCTTTGTTTTGCTTTTCCATTTAAGATCTCATAAAATCCTCCAAAAATCCCTCTTTAATTAAAGTGCTCATATCTCCTCCTCTCTCAGTCCATTACCTGTGTTGAGGGGTTAAGTGCCCGAAGCTTTAAGAGGTGCATTGCTTTTTAATAGGTGATGAGTCAAATAAGTTGGAAACCACTGCAGTGCATTAGTGCATGTATATAGTATATGTTACATCGCTCTGAATACCAGCAGGGGGTAGCATTTAGCACCCTTGTTGGCAGTTTAGGTCCTAGTGGACATCATTAGTCAAGTTCATAAGCGTACGAGAGCGAACAGACTTCCAACAGCCAGTTAAGAGACCTGATGATAAAACTCTTAATTGGAGGGAAACTAAATTTGACCAGAACAAGCTTCTTTGAAACTGTCTATCTTTATGTATGTGTGCAGAGGGGCTTCCTCCTCCTTCCTCCTCCTCCTTTATCTGCACATCTACCAATTAAGACCACAAAAGTGGAGCTCAGTTCCAGCAAGTCTAACACTTTAGAATAATTCACCCTTCAATGTCAATCAGCTCTCGCCAGAGGTAATAATCAGCTGTGCCCAGTCTCAGCAACTCTGGTACTTACACATCCTAATTATCTCCTGGTAAGAGCTTATTATTTTTCATAATCCATTAAGATAGTCGGGAAGTGTAATTACTCTCACATTCCCGTCATGCATACTGCATAAAAAGTGCCAACTGATCCCCAAAAAATTCCCCAAAAAAAGGATAAAAGATCCTTCTCTGTGGTTTACTGAGCTTTAGACTCCCAAGAGGAACAAGAACTTTCTCATCTCTGATGTAAAGTACAGTTAACTCTCCCAGATTTGGACAGAGAGGTCGGCCTTTTTTTTCTTTTTTAAACAAGTTTAGCCTCCAGTGAAGAAGTCGATGACTCAGTGTGACTCAATGTGAAAGATAAATATGCTTTTAGTTTGGTGCAGAATAAGCTAAGAAAGAAAAAAAAACTGGAGCTCTTTTAAAAAAAAAGTGATGAGCAATCTTTTTCTAGCCACTTTATTTTATAATAACTGGATCAATAGCAGGTTTAGTGTGGTATAACCAAATAAAGTTCTAGCAAAATATAAAAACCCGTGAAATGAAACGAACTGAAAGTTTGATTATATAGGTTTGCAAGAAAAACAGTCACAAACAAGGAGACATTGATTAATGAAACAATTTAAACTCATGAGTAGTTTAGTAGCGGGTTTGTTTCAGTTTCATTTTTTCCGAGCAGTTAAACATCTCACCTTCACTGATGTTAACACCGAGGTTCAAAGGTCATTCTTGACTTAAGAAACACTGTTGACAGAACTATTTTGCCTTGAGATCCATTTACTTGCTATTTTTTTGAATGTCAAGTTTGTTTATTTATAGTCAAGCTTGAACTTTAAGTCTCAACTTTAAAAACCAAAGTGGATAAGAGTAATTTCAAAGTTGAACATCTACAATTCCACGATGAAAAAACATCCAGAATAAAGTCAGCTGCTGTTTGCAAAGTCACGAATCAACCTAAAAAAACACAAATTAGAAAAAAGATGATCAAAAATAGTGAAAATGTTGAGTTAGATTGAAGAGATTCTCAATCTACTATTGCACTGCATTTTCCTTAATGCATTCTTTACTGTACATATATAGTGCGTAAAGTATTTACGTATAGTGCTGCTTATATACAGTTGAGTGACACATTAAAGGAAAACCCTGAAGTTTATGTTATAATGGAGAAACATAGCTGATGCTGATGCCTTCACAGGGCAGGAAGGGGTCACTGAGCTGGCTGTTCAGTATGAAAATAACCTGAATAATTTGCTTTGTCCTTCACAATCATTTCCAGCCGACTACTAATTGGAGATATTTAGCAAAGTGTTAGAGATCAACATCAAAACATTATCATTAACACACTCTTGTAGGCTTTTCTTTAATTAGATGGTCATCTGCATGTATTTATTTGCTTTGACACCGGATAAACATCTTCTGTCGATGTTAAGCCAAGTCAAAAAGACAAATTAAGTTCTTTGCTCATATTTCAGAATGTTGCATTAAGCATTTTGGCACTAATGCCTTGCAAATTAAAAGCAGAAAAATATGGTAAGGCTAACAAGGCTTCTGCCTTTATTAATCCTGAGGATGGAAAATTGGTTGGATGGATAAAGGCAGATAAGATTGCTAAAGCAGAAAGCCTTTTTTCAGCTCTGGAGACTGTTTAATCCCTGTTAAACTATGCTCATTACCTCGGTGGAAAAAAGGGAGATTTGCTTAATTAAGTTGTTAAGAAACCAGCAAACCCTGCAGCTGTCTCAGACCACAGCAAGTTTCATGTGGGAGAAGGGAGGCTGTGTGATCGACTGACAGCTTTGTGTGTGTGTCTGAAAGAGTGTGTGTTTCACAGAGAAATAATGAAATACTTCCCTGTTGCTTTTTAATTTTGACAAGACTTTCTGTTGTTTCAAATTGCCTTAAAAATTAGCACATTGAACCTGTAGCTTCATACACAGTGTATAAGAATCCTGTCAAAGGCTACCTAACTGGATTTAAACTCATCACAACCATTGAATTTTAATAAAGAAGTTTAAATTTTGTGGGATCTTTTCTTAAATATGACTTCTTTTTGACTTACCTGTTACAGGTCCATTAACTTTGTGATTTTTGGTATACAAGTTTTATTATTAGCATGACAGTGTTGAGCAGATAATGTGCACCATTTTCAAATTTTCTAAAGACTTTTGTGTTGAACTGAAGCCATAAAAGAAAAAGAAGTCATATTTATTCCATGTGTGCCTCATAAATTAAAATTGTTGGTCCTTTTCTCAAATTGTGACAGTTGTTTAAATAAAGATGGCAGACAGAAGTAAATAATGTCTCCTTGCTCATCATTTATTATGCAATCATTCAGTTTTATTGTCAGGTTTATTTGTACTGATCTTGTTTGCTTTACCTTCTTCTTGTCCTTGCATTCAACACTCATCCTTGGCAGGCATGTTTTGATTGGTTGATCATTTCAGGTGTTTTACCTGCAGGTGTCTTTGCTTCCTTTATCACCTGATTAAGAACAATCTGCAGGCCATTTAGTTTAAATCCACTTTAAGAGTTATTCATAATGCACCATTATACAAACATAACTGGTAAAAGACGGAAGGATTACCTTTGGAAGATTATGAAATTAAGAGGATTAAATAAAAACATGAAACTCAGCGCACCAAACCGCGGCAGAAGTGTGCCATCATCAACAGGTGAGCTAAATTCAACACTAATTTACAAACACGTTTACTAAACTAACTAAACTGGCCAAACTAAACTAACGATTAATTTAGATTATTCGACGAATATGATGTAGAAAGTAACATTAATTCCGACACAATTCGTAAATATGATCTCTGTTGAACTGGTTATGTAGGAGTTTGGCTAGCTATGCTAAACGTTTAGCCTTTACGCTAACCGTTAAGGTAGCCGTTGGTTAGCATAAGCTTGTTGCTAGGTAACAGCGTTACTTAGCTATCCAAAATTAGCATCGAGTTAGCATAGCAGTGTATGTAACTAGTTTAATACATATACAATACAATATACAATATTAAATTACCTGGTGGTAAAGGTGTTAATTTTCTCCTTATAAAACCTTAAATGAAAGTAATAAAACAGTGAAAATGCTCCACTTTAACTAAAAGTTTTCCCTCAAAACCGCACTTGGGTTAAAGTAGCCCATGTTTTATTAGAAAATGTAATTTAGTATTAATAGTATAAGACTCAATGTGCAGTAAAATAGTCTTTTATTATTTTGCGATTTCGTTTTTTGGATTAATAAACTGCAGTATTAATGTGTTTGTATTTAACTGCTGTTCATGTTTAAGCTCATATTCACTATTTATGTATTATTGGGTATTTTAATCTACAGAATATAGTCTGATACATGTAACATGACTTAAATGAACTACAACATCCAAACTTCGTCAATGACAGTTTTAAATTTAAAGCTTTGAGGACTTATATTTCTGTTTTTGGTATGTGCTGCCCATTAATCATCTCATTAGTGGAATTTAGTAATTGCCTAATGATTTTAGGTCATGACATTCCCATAATTTTGAGATTTAACCAAAATGAAAATTAGTTTTAAATTGCTTTATGGGCTATCATCTTTACTTATCGCCTCTTTGCAAGTTCCCACTGCACCTTCAATGACTAATGGTTTGTTGGACTATAAGAAAAATTGTCAGACTGACTGCTTCCTGCCATTTTAATATCAGGTTAATAGCCTCTATTTCTTTTCTCTTTTATTTCCTTTTTAATACTGATGTCCATCTTCTGTTTTCTTCTTACTTCCTTTAGTCCCTCGTCTCCTTGAATTTCTTCACATACTGGCAGTTTTTCTCTCTCTTGTGATTAATGAACACACTATTATTCACAGAGCAAAAAAAATACCTCAAAATACAGATAAACACTCATAGTGTTTATTACACACGACAAACACTCTGTACGCTTATTATTCCCTTTACATCTGTATTCCTCTGCGGTCCATATGACGCCATGTGTCTGATTTACTTTTCTTTGTGTAACATCTCAGCGCACCGTGTGACAACACTTCTTTGCTCACTTTCCTCTTTTTTTTCTAGTTTTTATCTTATTTTTGTCCTCCTCCCTCCCCCGTCAACCTTCGCCGTCTCCACTTCTGCTTCACTTCCCCTGACATACAGCCCCCCTTCCCCGACTGAGCAACCACAACTGTTTTTTTTCCCTCCGCTATCTGTCTATCTGACAGCCTCCCATTTTGCATCCATCCATCACTCTGTTTGTGGTGACGAGATGTGGAAATATGAAAAAGCTGAGATACAAATGAGTGCGAAGGTGGCGATGTTTGAAGAGGAGGAGGACGAAAATATATTCAATAAGAGACTTAACTGTGGAGAGAGCAAGGGAGGAGAGCGTTGTCTTCCCTCCTCTCCCTTCCTCAGTTTCTCCCCCTCCCTCTCTCTCTCTCTCTCTCTCTCTCCATCTCTCTCTCTCTCTCTGTGTGAGCATGTGTGTTGGTGTGTGCGTCTCCCGTCTCTCCCTGCTCCGCTGTTGTTCGCCGCCGCCACAGATGAGCTGAGAAGAGGAGGGACAGCGGATGTATCTGGCCAAAGGAAAACGGGAGGAGTTTTGGACCGGCATGCTAGACTAACCAGCGACTCTGATCATCAACGGCTTTCCCTCTCCCTCTCTCTCTCTCTCTTTCTCTCTCCCTCTGTCTCTCTCTCCCTCTTTCACACACACACACACACGTAAAAAAACACATGTGCGCTCTCAGACTCACACACACTCGCGCCGGCTGGATGTCTTCTCGCTAGGCTGACGAGAGAGGTGCTTAGGCTTGTCAGTAGTTGGGGGCACGGGTGATCCTGATATGCCTGGATGTGTGTGTGTGTTTGTGCATGTGTGTGTGTGTCAACCTCCATGCATGCACGCTCATGCACGGAAGAGTTACAGCGAGAGTGTGTATGTTTTTTAATGGAGATGAGTCAGGACGTTAAACACACAGAGGCAGCTTTGATTGGTTTGCGGTTTAAGTGACTCTCACCTCTCGCTCCGGGTGTCAGAGAGGACTTACCTCTGGGATTTTTTTTTTGTCAATGAAATCGAGCAGTTACAGAGGGTGACAGAGGATGGAGGGGAAGGGGGGCAGTATGGGATTCGGTGTGTGAGTGTTCGAGTGTGTGTGTGTGTGTGTTTGGGGGGTGTAATAGGAGCCACAGGCAGGCTGGCAGCCACAGTGACTCCCAGCTCAAGGGAGTCTTTGAGAGTAGAGGTGGAGAGGAAAGGGATGCCCTAAGGGAGCATCTTCCTCCTCTGCCTCGCACTCTCCATAGTAGTTATTTGGGTTGTGGAGATCTTTGCCTCCTTATGTGTGCGTCCTCCTCTTTGTAAGTAGTTACTTGTCTTTGCTGTTTTTCTCTGTTTTATTTAAGCATTTTGCTTCAGGTCTCTGTTTTTGCCTTTTCACCTTTATTTATCCCCCCTTCTTCATTTTCTCTTTTGTCTCGCCAGCTCCTCTCCTGCTTTATCAATATGCTCAGTATGATTATATGCCGTGTATCTAACTTTTATTGACGTTTCCTCTCTGTCTGCGCAGGTGTGAGTGCACCAGGGGCTCCCTGGCTGAAGGGCTGGAGGGCTGATGATGGATCTAAAGGAGAGCTGTGGCAGTCAGGGGAGCCAGGAGAGCTCCAGCCTGCACCCCACCTCCTGGCAGGCCTTTGCACACACGAGCACGTTGCATGGCCTGCGCTTCATCTTTCCTTATGGTCAACCGGGCGCACGCCGTTTGCTCTGGGCTGCGGCTCTGCTGGCCTGCCTGGGACTGTTAGCGATGGAGAGTGCAGAGCGTCTGGCGTATTTCCTCTCCTATCCCCACGTGACCAGCGTCGACGCTGTGGTGTCGAGCAGCCTGGTCTTCCCCGCTGTGACCATTTGTAACCTCAATTCTTACCGCTTCAGCCGCCTCACACGTAACGATCTGTACCACGCCGGAGAGCTGCTGGCCCTGCTCGATGTGCACCTGACTATCCCCCAGCCACACCTAGCCGAGCCTGATGTGTTAGCTTTCCTTCAGGAAAAAGCCAACTTCACTGCCTACAGGCCCAAGGCATTCAGCATGAAGGAGTTCATCGAGAGGGTCGGCCACGACCTCAAAGAGATGATGCTCTACTGCCGCTACCAAGGCCAGGAGTGCAGCCACAGCGACTTCAAAACCGTGAGTCCCCCTTGTGTCATCTTTTAAATGTCAGCTCTGGTCTGAGATCAGTTGGGGTCAGAGCCTTTCTGCAGCCCTTCCAACTCTCAGAGGACTCTGCTTGTAAGGCCTGGGTTGCGTGTTCTCGGTCTTGAGAGTTTCCAGAGATGGATGTTTTTGCCAGTAAAAATGATTTGATGTATGCTGATAGCTGCTCTTTCCCTCCCACGCTGCTATGCTCGGAGTCTCTTGCTGGGTTTCTCTTCCTGGGACTTGTGTTTGGCTGCAAAGGTTGACTCTCGAGCTTTGTTCTGCAAATATATTCTCTGCTGTTGCTTTGTTGTTGTCCCTGGCTCTCACATAACAGCATTGTGCTTACTGGCGCATACATTACTGCAACAGATCTACAGTGTTTGATTCACTGAAGGCAAGTAATTGTATTGTCTCAGGCAGTAGTAAAACTGAATTTCCCCAAACCCCTCTGCCACTTTGTGTATTTCCCCAGCCAAGGTTTCTGAACGTTCAAAAGAATATTTGTGTACCTGGATTGTTTGATAGAGCCATAAAACACGGCCAAATGTACTATTATTTGGATGACTGCTGATATTAATTTCTCCCTCTTATCTGGTGTGCTATTGAGTGTAGCAGCCTGTTGTTTTGTGTGTGTTTTATGTGTTTGTACTGAGCTTGTAAAACCTTCCCAAACCAGAACTTGGTGGTTTTGGAGGAATGCCGTCCAGTTTGTTGCACTAATAAAGCTGAAATTCTGATCATGTAAAGCCTTTATGTGTCTCCAGGTGCTCTACTGGCACAAGTTGGCTCTTATATTGAAATACTATTCTAAACACCCACCTGTTGCATACTCACTCCCTCAGACTGAGTGTTAATAAGGTCTATCAGTGAGTAGGTGAGGAGCAAAGTCCTTTAGTAATTGGATGCTAGAAAAGGGAATATTCAAGCTTAAATAGCAAGACCTAGTTTCAGTGACAAGAAAACTGACCTTGTGAATAAAATTCCTGTTTTTTTTTAAATAACTGACAAAATAGATGTTAAAAGACTTTTTAGATCTGCTAAGATATCTTAGAAAGGTGTTGTAAAGGGTTTTTTTTGGTGCCGTTTTTAAGCAGTGGTTCTCAAGTCTGTTTGAAAAATGTGATTCCTTTTGAAATAGTTTTTTTTTAAAGCCGAGTACAGTGCTGCTCCATTGGTGTCTTATTTATTATAGCAACCTTATAGCTAAAAGATACTGAAATGACACATTTCAAACACTCAGAATCACTATTCTTTTTAAAACTTTTCGCATCATGCACTATTGCACTGAAATTGCATTTAACTGTTTTTGATAAGTTGCACATGAAATTAAGCTGGAAACATAGGTTTGTTTTTTAGTGAGTGTCTCTGTCGCGCTCAGTCGCAGCGAGACAGCTGCAGTGATCAAAATCTTATCTAGGCAGTTCTTTTCTCTGCTTTGTTCTGATTAGAGTCATTGCAGAAAAGGAGGCATCAAACAAATACATGGATCTAAGGGGTAATGGCTGCTCCAATGCTTTCTTTTCCGGCTCAGGCGTCTCCCTCTTCACATACTTGCCGGTGTATTTGTCGAACTCCCTCTGTAGGCTACAGTCAGATATCACATCCGAAAGTTTTTTGTGATGACTGACAGGAGGATTTCCTCTGTTTGCCTCCAACAAGAGAAAGGAGTTTCTCACAAAATCCAACCTAGCAGATTTCTCCTCTTTGTCAGGGACGTGAGAATCCAAACCACCTATAAAGTTGGCCAAAAGGCATTTTGACAGTGTTTTGTTGGCTCTAGTGTGCTTTTTTTCCACTTCTTTCTCCATCTTTTCACAGTGAACAAACATTGTCAAGAACATGGTTGCATTTGTTGCCTTTTTCTTCCACTGACTTTTATTCTGCGGATGTGGCATTGAAAGTAGATACATTAAATGCATTAAATGTCTTCTATTTTTATATACAATCTTACCTACTATCTGCAGTTCTCCACAGTAGCCTTAGATGCACACTCAAATTGTGAAACACTGTTTTTAAGTGCTAGTTTCTTTAGGTTTGCCACATTATCACGAATCATCTCTACATAAGTTATGGATTATTACAGGCCGAATGGCAACATACGATACATGTCTTTGTATTTCTAAAAAAGGAGGTTGATTTGAGATGTCACAAGCATTTTATTGTCTTGAATATTGCAAAAGTATTGTAGGAATGATTCGATGCTTTCACAACATACTAAAAATTATATTTTTGTTAGTAATCATCAGTAATGTGGATGTAATGACTCACACAGTCTGATAATTTCAGAAAATTGCATCACTTTACTGTACTGCAGCCTTTAAAACCAGAACAAGGCAACTTTTATGCCATGTCAAGATTTGAGGTCTAAGATGAGACCTTTTCTCATTTCACTAAATTACTATAACATCAATATGCATCCTAATGATTGAAGTGCATGCAATAAAGTATAAACATTTTAAATTTGGGATATTAGTGCTTTGATATAAAATCACTGCTTTGTACTGGCAGATACTCTCAATGAAGATGCCAGAAATGATATCTGGAGCATCTTTCACTCATTTCTTGAGTGCTTACAACAGCTTGGACAGAGAATTTTAGCCAGCAAGCAGCCAAAAGTTTCATTTTGTCCTGTTACAATCGGCCAGAAGTGGTGTTTATAACTGATACAGATAAAAGTGACTGTGATGGGTGAATAAAAATGAGAAGATTGCAAGTGTTACATGAATGTTAGCATGGTTTCCTGAGAAATAAATGATTCCAGAAGAGATTATTTGGCATCAGGTGAAGATCCAACAAACATTTGAAACCTTTCATTTCTATTATACTTTGATTATTACTTTGATTGTTTAGTCTTTAGAATATAAAGCACTTTTGAGAAGAAACAGCTTTGATAATGAAACCATGACAATATAATGCAGATATGGTGTGGACAAGGATAAAGATCCCTCCAAACTGACCAGCAGTGAGTGCATAACACAAACAGCCCTGTGGAGCTGCCTCTGGTACCAAACCGCTGTGATGAGCTCCACATTTTGTAGAGAGTAAACTCTGTTGTCATTAACAATACACATCAACAGCCTTATTGCATCTCAGCTGTGTGCAATCTAAGATATTAGAGCTTCAAGGTCTGTGCCTGTTGGATTGATGTCTTCATGAGATACTCAGTGCACAGATGCTAATTGGAAAAACAACAATGGTGGATCGCATGTTGTCCGTAGTGATTTTCTATTCATGCCTGTAGATGGATGCTTCCCCCGGAGTTCTGATTAATCACAAGCATTGTAGGGAGCCACACAGCAAAGCTACAAAAGAGCAGTCTCCTGCTTGAGTCTGCCAAGAGAACATGTGATTTTCATAATTTCATTCTGTTGAATCTTCAGGGAGCTAATTCAAAGCTAGCTCGGCCCTGCCGCTGCCTTTACCATGCAGCCCAGTGAGTCTGTATTTGACTCCCCTTAGTAACCGTCTTGCATGCTCTGTGACATGCCTTTGACCTCAAGCGGGGTTCAAACATAATCATGTTGACAGAGAGACTACTAGAAGGCACTGTCATCCTCTTTGCCCTCTGTCTGTTTCTGCTGCTGAGCTCCTCCTGACTTCTCCCCACTCCTTCCTGTCGACTCGCTCTGTCTCTCCTCTCTCTCTGTCACTGCAGCGACACACCTTCACATCACCGGATCCTTCTTAGGGGAAAGAAAAAGATATTCTAAAAAAAAAAAAAAAATAACAACAACAAGCTCGCCAAAATAGAAAAGACGTGTGTGTGATGGCTCACTGACACATACACAGGCACATCAAACTGCGTGAATAAGTGAATGTAGGACGCCCGACAGATAAAATGGACAGATATCATCATATCAGAGATGTTTTGGCATCAGTCAGCGTATGATATTAAACTCTTTTTTCTTTTTCTTTTTTGTGTAACAGAACATAATGCAGAATAAATAGCATGTGATAATTTACACCCACAGCATCCTCAGTGAAGTTTACAGTCTCAGTGTAATGATGTCATCAGGAACCATAAAGTACCTATTGTTTTTGGATAATGACATTTGAGGGATCACTGAGAAAAACCTGTGTTTATGTATATATTGTGTGCATATAAAATCCCCAAAAATACAGTACTGATTAGGCTTTAGTATTAATACATGGAGGGACAGCATTTCCATGCCACTCCTGGGACCCGAGTCAGCGTTTGACTGACATTATGATGAATGACCGTGGGGAGGATTGTAGGGACACGGGAGTCAGTGTGATGTGACGGATGGAACTGGAGCAGAGCACTGCAAAAAGGGGAAACAGCATCAGTGTGCACATTTCCACCTATATGCATGAATTATGTGTCACCTTGCATAGTTTGTAGCATTTTTCAAATGTGAAAACTGCTCATGTTGTTCACTTGTTTTCATATGTGAGCACATCTGCTACCCACCTGACACGATTCTTCCCAAATAAGCACTTTAGGTTGCTTGTTTTTTTGTTTTTTTTGTTTTTTCAGCGAAGCCAAAAAAGAGGACGTACTGAAAGCTAAATGCAGCATTCTCCTTTTTTCAAGCAAAGCTGGTGAACAATACAAATTCTTTTACTCTACCATCTCTGCGAGGATGCCGAGTGGTCAGAGCACAGCTTCATGCCAGTTAGGTCTGCATATGGATCAGCGGAAAATCTGTACTGGCTTTGGTGCTGAAGAGAGAAAAAATCCAGAAAAGATCCAATTTAATTCTCTTGTTTTTCTTTCACTTGAATCACATCTTGAAGTTAAGATCACACTGCGTTATCATTTTTATCACATTCAGCTGTCTAAACTAATGATCCCAAGCAAACTTTTGTTAGTATGAGTTATTGATGTTTAAGAGATTAAACAACAGAAATGCTAATAATTCTTTTGAGGTGGTTCATATACAGGGACACTGTCACTTAGTTTATTCACTAAATAATACTTTTAGCAATCACATTTTAGGGATTTTAACGAATTATCCACATTCACGCAACCACAAAAATCCAGTAATTAGGGCCTTGTAATTGCTGTGATGCAGATCAGTATTATGACATTTGATCATAAAGAAGTTGGCAGTAAAATGCAGAATATTGCAGTAACGGTCAGATTCACAGCTGATTGATATTAAAGACTTATTAGTGATTTATCTATGAAGTGGTTTACAAGTTGTCAAAACAAAACTTTGCCTTACCTTAAAACTTTAGCTGCCCTCTGCCCTGCCTGTTCCCCTGTGTCGAGCCTTGGCACATAAAATCTCTTCTTTCTTGCCAAGAAAGTTGGTAAAATCCATCCAGGTTTTCTCTCATTCCTCTCTTGCTGATTGAAGCACAATGGCTAATCCACATTGGCACACACACACACACACACACACACACACACACACACACACACAGAGCACTTGCCTCATTAGCGGCCCTGTCTGATCATGGACAGGTCTTCTCGGATCCATTCAGCTATAACACATTATGTTAAAATGGACCTTGGGATCCATTGTGAGAAACCAGGACCTGCACCCAACTGATTGTATAAAACTTCAGTCTGAAGCTGTGGGGGTTTTAAGTTTTAATGGACCTGTTAATATGGTGTCTGTCCTGCAGAGGATGTGTGGGAGCAGTTTGTGGAGTTTGTGGAGTTCCACCTTAATTCTTTCACTACATGATTCAGAAAAATTAAAATGGGAAACACAGAATTTAGTAAAAAAATGAAATGGAGTCTGGATTTAAAGGGATTTCAGTGGGCTGGCTGCTCAGACTGCAGTGATGCTTCAGTTCTGCACTCTTAAAGACTTTTCTGTGATATTTAGGTTTCATTTAAGACGTGTCGATACCAGTACTGATTTGAAACACGTGTTTAATTACTCATATCACTTCAATATAAGTAACATATGGTTTCTTATGGATTCTCTTTTTATTCAACAGCTGAAGCTAAACTTCTCAAATGGTAAATGTTGTCTAAACAGAAGCAGCTGCACCATATCTAAAATGTGCAGTATCAGGTTTTATATCATCAACTACTTAATGAACTAATATGAGAAAAAGATGAATAATCTGAGCAGCCATACAGCGGAAACATCTAGATAGTTTTCCTATATTTTGCTTTTCAAGTATAGTATGATTAGTACTGCATTTGCAGATCTACATTTATGGCACCGATATTAAAGAAATATTCTTCCCCCACAGTGTTTGTAAGAGGAGATGAACCGCACCACCTGATAGACCACCTGTGCAAACATTATAGAGAATTAATAGACTCTGCAAGAGCAAAGGGCAAATATCACATATTTAATTAGGTTGACAGTTGTTTAGGTTGTCATCCATCATCATCCATTAAGTGCATAGATCATGAGATGAAATGTGTCACGATCCGGGTTCCTTCTCACTTCAATCCATCATGTGTCTTGCATACTTGAACAAGAGGAATTCTCATTGCCTTGTGTTTGTTTTGCCGTGTGTGATTACAGCCGTGATTAGCTGCTGATTGATCACACTGACAAGCCACATCAGTGTTTGCCGGAGTGAATCGGCTCAGTGTGTCCGGCCTTTTCCTCCTGCATGCTTCACTTACATACAGTATATAAATACCCAGGGAGCACTGTGGGCAAGGGAGGATCCTATCACACTCTCAGCCTTAATGTGAAACCTGATAGCAGCCAGACCCTTAGCTCCGTATCACACAGACACTAATTAGCCACTTGTCTATTCCTCTGACCAGAGCCTCGTCGGAGCAGCACTGCAAAGGTAATGGTGCTGCCTGTTTACAGCAACAACAATTAGCCATTACAACCTGTGGCCTTAGCACTTCAGTGGTTGATTATTGCATGGCGAGATTCTCCTCGCTCTTCCTCGCTTCCCCGCCAGCAGAGCAGCAACAGACTGCTGTCTGTAAGCCATCAGGGATGAATGTGTGCTTTCTAATCTGTCCTCTTCCTTTCTCTTGTGTCCCCTTCATCTCGCTCACCGCAGTATATCACTTTTTGGATGCATTTCTCAGCATCTGAAAGCCCAATGTTTCCCATTAGGGTTTTAGTGGATATTCTGTATTAATCACCAATGTGGCATTACCATGGCATTTTACATTCCCGGCAGGCATGATGTCTGAGTGTCTTAAAGGGCATGGAAAGCACTGCTGCCACCCACAAGCCCGCCTCTCTAAAACACCCCAGAGAGACAGCAGCAACCTGTGTTATTTAACCAGCACGGAGGAAAAACTGGAGTGCAGCCACAGACAGACAGCTCAGTGTGGATAGTGCTCATGTGGTAGACACTGCAGCTGCCTGCAGTGGTGGATTATGGTCGACTGATAATATAGTGTGTGTTGTGGTGAGGCTTAAAGGAGCAGCAATTTTCCCCTCAAGGGTTTTCCTCACCGTCAAGCAGCTGGTCCTGATTTTTGGACTGGCTTAATGCTTAATGAATGAATGAATTTCTGTGACATGTTGAAACAGAATTTTGCATTTTGTTACTTTTTAACAGAAAAAAACATCTAAAGTCCTTCATCCATTTTCAGAGCTTTAAATATTTGTCGTTCTTTACCACCTCAGATTCATGGCAACTTCTCAGGGCCTGAAGTGAATGCAGACTCCCTCTTCTTCATTGGTAAACTAACCTGGTGTGAATGCAGCAGTCCTGGTGACAGCACAGTTGTCCCTGCATTGTATTGACTGCATTAAATCGTTTTTACCCTCTGAAACATTTTCATCGTTGCTGTACAGAGATGCTGAAACATGCAGAGTGTGATGAAAATAGTTATCTACATCTAAAGTATATCCTGGGGTCTTATTTGTACTGTTGGCGTACGTGCAAGACGGGGGACTGAAGGAGGTGTGCGACGCTTCCCACGCAGGAACTGTGATGATAAAAAAAAAAAAACAACCTTGTCGGCAGAATGTTGCACCTTAGTAAACTCAAGTAAATAAGCAAACTCTGACCCATGCGTACGAACGTTTTACAGACAGGGGGGGAAATTGGCAACGCAGATGGTGAAGTGACGAACTGATGCCAGATTGTAGAAATCAAATGTGAGAGGAATCACTTCACGTGTAAACGATGCTTTTCACACATTTAATGTCACTTCATATCAAACGTCGCTCTGCTGTAGATCCACCTCATCTTAAACATTTTAAACGAGCAGTGTTATTTACCTCATCTGGCACATCTTCAAAGCTCTTATTGATTTGGACAATTATCAAAATCTTTAAAAAAAACACAGCTCTCACATCGTCTTTACGCTTTTCCTCTGAGTCGTCAAATAAGTTGTGTTCACCTATCAAATTTTGAAATGAAATCTCCTGGTGAGAGATTCATATACTACTTATTGTCATGATTATTTCTGGCAAGTTGTCAAGCTGCCTGATTGCTGTAAACATAGAAATACCTCAGTGACACTTGTGTGCAGCGCTGCATGATGGATGTACTGGCACTGCTGGAGGACAACAAGAACGGGAGAATCGACAGTGCGCTTTGTGACCTCCACCTACCCACAAGGGCCTCGAAATTCAGCAGAAAAATGTCTTTTCTCTCAGTTGTTTCCATGATTGCCTGTGAAGAGGCATTGATCAACAGTTTCATCTGTATGCGTCGACATGAATGAGGTGCTTTGCGTTGACCATTTATAGTTGAATGTGGGCGTGAAGAGGCCAGAATATGAGGCTGATCCACATGTGCACATTTGCGGGTGGAATTTAATTTACAGAGGGAACTTTGCCTGCAGCTGTGGTTATGCGCGGTTTTATAATCTGGTTAGCATTTGGCGCATGCGATATTAGGCTTTTGTGTCCATGTATACATTCAGTATTGATCCTATATGCACTGTTTTTAAATACAAGACCCTTGGCTACGTTTTTTTTTCATTTATTACTGATCATCTTTTAAGATTCATATTTATAAGTACCAACTGGTTTACAGTTTGCTTTATTCATGCAATACTTTGAGAGGTATAATCATGCTTTACAGAAACTAATCTGATGGTAGATGTTGGTTAAACACAAGCAGCCTTTCAGAAACATTTAATAACAGAGTTGTTCTGTTATTTTTATGGAAACGGAAGTGTAAGAATCTGCTGTAGCCAGAGAAACAATGCATCATTTAGACAGACTTACTTTATTTAAAACCTGAGCAAAATTTCAGTCCAAATGGTGTTTCAACTGAGAGCAACACATCAGAGGTGGGGTTGATCTGGAATTAACTCAGAAATAGACTTTTCTACAACTTTTCTACAGGTATGTATTAAAGTATTTTGTGCACTTAATTTAGTCTGCAGCTAATGGAGCAACTCTTTGAAAGAGGAAAGGGCTCAAAAAATACCTGCTGCAATCCTGTAATTCACTTAATTACACATATTTTTTTTTATTTTTTGGCCTGGTTAATCACTTAGTGGTCTCTTAAGCGCCACAGAAAATGAGAGCTTTTTGACAGAGAGCTGCGTCAGTGAGCGAGGAGAGAGGAAGTTGGGAAATGAAGTGATGTTTTCAGGGTTGGATGTTGGCTTGCATCACACCAGCAGAACGGAGGAGGAAGCTGGAAGTGAGGAGTACGGCCCATTTACCTCAGCAACTTGTCTGGAGACCCACTTCATCATGGCCACCTGAGAAGGAGGAGATGGTGTGTGTGTGTGTGTGTGTGTGTGTTCACGAGTGTGTATTTTAATGTGCTGGAGGCTATGTTTTATATTTTCATGTGTGTGTGGGTTTGTGTTGCAGCTACTCAATGCACATGCTATCAGTTGCTTTCAGCAGATATTGACTAATGGCTATAAAATCAAAGGTCAACTGGCTAGTTAACTTGAATTCTCTTGATCTTTTTTTGATGCTGCAGAAGGAAAATTGCGAACCTTTTGCACCATCAGTTAACTTTCAAGACAGCGTGTGCCCTGCATAATGATGATAACGTTAGGCTGTATTGCTCTACTTTGGATATCTTCTCTTTATTTACCGAATTCTGCAGACAGTAAAATCAGCCACACAGCATTGTCTCTGGATTTGATAAGGGGAACACTGACTTGCTAAAAGGCCCCCCCAACATGATGATTCACAGTATGATACATTGAGTAAAGGTCTGTCTAGCTACTAGGTTTCACTTCAGCTCTTAAAGTGCAACTATATCATTTTTTTGGTTAAAACTCTGATGGCTTTTAATGGCACCCAGCACAGAATTTCTGAGCACCACTTTAACTTGCAGTATGTAACATTTCCACATGAAAATGTCTAAAATTGACTTTGTCTTCTTCATATATTTTGTTGAGTTGTGTCCTTACTTCATCCCAAAGTTTTCCTACGCTGTTCGAGCCCAGAGAAATCCATAATTTTAACAGAGCTCTGTCCGACCCTGATGCCACCAGCAGCCCACACTTGAAGTTTGCCATGAATTTTTATCTCTCAGATGCCTCATAACTTCCCAGTAATACGCAACGTTAACAGTCTGACCCTGGGGGACAAATTCATGGTTCACAACCTGCAAATGTTAAAGAAAACCACCAGGATGCTCCTGCTTGCGCTCCTGACCTGATGTGCTTTCTCGGTCTTGGAGGTTATGTGCTCTCTGCTGTAAACGCTGCCGTTTAGTCTGCGGGTCGTGGCAGTAAACACAACCCTCGTCACCTGTAATGATCCGCAACATAAAGTTTGGGTCTTTCTGAGTTTGTTGATGGAGATTGTTGCAGACTTTGCGGAGGTGCCTCTGCCGCTGAGGAATCAGGGATTTGCATGATGATGATCGAGCAAATTCTCTGGAGTTTTTGCTTCACTTGCTACAGTTTTAAGGGTTTGAGGATAAAAACAAACATGTTTGACAATCAGCTTTTTTGTTATATAAATGCAGATGAAAACTACATAAATAATTCCCCCGTAGCTTGAAGACAGCTCAGTGGATTTTTATCCGCACGGTGGTTAAACATCTCAATCTGTCTGCAGTGATACTTTGCATCCTGCACTCTCTGCGTCCTGCTCTATTTTCCTGTTACCTTTCATGTCTCAGTCTGCTCCCCCTCTCCATAATTTACCACGCGGTGTCTGACCTGAGTGTTAGACGCTCCAACCTGAATGGCTTGTGTTGAAAAAAATCACGTCGTCCTTAAACAGGCTGACAGACTCTTTTAGACTCAGTTTTTTTTTAATTTTTGTCCACCTGTCTCTCTCTCTTTAGTCTTCGTAAGACGCCCAGGAGCCTGTTTGATCTCAGCGTTCAGACTCACCTGAGAGCCGTGTGCTCCGGGCCTCAAAGGTCTGTTTGCTCGGGTAAAGAGATTTAGCAGCTTTAATGGAATGTGACCACTGCTAAAATTGAAACCTTGATATGTTGAGTTGGACTGTCTGTTTTCATCTTTACGCAGCAGTTTTAGGCCGGGACTTCTTGCATATGCTTACGCTGGAATTAAATGTAAAAGCTTAAAAAACATTAATTATTCAAACCACACATTTAGATACTTTGCAGTGTCAAACTGTGTAAAACTTGCTTCTCTACAAGGTCTTTTGCTGAGGAAAGAAGATTATATTTGAAGAGATGCTGTTTTTTGCTATACTAATGTCTTTTTTTTTTTTTACTTGACAATGTGGCCTATCAGTCTGCTAATTTAAGAGACTGAGACTTTAAATGTCAAGATATCCTTCAGCTGCTCCACCTGCCAGCGTCAGTCCCTTCCTCTCCTCACGTATGGCTGCTGTCGTCCTCCTGGAAAGGATCTCAAATCGGTGTCAGGACAATGTGTGCTCTTTTTGTCAAAATGACACTTGTGTGCAGGACAGCATGACTTGAAATTGCAGACATTGACCCCATGAGGCCAAAGTTGGATTGATTCTGTGTTTCGGCTTTTTTCTTTGTTTGAACAGAGTCTTTCCTTTCACTTGATGCTAGCTTCATATGTTGTTTTATAGTAATACCTGGTTTAAATCATAATAGATGTAATTTAATCTTATTTAAACTCTGCATTCAGCTGACTTCGCAATATAGTCATCTGGGGCCATTTTGGTAGCTAGTTATTTTGTTAGCAAGAGATCAATGAGCCAATACATATGACAATATCTTTGAGCATACACAACCCAAATAGATACACTGCCAGTGCATTGTACTGTCATTAAATATCACTATGTGTAATTTCAAAAAAGATAATAATTATCCCTTATGGCCTTTTGTACTGTTAAATATTTGTCTAGGAACTTATTAAAAAGACACAACTGTTCTTCTCAGCTCTCAGCAGCAATTAAGCATCTTTTTAGCTTGTTGTTTTTATTTTCTGACCCATAAATTTACTCTAAAAATCCACTGTCAAGAAGCAGACAAAGTTAGCAACTAGCTAGCGAGTAAAGTGAAACGTACAACAGCTGACAAGGCAGATGTTTTGCACATAGATAGAAATAGAAGAGGTTTATTTTTTCAATTAGTCATTTAATTAAAAGTAAATCAAACATTGATGCAACTATCGTTTCTTTAAAAAAAAAAAATTCTATCCCTTGTTATTTACCAGCGCCTTGTGATAACACAATGCTGCAGAGTTTCTTGGTATAAAGCTGCGGCACGTACTCGTCCAAACAAGGGCAGCAGTGCAACATTTGGTGCAGTGCTGTGAGATCAACTGGATGCCAGTTTATGAACAGTGGACACGAGGCTTCTGCAGCCAAGGAAAAGCTTCTTTAAAACAGCTGAGAGAAAGTCACGTGTACTGCAAACCCTGCCAGATAAAGCTAGCATATCACTGGTCAACAACAAGTTTGCAAAACAAATAGCCTTCATCTGATGATAGCTAAAAACATGCATTACCTTCCTATCAAGAAGAATCATTATCAAAAAACTAGAAAAACTACATGATGTTTATGCAAGTGAAGACTTAAAGCTGCTCTGTGTGTGAAGGTTCAGCTGTTCCATATTTCATTCACCACAACAACTTAAGGAGTGTTGTGTTGTTTGCTTGCTCTGCTGCCTCCAAAGCCAAAGAAATCATTTTTCATTTCACCCTGTCATAACTACGTATTGATTTGAAATTAAGTGTTGTAATTCAATTTTTGAAGCGCTTTCCCTTTTTTTTTCTCTTAATCTGCCTCCTCTCCTTCTGCTTTAATTAGCTATACTACACATCCGAGTAAGTTTTCTCGACAAGGCCACAAAGAGGAGAAGTAAAACTGTTGCCATCAGTCAAGCTGTGCACGTAAATGTGCATGTTGGCATGTGAACGTAACCAGCTTGTGAGTCTAATTGAACTAAGATTTAAAACACAACTGGTGAGTGTTGTGAGTGTGTTGTTTTCTGGTCTGTCTTTCAGCAACTTCCTCTGCCTGGTGATCTTTGTGTTGTGAGAGTCTGACCTTAAAAACTTGATGTTTACTGCCGTTTTAAATATTAAAATTTTGCTCCGCTGAGAACTCGCCGTGTCTCACATCCGAACGCATTCAGTTCTTTCCTTTCTTTTCCTCTGGCAGCTGCACTGTGGGTAAAACAAAAGCAAAGCCTGCATAAACAACAGCGTGGTTAATGTTTGTGTCATTTGAATTAGCTGAATGAGTGGACTTTGTTGTAATATTTTATCCTCCGTTTCTTCAGTCCTCGCCCCTCTGCGAGCTCCTCATACTTTACCTCCAGGTGAACAGTCTGCTACAGCTACATAAACCTTGTTACCATGGGGACACCGGAGACAAACAACACAGCGGTATGAAAACACAAGTTGATAGCACAGGCAGCAGCACACAGCATGTCCCCATTTCCTCACTTAGAGGAGACACTGGACGGGCAGTGATGACACTGAATTTGAAGCATCTGCCTGATAAAACGCTGTTGTGTTTTTCCAAACATCCTGGTGAAAAAACACACACTCTCACACACACACACACACACACACAAAAGCCCTTGATAACAGACTGATCTCAGATGTTGTTTGAAATCCTGTCGTGCATAAATCAGAACTTCTGACCTTCCATATAATAGGGCAGTGTGTGCTTGGAGTATCCTTTGAGAGCTCATTTGGATGAATATTTTACCCAGACTAATCCTTTCTTACTACTCTGCATCTTAACTACAGTGTTTTTATTTTGTTTAGAGAGGTTATATTTTAAAGAAAACATTTCAAGCCAGGAGTCGGTAAATCAGTAACATGAAAATACCTGCAAAAACAGCCTTTTTTATTCAATTTTCACATGAATAAGCCACATCACAGCCGTGCAAACATTCCTGCTGATTACTATATTCTCTCATCTGTTCATTCTTTCTCTAATAATATTCGCTGCTTAGTTTCTGTCAGTCAGCCTTCACCGTCCTTAGCATTCAGACTGCTCTGCTTTTGCCGTTGCCGCCTTGCTTTCCCTCTCCATTCATTATTCAAGGAGTGGTTGCTTGGAAGTCCACAGATCTGGATCCAAACTCCATCCTGGCTTACCACATGCAGCACCACGGACCTACCGGTACCGTTAATAACTGTCTTTATCATGTCATGCCGCAACACTTCCTGCACCGCTGGCGGTGATACAGGTGTTCCTGACGAGTTGAGTGCGTCCCCGTGAAGCGAATATGCCAGCTCATTGTCAGAATCAGCCGTGATGCTGAAAGGTCGGCGGTTGTGGCGACCATACTTGTTATGAATATGTACTGACAGCAGGCGAGCAGCGGAGGCAGTGTTTGATCTGGGATGTACACGGACATTTACTCAGTGTGAGGACGGCTGGCAGGCAGGCAGGGATGCAGGGATGGAGGAGCTGAGCAGGGTGAGCTCAGTTTGGACGTCTGCGTTAATGTTACAGCAGGCTGGAAGGAGGCCAGTGACACCCAAAGTGGTGTCGTCTCACGCATGGCTGCCTGCATGATGAGGGCAGGATGAGCGGAGAAGAAGGGGGAGGGTCGGAGAAAGTTTGTGTGTGTTTTTTTGTGTGAAAACAAAGAGAGAGAGAGAGACATACAGCGTGTGAGTGTGTACAGGCAGATATAGGCACTATGCAATATACTGTGAAGTGTGATATATATGGAAAACTGGAACTAAAACTTATTTCATAATCAATTATACCGTGAAAACTCTTCACAAAATCTTTTTCAGGCTACAATCTTTGATATCTGTTGTTTATCGGCATTTTTTCTTCAAATTGTTTTCAATCAAAAATGAAGTTAAAATATAAATAACTACTCTCCAACCCTAACACTAACTTACTAGAGTCCAAAATGACGTTTCTGACCATCATTCTCAAACCCAAACATATTAGTATAAGTATTGCTATCATAAGTGACAGAAAAACAGCCAATATTTACCTTTTAAGAAGCTTAAACCAGAGAAAGTTTGGCTTTATTTTCTGCGGTTACATGAATGAATCACATAACTTGTAGTTGCGGCTTTAGACTGTTTGTCCTTGTGATGGCAGAGAAAGAAAAATATAACCACTGAAGGCCTTGTTTTGACTGACTTTAGTCCTCAACAAAAATGTGGCGTCCTCATCCATTTGAATGAAGCCACATTTCAGGTGTTAGTTTTACACAACAGAGGCGGAAAAATCTAAATATTTGTTTTTTTTTTCAGGTCTTATAGTTTTTATTTTCAAAATGTCAGGAAAGGAAATATGCCAACATATAACTTCTCTAATAATCAGAAAAATACAACTGTGAACCTGATTTCAAGTTTTTCTCTGTTACTTAACAGAAAAAAGCTTAATTGCTTCGCTAACTCATTGTAATAACCTTCATTCAAACTTGATAAAAACAAAATAAAACTTGCCAAAATGTGTCTTTGTTTGTCAACAGTTGCCATCTTTGGTTTAGTGTAAATAAAACCATGTTATCACACACCAGTTCATGCCTTGTGTGTGCCTGTCAGTCAGCCTGTGTGATCTTTGCTGTGTTAGCACAGTGGGTGTGAACCATGTCCTCCCCGTTTCTCATGGGCCATAAGCCCCAGTCAGTCTCAGAAAAGCTCATCAGGTCTAATGAGAAACTAATTTGCACCAATTCTCAGTCAAACCATCCGAGAGCCCATTGCAGAGAGCGTAGTGTGGTGATAAAGAGGTAAAAAGAGAGAGAGACCAGTGCTGCTGCTCATCTTTATGCTTTATAGTGCGTGGTATTGAATTAGTGTAAAACAATACAAAATATATCGTTTTATTGCTGTTAATATTTTCCATCCTTTTGTCTTCTTCTTTTGAATGTAGATCATTGCAGATGCATGTTTTAGATGGGATGAAGTTATCTGTGTGTCTGTCAGGAAAACACATTTTTTTTCAGTAGATACAACATGAACCCATCCAGTGAAAAATGAGCACAACTAATGCAAAACAATACTTTCTCCAGTGGAATAAAAAAAAAAAAAAGCCTTGGCAAGATCTCTAAATTCTTTTCTCAGCTCTGTTTGCCCAAATTTTCCATCAGCCAAAATGGAAAAAAGATCAAATTTACTGGGACAACAGTTAAATTATCTAATATAAACTTTACTTTAGGTATTTCACTCACATTATGATGCTTAAGTTTGAGCTTCCTGAGTTTTTGTTGGCCACCACAGTACTTTTTATTCACCAGTCAGTAGTTCAATTTAAAATTTAACTTTTTTATATTAAAAGATGGTCACTTTCAGCTGTCTGTATCAGCAGCTGAAGAATTACGGCACTTACTTGTCTTTTGTCTGGAAATAAAACGGCTCAGACATTTCAAACGGAGCAGATAATCTAGATAATTAAAGCAGAGATTGGATAGAAAAGTTTTATTAGAGGTAATATTTTCTTTCTTTGCCAAAAAATACACTCTAATTTTTTGGCTGGAGAGCATAACAGCATCAATGTGATTATTTCATCCCAAACTGAGCAGCACTGTGTGTGTGCACATGTGTGTGTAAGAGCAGCTTTCACAGCTTTTTAATGATGCTATTTTTAAAATGCCAGGTCAGATATATTAGGGAGAAAATTGCCAGCTGAGAGTTAAAAGTTTAGTGGAGCTGTTTGAGTGGCCTTCATATATGTTAGCATAGCACATTTTCCATATTTTTTTCCTTTTTTTGTTTGTTTTATACCAAAGTTATTAACACATGCCAACCTACTGTAATCACAGTCATTAAAGATCATAAAAACCTTGACGAAAATGATTTTTTTTACCTTTTCTTTCTAGAAAAACTTTAATTATATCAACGATATCATTAGTTACATCAATAACTTGCAATAAAAGACCAACGGTAGCTACATTTCTGCAGTTTCTATGGACTTACGTGTTCATAGAACTGTAAAGCAAAGTTAATACACAGAAGCAAAACTGATCTGATTCAGAAAAGAGTCAGTGAGGCCTGCATTCATGAAAGAATTAATCTCTTCCCCGTTAAGGCTCAAGCTTTTAACATGTTGCGAGTCAATTCAGCTACACCGACCAAGAGGATTGTGGGAATAATAGAGCTGACTCTCTTCCAGCACTCATAACCTGCAATGAAATTCAAGTTCTCGCTGTGTTTTCTATTATCTGTACGTAGTCCTCTGCTCTCCGGACTGTCAGTGTTAATATTTCATATTTCAGACAGCACAGCCTGCACATCAATTACACCTTAAGGCTACATTTACATGAGGTCCCTGATGTCTTCAATGAACAAGACTCCTGGTGCATATGTAGCTAAAGCTCATTAAACAGCACTGCAGTGTCATGGAGTATTTATTCCTGAGCCCCCAAACAAGAGACAAAGACAATCAACCAGAGGAAAGATAATTAACCCCTTTGATGGACGGGCAACTTGCTGTAATTTAAACAGCGAGTCTTTAAAATCAAGTGTTGGACTGTATAGAAAAAAAAATTAATGCATATGACTCAGTGCGGTGCTGTTAAGTGGTTTGACCGTTAGCTTTATTTGGCTTAAAGCTGTCTGACAGCTGTCTGGGTTGTTTAAGCAGAGCTCAGGTGAGCTCTCTGAAGTGCTGGACTGGCTCAGAATATTGAAACCCCCCCAGGAGTTTTGGATTTTTTCATTCGTACTTTAAGTTGCCATGTCAGTCACTACAGTTTCATTGTTTATCCTGAAAGACATTTGCATTATGATAAATAGCACAGCCTGCAACTGTGATCTGAGCGCTGCAGTCATTAGTTCACCTCTGGCCAGACTGAACAAAGCGCTTTAAACTGTCAGTCGCACAAATAACAGCTCACCAACAACTCCGACTTTGCTGATGATTAAAGACTAAAACACAAACTGCTAAAATATATAAATATATATTAAAATACTGACTTAACCATTAAACACTGTGGTTCCATTTTACTATTTAATATTCAAAAGGGACTGCTTTCTGTTTGAACTTATCATTAATATCCCTAATGAACCTATATTTTAAATACATAAATAAAAACTAACTAAGGTTCATAAGTATGTGTCCCATATGTCCCTTTACTGAATTTTTGCCCCAAATCTGTGAGAATGTTGTGCATGAATACCAACCTAAAACCTTTTCAGTAGAAGGTTATTTGACTTACGTAATTCAGTGGGTACAATATGTTTAAAATGAGATTAAAGGCTTAACAGAATTTTAAATCTGCTCACCTTCAACAGCCACATCTGTGCCATCTGGGACTGCATCCAAGCGAGAAATCTGTGATCTCTGTTATTCTATATCTTAATATCACGGTCACATTTACCATCAGCCTCATAGTGAAGCATTAACACATCATGGCTCTAACAAATCTCCCTGCAGGCCTGATATTAATTGCCACACCTATGTTATCTTGTGTGCAGGGTCACCATCGCAGTTATTAACAAACAAACTTTCACCATAATGAAAGAAAACAGACAACATTTAAAAGGCAGCACTATTTTTGCTAGCAAGGTTTAAACTTAAACTTAAGCGTGTGAACTTTCATGCACATTGTGGGGCTGTTGGCAGGAGACAGACATGAGTAGAAAAGACTGAATTGATAAGACTGAAAGATCCAGGGTGTGTTTAGTGCTCAGTTCAGTCAGAGGCTGCACTGATATAAACACACACCCTAAAATATGACGAGAAACCTTCAAAATTTTATTTAAAAACCTCAAATTGAAGCTTTAAATGTTAAAAAGATGACATCCAGTACAGCAGGACTTATTGGCGACATTGCTACCATCCTCCTCTGCTGCTGTCCCCTTTTTCTGATTGTAATAACTCATTTCAGTATGGAGAGATTGGCTGATATGCATGTGGTGTATAGCTCTGTGTAAACAAGCAAAAGGGACTGTCTAGTGTGTGGTGTCTGGTAGTGAAGTACACTCAAAGATAAAAGGGAGCAAAGATCGAAACCCTCATTTGAAAAATCCTAACTATCTTTGTGCTCTCCGGGAGGACTTGAGTTACATAACTTGAAGTCTGAACAGCAGAATAACGGGATAACACATCGGCAGCACAATGACATCAGCAGTACAGATTTATCCATCACCTCTGATTGTGGAGGGCACACAAAATAATACAACCCCCTCCCATGAGAAATCGAGTAACATGTAAACAATTATACCCTGGATAACTGAAGTGGAATTAAATTGCAGTTCTGTCCGATAATCCTCCCCTCTGCTGCATGTCACATTATGTTTCTGATGCAGATCTTTTGTCTCATTTGAATGTTTTATTGTTTCCCAACAGTAAAAAAAAACAAATCCACACAAGTGCATTAATCAGTTGAAAATTAGCTTTTCATTCTCTTCAACAAAATGACAAATGGATGATAATTGCAACTTAATTACACAGAAATAATGCAATCCAAGTGAATATTGGATCTAATGTGTGTGTGTCCCCTCGTCTTTGTTTATTTCTCGGGTTCAGTGTGTTCATGTTGTGTTTCCTGTGCTCCCTCTTGGTATTTTTACTCAGTTGAAAACATGACAGAACCTGCAGTTTAAAGGCCTTTTCATTGACGAGGTGTAAGAAGCTCGGCAATCAAATGGCCTTCATATTAACGGTGCGTTTGTGCACTGGATGAAAAGCAGGTCCTCAACATTGGAGGGGATAAATGCCTGAGCTGCTGGCTCAGCTCACTTACTGCTACTGTACAAGGTCACGAGTGAAGGACTCTTTCTCCTGCTTTCACTCGCCGGTCTGACATCCAACTGTACAAACTCTAATTTGACTATTTTTTATCAATTGGCCTCTGATAACCAAATAAACACACAGTAACACAGTCTGAAACTAAACATGCTTTAAGATAGGTGGACCCATGCTAATGTTTACAACCTAACATTAGCACTAATGCTAATGTTAGGTTGCACAGTAAATGGTTTGTACTGCAGCATTTTTGCTTTCAATATGACAATTCTTAGTGATTAACCGGCAGTGCTAAAGCAGTAAAGATGTGCACCACTTCACTTCTTGTCTTCTTATTGTTTATTGTTTGTTTGGGATGTGTGTACCTCACTTGTGATTTGATAAACTGACTTGCGTACCAGCATCCCTCACTGTCATGAAAAATCTTTAGCAAGGATATTTGTTGGTCTGAATTGAAAACAGCCTCCTGCTATCATAAGACAAGAAGAATAGGTTTGTTGCACTGCATGGTATGCAAAAAGTCTAGAAAAATCTTTCTGACTTTGGGAGGAAAGAGGATACATCTTAAATACTTTTCCAGACATAATTAGTTTTAAAAAAGACTGAATATTGAATAAATAGTGTGTATTATTATAAAACTTCAAATAAAAAAAGGAAAAAAGCCACAAACAGCACAAGTTTCTAACCAAATGAATCAAATAAAATGCTTACAGAAGACTTTGCCAAAGTACACAGACATTCATGGACTATTCTCATTTTTTATTGCAGCACTTATTTCATAAATCTGCTGACTGTGCCACCTGTCACTGCTCTGATGTTTTTCCACTGCAGCTTCCATAAATTTAATGTCGGTCATGTCAGCATGTGTGAGGTTTCCTACGCATTAACCGTCGATCGGGTCTTGATTTTTGACTGATGATTATTTGCATTGTCAGTTCCTCACGATTTGTTATTTTATTGATTAATCCATTAATTCTCTTTGTCAACACAATTTCAGACAACACTTACAATCACAATTTGCATCACAATTTCTCAGAGCTCAAAGTGATTTTCCTGTCAGTTGATGCATTTTCTATTAATATAATAGGAGAAAAAACTCCCAATATGCCACACTTCTGCCTTTTTAGGCAGGAGGTTTAAATAAAAGACCAAAAGTAAAGGTCAAATATGGTGAAAAGAACATTTGTGGCTAAAAAAAAAGCAAGGATAATAAGTTTCAAAAATGTTTATATTTAAAAAGAGACTGAAATAAGTGTTTGTATCAGTATAGCACATCGTGTAACCCTAACCTAAGAAGCGTAAACATAATAGTGTGCATTTACAGCAGCAAATGTAAAAGACATAATTGGTACTAGATTGATATTTTTCTGCTGCTATTATCTCTGCTTTATTTTCTTCTCTAACTTAAGTGCTTCTACTTCTCATTCTACTTGATACCTTACTTTCATTTTTTACCTTCAGCCTTAAAGAGAGAAAGTCTTTCATCCCCTTTTTCCCTCCTCTCCTGTGTGGTCTTCATGCAAACCTCCAGCTGTGAGCCATAAAGCTGCAGTGGAGGCTCATACAGAGCACTGAGGTCAGAGGTTACTGCAGTCGGGGGGGCAGCACACCTGTGTACACCCATCTGTGTCCTGCAGCCACAGGTATGAGAGCACTGACAGAGCTGAAATGGGTATCACCTTTCCCTTTGCTTTACATTTGCGCCGTTGTACTTACAACCTTCCCCCCTCCAGACATGGGGCTCTTCTCTGCTCCTCAGCTGCACTGCAATCATTCGGAGCCATTAATACTCTTCCCATAATCAAATCTATTCACTTACCGAGGGCCCCAAACCCTGCACTTTGTGCATATATATAAATGAATATTTGATAACACTACAGACACAGAGCTGCAGGCCAGCTGAGGAGAAATTAGTCATTTTCAGTTCTGTGTTAGTACAGAGCGGTAAATGTTTGTGAACAGGCACATCTCGCCATGGGGGCCCCTTGTATTGTTCAGCATCATTGCAACTGTATTATCTCCTTCATAGGCCACCATCCTTCAGCTATACTACCTTACATCCATCCACTGGCCATGCCTGCTTATACTCACCCATCCATCTTTTGACTTTACCTGCTGATATCCATCCATTCATAGTTATACCCACTTACATCTAGCTATTACTCATTTTGCTATATTCACTTATATCCATTAGATATACCTGCTTATTTTAGTTATCCATCCATTACATATACTTTCTCCTATTCAACCTTAAATCCATTGGCTTTACCTGCTGATGAAGCCATTAATGCCTAATCTCTACCTGCTCATTCGTTACAGGACCGCTGTGGGCTTGAGCTGATATTTGCTAACATAAAATGAAATTTTCACCGAATTGAGAGAAGTCAAATCAGTAACCCAGCGATGTAATAAAATCTCCCATCACGGATTTATGGAACTTTACTTCTTGCTTTCTTTAAGGTCTTTGATTGTTTGCCCTGAAAGTTATTTCATAAAGCAGAGACGATCTGAACTCCAGGCTACAATATCCTCTCCCATGAAACACCTTGAAATGCTCCATTTGTAGCCATTATATAGAATAGTTGACACTGCCTGCGATGGCTTAATACATCTACATATTAAAGGGACAGTTACCATATTCCCTGAGCTTATATTGTTCTCTTTGTAGTTAGCCTGTATGTACTGATTTATTTTGACATATACAAGGCTTTTGATCAGAAAAAAACATCTTTATTGAGGAGTAAAGGTGAAAGAGACCTTTGTTGTTTTCTTTCTTTGTGAGCCTGTTTTGTTCTGAGTCAGACAGACCAACCAGACAGCTGAGAGTTCGACTGATTGGTACCCTTTCTGTGGATGGTTTGTCATTATTAGAGAGAAATCAATAGAACAGAAACCAGGAATTAATCTCATCTTAGACCTCAGTATGTGAAGGGATCGCTGAAGGCTACGACATTGTCATGCAAATTCCGATAATAATTAATTTCCCTAAGTGCCTTTTCCTGCTCACCCTAGATAGATTTTAGTAAGTCAAAGAATCAACCAGCTTCAGGCAACAGAGAGAATGAATGAATTAAAGTATATGTGAATAATTTTTGCGCACAGTTCGACAGTGTCAGGTGATTCCAGGCCTGCTGTTTGTGTCTCCAGGGAATCAAAACTTGCAGGGAAAAAAACAAGATGAGACACTATCATTAAGGATAACAGCATGACTCTGACACCCAGGATATGAGAGAGAGCGTGCGGAGAAGAGATGGAAAGAGTGATAGAGGGACATAACAGCAGGGAGCCCGGTGAGACCATTCAACATGGAGGGAATAGCTGCATCAGATATATATATACGGCAGAGAACGAGGGAAAGAGGCAAAGAGGTTAGATGGTGAAGAGAGGGAGGCAGAGCATCAGAGAGAGGCTGTTACGACGTATAAGGGACCGAATGCAATGTGAGATGAGGTTCAGGAGACCAGAGAAATGTCTGAAAAAGCTCCCTGCTGTCGCTCATAAGGCTATTCTGAGCGAATCAGGAGATGGTGGCAAACCTGTCAACCTCTCCTTCCACCTCCCTGTCTGCCAGCGCTCACACACACCTTACTTAAGGCAGAATAATGACAGACAATTATCACATTGACTGCACAATTTCACTCCTCTTACACTTCTCAGAGATTAGATAAAAAAAAAAAACACCTTACTTTCATTTAAAGGGGAAACAGACAACTTTTCAAAGGGTGTTATTTTTCTCATCACTATCAAAAAGATCTCTTTCCTGGGGACGCTCTCTTTTTCCTTACTGTCAAAATCATGGAAAATATAAGCAAAAGAAACTTCAGCGCTACATCAGAAAGTCCTGATCCTCTCAATCATCACAACATGCTACTTTTGCTGCGAGTTGAATCCTCGCTTCACAGATTTCATCTCAGCAGTCCAGGCTACAAACTTGGAGTTGCTAAATAAACTCACATGGCAACTGTCAAGAGTGATCGACTCTGATTGACGCTGTAGGCTTTTCACTTGTTTTAATTAATACCCATGATGCTCTGTGATGGATGTGCTGTGTTGAAACCACAGAAATATACCACTATTTTCGTTAATTTGAATTTTTTCAGGCTTGTATGTCATGATGATGGGAACAGGCTGTACCCAACTCAGAATTTTGTCAGTGGTTGCTGAATCAGATTTAGCTATTTGTCCATTTTTTCAGTCAATGTTAACAAGTTTCCATGTCATGCTGTTGCTCTGTTCACAACTTTTGCAATATTCATGATAAAAACAATAATTATAACCATATAACATCAAATACAACCATTTTATTTTTTAGCTTTATTTTCTTGGGACTCCCCAGCAATCGTTACATTGAAAACCTTTTAGCATCACTGCTTATAAAATGTCTCCGAGCCTGAGAAAAGTGGGAAACACGAGTGTGAATGCAAATTAATTCTCTCGAACCTTGTAAATGCCTTCATGTGTGTGCACCTTTGCGCTTTAGCTTGCATATATGCAGGTGTAGCTCACAGGCTCCATCATTTATCTTTATCTAAAAACTGTAGCAGGCGGTGTGGATTAACACATTAGGTGGAGACGAGGGAACAGAGAAGGTATTTCAGTGAGCTCAGGGACTCGGCAGTGTGTGATGGAAGATTATTTTTATGAGAAGTTGTATGTTAAGGGCAGCCTAACTGCAGAAAGGGAGGATCCATCCCTGAGCGTGACACGGATCAGATTCAGATGTAAACATCAGCTACAAGCAAAACGCTGATAAATTCTCACATTGTTTTGTTTATCCTACGAGCTGTTTTGGTGCTTGATCTTTTTTGTTATATTTTTTTGAGGAGGCTGATTTTTACACATGAACTTCACTTTAATTGCGATCAGGAGTGTGAATCAGCCTGTGATTTGTTGAGAAAATAACTTTTGTGCCTTCACCAGGATTTTCTAGGCTAAATCTTACCATTTATAACAGAAAGCCAGCCTGTGGAATATGAAAGATATGTTCATTTGCCTGGCAGATTAGGTCTAATGAAAGACTTTACTGTGTTGCAGAGCAGGAAATGTCGATTTGAAAGTTTTGGGAGCTTGAACCACACAAGTTTCATAAAGTAAAGATAAGGTTATGATGTATTGGGTCGTTTTTCTCTACTTTTCCCTTTTCCCAACATTAAAGTAAGCAGTTTTTCTTTGATTTGGAATAGCAGTTTTGTGGTGATTGATCAACTGCTAAATCAGAGAAACCCTGATGCACGCCGTCTCCTTAATTTAGTTACCAGATGATGGTTTTAATGCACGCCTCACTCTCTGAATCTGTAGCCTTTGCTGTGGCCTTGACTCTGCTCAATTTCCTGTAAGCTTTTATACATTTAATTAAGTGTAATAACTTCGTCTGATGTTACCAGAAGAGCTCTTAATCTCTTATCTTTAATCTTTGATCTGGAGAGCTAAAAAAGTAAAAGTGCCTTTTGAATATTGGATTTGAAAAATACAGACAGGAGCTCTAAAATGTTTGTGCCTTGAAAGTCTTTGGCTGAATCAGCAAATGCAATTTGAACTCAAGTTGCACAAAATTGCTCATTGCTAAGATCTCTCAAAATTAATATTTTAATTTCCATATATCTTTATTATAAATTAATCATATAGTAGATCTGTAGACTGCTTCCACTTTTAATTATATAAACTTTCAAAGGTAAGTTAGACACTTTTTTGGATGCTAACGTTGTCTTGGAAGAAACCCTGCACATTATTGGTGTGACTGCAGTTTTCCTCTTTGGTCTTATTGGATGCAATCCAACGTCCAGCGTACACCAAAAAAGACTAACAGCTGGCCAAAGAAAATAAATATATCTATTTTTAAACTCATTAAAAGTTGTTAGTATAATATCTCAAGCTGGTACTTTATGGGATTAGGAAATATTGCTTTGCTAGTGGTGATGAGGGCGAAGGTGCCCCCATCATTAAATGGTTGCCAATAAAGGCATGGACAGCCCAGAGGAAACCCATTGATTATGGTGAACTTATGACCCACCCTTCAGTGCCATTGTCAGGCCACATGTTTAGTTTACTAATGATCTAACCCTTAATTATGCGTGAGAAATACTGTTTATTCACTGTTTCAAACTGCATCGAGTGCAACACCTTGGGACCAGAACCAAAGGAGTTTTAAGATCTTGTGAAGTTTGCAGCCTTTGTTTGTTCTGGCAGTGAAAGAGAGTGAGGTTTATAGGTCAGTCAGTCCAGAGGGTGAAGGTAGTTGTAGTGTGTTGTACTGCAGGGTAAGTGAAGGCCAAGGCTGCTGCAGCTGCAGCAGCAGCAGCAGCAGCAGCAGACATGTGGAGAGGGCGGCCAGTTAAAAGCCATGACGGCATTGGTTGGTCTAAAGGACGAGTACATGGGAATGCTTTTAACTGCTGGTCCCTCAGGGAGAAAAACGAGAATTTTATTAAATCAAATTAAGTGGCTGGCAGGATGAGCCAAGACTCTAATGTATGTGGTCAAAGAGCTTTGTAATTTTTGTTCTCTGATGTGTATGTACAAATGTCTAATAAAGATCTCCAGAGGATAAAAGGGAGCGGAGCAAAGCCATTAATTCAGCCTTTAATTGTGCAAACAGACGAAACGTTTCAGCAATACTGTGTGTTCAGCTGAGTCAAAATGCAGACTTCGTAGTAAGAAAGATGTGAAAATATGAAATGTAACTAACAATGCAAGTATAAGAATATTAATAAGGAGAAATCCAAGATCCATAAAATCCATATTTTGTTAAGAATACGTTTTTTATTCCTATTAGTGAGCAGATCTTTTATCAAACACAACATGGGTCCTTTTTCACGTCACATTCTCAAAAAGTTTTAGCTCAAAATTTAAACAACATAACTCTGCTCTCACTTATGATGACTCCCTCTTCTGCATTACTGTTGTGGATGTCTGAGCTGATGCCGGGTCATTAGAGAGGTCAAAAAAGGCCAAAAAAAACATTATTCAGCACCCTTTGGTGTTTTTTCAGATGGCTAAATGAGTTTGTTGGGATGCTCTGATGAACAGAAACAAATATTGTGCACTTTTTTGCATATAATTTGTTCTTGCTGAACATGAAATCCAAAATATTTGCAACAACAAATATGACTTTTGTCTTTTGTTTTGTCCATCTGCTCTCTGGTGTTGCAGGAGAGAAGTTTTTTTATGATCAGAGCAAACATTTTCTCTGTCAATATCACACTTTATCATGTTCATTTAATGGTGTTTCAGCTAAAATTGTGATTTTGATACGTATTTGTTTAATTGTGGAGCACTTAAATATGCTTGGAAATCACATTGCATGTGTCTGCTCTTGAGTGAACAGAGCCGAGGGAAAACAAAAGAGGCAGAGTGCGTTTGTTCTACATGATGTGGTTCAGTTGTTATCTGGAGTGTCATTATATTTTAAATGAAAGAGGCTTTGTCCTTTAAAAAAATACCTGCATTGATTTCACGTGTGCTTGAATGAAAACAGCTGTGGCAGTCTCATCATGCATGTGTTTGCTTGGTGTGTGCTTGTGTGTGTATGTGTGTGTGTGTGTGTATGTTTTTTTACATGGATCGTTGCACACGAAGGATCACTGCTTAGTCTTCAGTGACAGCAGAGAGAATATGTGATGAATTATTCTTGTGTTCCAATGACAGAGCCTGTCCTTCACAGAGATATTTTACCAGCGTGAGAGTATATATTTCACCCAGGAGACGTACGTGTGTGTGTGTGTGTAGACTAAACAATACATGAAACCCAGAATGAAATTTGAAATTAAAAAGAACCACAACCGCTGCAGTGTTAGCTTTTTAAAGTGTTGCCATTTTTTGAAAGTTTTATGTGAAGTAGAAGCTTCAGATGGACCTCGAACTTCGCAAGAGTGTGAGATTTTCAGTAAAAAATCAGATCCAGGTCAGATCTGTCAGAATAATGTGATTTTATATCCATCAAGTATGTATGCATTTGTGCATGGTGCAGTACAGTTAAGATTATAAAAGATTTACCATTGAAATCTTTGCTAATTTTTGAACGAATAGGCCTAATTTTAGGTTGAAGTACAGAATTGCTCTTTTTCATCTCTAGCTGACAACTGTGGCAGCTGTTTACATGTCACAATAGCTATGTAAACACCAGCTATCATTGAGACAGTTTAGGCTCGTTGCCTCTTGTGATGTTGTTACTGCTTTTAGTGCTCTTTATTGTTCCCTGTTTTCCTTTTATTATATTAAAAACCTGCATTCATGTTCTTGCTTAATTTCATCAAAATTATTTTATAACAAGTTCAAATATAAGATCACATTATTATTTACAACTTTGACATATCCACATACAAGAGTTAATTTTATTTGTAAGCTTACAAGAGAAAAAGGATATTAGGATATAAACTAATTAATGAGTTTTGCAAACATAAAACTGTGATGAGACCCTTTAACAGTTTTAACCAAAACTCTGACAAAACTAGGACAATCTTCCACACAGCAGGGGAGCTCCACACAATAGGACTTAATTAAAATAACCCCTAAAACAGGTTTTTGGTAAATAATGTGCTTTTTGGTCTTGTATGTAGCATTTGTTTACAACTGGATGCAGTGCTTTTTAACCAGACATGATAAGAATAACAGCCTAGTGAAAAGAAACAGACAGTTAAATTAGCATTTTTGTTGGGTTTTCTTGCTCATAAAATTTGCAGCATCTTGTATTACAGCTTCACATCCACAACTTCATCATATATGAAATCCAAGGCTTGTCTGGCATTAAGCATGGACAATTAAGCATGGACAATTGCAATCAGCTTTTGGGTAGACAAGGAAATTGCCAGGTTGTTGATTATAACCTCAGCCTCTTAATTACAAGTCAACAGCTCTCTGTTGAACGTTAACACAGAGGTTTCTATGCTTCAGCACAGTCGCAGATCCTGAGGTTTTTATCAGGAACACTGAGGAAAATGTTAAAAACTACTTGGCATCCCCCAAAGCGATCTTCCAGGGAAGACTACATGACAAGAGATGATGGCCTTTTACCAAAAAACAGTCTGTCCCTCTTGTCTTCCTTTTTAAAGATTAATAACTCTGTCCTGATCTTTGAGTGCAGACCACATGGCTATTTTTGGAAATCTGCTTCAAAAGTGCCAAAAAAAAATCCCCCCAAAGTTGATGGCAATTAATTTTTAGTGCTCAAGATTACATCCTCGTCTTTGTGATGTTCTGTCACATCCCCACTAATCACAGCGCGCAATTAAGAGGAGCCGAGCTGTCGCCACTCAGTCGTAACTGTTTATTTTCAACATTTATTTCCATGTTTGAAGGGTTATCTGATGGAAAGTTTGACTGCATTAACTGAATTTTTTTCTAATTTGTTAAGAGAGAGAAAGTAGTCTTTTAACCTCCTACCTCTTTCACCACAAAAATCAGACAACAGATGGATATTTTTTGATCATTTCAGTTGATTTTTCTTGCTCTGAAGGCAGAACTTGGAACATTTAACCTGTGTCACCTTGTTATCTCTTCAATCCCAGTAGGTGGCAATTTGTGTGAGCACTGGTGGAGTTTGCCGTTGTTATATTGTGTGATATCCTAGTTCTCAGTGTTGAACTGAATGTGAAATCTGTATAATTTGTTGAAATCTTTTGATATTAGATGGAAGTAAAGCCAGAGATGTTATCGGAGAGGAGACATAATGGTATATTACATCGGACAGGACGGTTGTGTGACACATTATCCACCCCTTTAACCTTAAAGGAGTTTGTCTGCTCTACAACCACAGGGAACACATCTGGCCAGGTGTGTTGAACCTCTGGAGTTGAAAAAGAAGCTGATGTTGTGCCTGATGCATGTGTAGTAAGAGTTTAACCTGTGAGGAGAAAAAGCTTTTTATTGAGTCAAAGTCATCATGCTTTTGAAAGGCTTTGAAATGTTGGTTTAGTTTTGACTCAGAATGCTATATGTTCAGTTATTATGTGTCAAGGATGCTAGAAAATGTAGTGAAGGCTCTTTCCCCATTTATTTTAACAGGAGCCATAATGGACAATGAATGTCTCAACCTGCCCTGAAAGACTTTGGTGCAGTTTCTTGCAAAACTATTGCCCATCAAAAATTCTGTTAGCACTCTGTTTACTGCAAAGATAAAAGTCATGTAGTCTGAATTTTGTCTCTCAACATCTGAACAAATCACCAGAGCCGATGGTTGAATACCTCTAACTTTTCCACTAACTAGCCTTTGTGTTGCTCACAGCTCTTCCAATGGTCAACTTAACACGAGCAGCAGTGGAGGGAGGAGCACGAGGAATGTAATTGATAGATTTCTGATCAAGCTGAGAAAGTAAATGTGCTTCTAGCTACTTTCAGAGCTTTTCTTTGCATTTTATGGGGTAAAATAATGTCAGACAAAACGGTCGTCAGATCAGAGGACTTTAAAACCTGTCAGAAGAGGGACTTTAGAATTAGAAAGAGCAACACACACTGGCTGTATCTGAGGGTGTCACATCATTTGATCCACATCAGTTGACTCTTGCAGCACACACACTGTGCATTATGCAGATAGAAGTAGTGGAGCTGCAGGATGTGCAAATCCAGGAAATGAATGTGATTAAAACTGCTGCTCCTCTTGAAAGCTGTAGTGAATCAGCAGAAGATGATAGTCGATTGACTTTTCAACAAGACACTGACAGTATGTGGGCTGAAGTGCTGCTGCCATGACATGCGTCCTAAGCTACAAATGTGCGTGTATCAAGATGATCTAAAGGTCTAATGTGTTTGGAGTAACTGTAGTGCTCCCTCTGAACGTGGCCATGGACCTTTGTTTCTTTTTCCTGCTTGTTGTGGTCAAGTAGTCTGGTGCAGAAGTGGTTGAACTTCCACGGCCTCTCACCATGTAACCAACCCAGCACACAGCAGGGCAGATCAGCTCGCTGTGGCTCTTTCACCCTGAAATCGCCTCATCTGTGAGAAAATCAGCAGAAATGTGGACAAAAGAAAAAATTCCAGCTGACCTGTTGAGACACAGTGATGCAAACGTGGATCAATCCTGGTCGCATGAGTTGCTCCAGCGGTTATCTCATCAGCTGTGGTCAGCGGCGCTGACTCACCGTCGGAAAAGTCAGATCAGAGGCAGGATTACGATCAGGCCATTTGCCAATTAGCACCCGCAGCACAGCACCCACCCAGGGTCTGAGACAGCAGAGAGCCAGGGCAGACCAATGAATAATACAGACAGAGAGGCAGCAGCAAGATAATAATGAGCAGACTGAGGAGACACACCGACGGCTACTCTCTCAGGCCCCGGCTTGATGTTATAGTGAGCAATAAGCCTCATGCATCTCCACTTTGCTTTCGTTCTTCCTTTTATTTCTTATTTTATATTCACCTCGTTGTATCTGACCGAGCCTCCCTGTTTACTGTCGGTGCCTTCTGGACATAGAATTAAAAATCAGCCCTTCTGAGTGAATTAATCATCTTCTAAATTATGACTTGTAGGTGTATGCAAGCATCCACCCGTAGCTTTTAATCAGTAATGCAGGTCTGGTTATTACCCGTGCACCGCTCGTAAGGCAGGCTGTTTTGGTGGAAGATGCAGCACAATGGCAGAATCTCATTGTAGCATGAGAGCGAGGCTGAGAAGGGTGGAAAAAAAACAAAAAAAACACACCTCTTAGCATGAATTATTGATACGCCATTCAAATTAGAACTGCACTTCCAGAATAAAATGTCTAAAAGCGAGGCCTCTTTTGTGGAAAGTGGTGTGTTGGAACTATGTTTTGGCAGATGCTTATGGTGAAATGGTTCATATGCTGCAGCTGAGCGTTTCCATCAGTAAGGAACCAGGAGACCAGAAGACAATCTAGTCAATTCTGTGGGTCCTGAAGCATTTTTTTGTAAAATATTTGTGGACCTGAAAATATTTTTGATCTAAAAGTATTGGTATGTAAGTTACAATATGCAGCAGTTATTTGCTGCTTCTTCAATTTTAGACATAATCATTTAAATAACTGTGTTGCTCTTTTTTGGGACCAAAACAAACATGTAGTGAAGTTGTGATTCCTCAGTGCTTGTACAAGCTGCGTGTCTGTGTGTGTGTGTGTGTGTGACAGATGCAGCCAAACCACAGCGTCACTTCTATAGAAAATTGCATAATGCATGACACATTATCTGCAGAAATAAAATCGTTTATTCACTGGCACATTACAGCAGGTAGAAGACAGCTAATTTCCTGAGAGGTATTTCTTTTCCACACCTCAGTAAAAAACCAAAAAAAACGTAGATAGATAAGATGATGTATTGTCTCTTACAGCTTCTGTTCTGGTCGCGACTTTTATAGAAAAACAAACTTCTATATTTTGCGCGGTGCTCAGCTGACAGCGTTGTTATCAGCATTGAAAGCAGCTGTGTGAAATTGTATTGATTGAAAATGTCAGTTAAGATACAGAGTAAAGAATGATGAAAACATCCCAGCAGAGACCTGAGAGGAAATGACTGACTTATCTCGTGTTTTCTCATTCACCCTATTTGTCTCATGACTGTCCTTGTGAGGAACTTTTACAGGCTGCAAAAGTCTTTTTTTCGCAACTGAATCCATTAACTTCTTTACTCTCATTTACTTTCTGCTGTCTAATTAAGAAAAAGGACAAGTTAGACATGTTTGCCGTCTTCTTATCACACTTTTTGTTTCACGACTGAGGAAAATCCTTAAAGGACAACGTATGCAAGTAGAATCTACTGAAAAGTTTCTTCTCTATTATCCATTTTTCTCTAATGTAAAATTCACAGCCGCCTTCCAGGAGCAGCATTAGAGGAAACTATGACAGATCTAAGGACGCCTTTACACATGGCTTAAGTGACCCAATTCTGATTCATTCCTCTCATGTGGCTCAGATCGGATATGTATTATGAATGCATCAGCAGGAAGAAAAAAAAAAAAAAGCACATGGAATTGAATTTTCTCACATCCGGGACTCGTTCAAACGTGGAAATAAATCCAATAGGAATCAGATATCTGCCAATGCGTCTGTCATCTTCGCAGACAGATGGAATATCCACTGTCACTGCAAGTCACATGTCATTGAAAATGTGACTAGTCTGCACTTTAACGACGTAAACACACGTGCAAAGGACTTTCTGTGCACTCTGCTGAAAACACGAACAAAACTGTGAAAGTGCCATGAAAGACGATGGCTGAAAAGACAAGTAACTGCGAATTCTGCTCACAAATCTCAACCGAATATTATTAGGTTTAAATTTTTCTTGGATGCATTAACCGGAAGATTGAGCCAGTTTATTGCACATTTTATGTCCTCGCTGCCCAGTTTCTCTACAGACTTGGTGTGATGACAGAAAATTTGGAAGTTGAGGTTTCTGTGCTCAGTTCCAGAGTGTGGGTGTTTATACTCAGCCAACGTGCCATATTTTTTACTTTGCACCATTTTAAGTGAGTGTAAAATTCACATATAGCAGTGCTCTCAAAGATGGAACATAATCACTTAGCTTCCATAAGTAATGCAGTGTTTTATGCAAAAATATTCTACAGTACAATGCATATTTTACAATGCAAAACTCTAATGTGTTGCTTATGAAACAAAATTATGATCCACTTATGGAGCATGTAGTGTGTATTTGTTGAAATGCAAACCAAAAGTGAGTTATCAAGGGAATTCCAGCTGAAATAAGGACACACACAGACGCAGGATCAGTGCTTTTGCTGTATTTCTATTTTCACTGACATGTTACTGAACACTTAAACATAACATGACCCCCCAACGTCCGTCCCTAATTCAGTGTTAAATAAGAACCTCTGGGGTTTTCATACTGTGACGATTTCATTTCTGTGCTTTGATGCTCACCACCGCTCACTGTGCTGTGCTATCTTTGGATATATGAATTAAACGGAGAATTTTTAAATTGGGCGATGCTCCCCTTTAAATCTAAAATGCTGATTTTACCCATGGGTCTCGCCACACAGCTAAAAAAGCCTCTGAGCCTCTTTGCAGCGTCTGTGCAGTGTGAAGCAGGCATGCGGATGTCTGATCCAATCACTCTTAGCTCTGGTGGGCTGGAGGCCTGAAACAGAGTCAGAAAGATGGCGGGGGGGGGGGTGGTGGGGGAGCAGCACAGGGGGGGTTGGAGGGTGTGTGGGCGGTTG
>JAPZDV010000009.1:4117974-4130104 GCA_029814665.1 Acanthurus lineatus
CCCCCCCCCCCCCCCCCCCCCCCCCCCCCCCCCCCCCCCCCCCCCCCCCCCCCCCGCGCCCCCCCCCCCCCCCCCCCCCCCCCCCCCCCCCCCCCCCCCCCCCCCCCCCCCCCCCCCCCCCACCAGCACAGAGAGGTTTGAAGGGTGTGTGGGCTGTGGATCTATAATAATGTATTTGGTGTGAGTTATTGTGCGTCAGTGTGGTCAGGGCCACTGATTCGAGTTTGATTTGGTGTGTTTATAATTATGGTTCCAATCGATTATGTTAAAAAATGTATCTGAAAATGTAACAAAGTCCCACATCTGAAAACTTTATTAATGAAAACCACGAAACAACAACAAATGTGGATGAAAAGAATCATTGACTGAGATCTTTTTCTTGTTTTATTTTCCTTTTTGACAGTCTGTGCTTTACAACAACACGACTGAAGTTTATGAAAAAGTTCATGTATAACATTACACTGTGGAATTAAAAATCAGGGGGACCATAATTATATTTTTACATTAGTTGCTGTACTCGCTTAAAGAGATCCAGGTAACAACATACTCTGGTGGTTAATTTATAAGAGAAGCTTAAATGTGATGTGGAGCAGTTGGGTCGACAAGTTTCCATGTGTGTTTTCTCTGTGTAAATGTACACGGACACATTTTAAACATGGATGGATTTAAGGATAACTGAATGTCGAAGGAGGCGGTGCCCTGTTCATTCCTGTGGAAGTTCCTCAGTGGGACACGAGGCTGAAATAGTTTGACTTTCTAGTGATTAAAGTACCACTATCAGATCAAAGCTTTTCTTGTTTTAAAACGCAAAAAGGAAGTGCAGTTGTTCACACGTTGACAGAACTGAGCATTGACATTCGATGCTATTCAACGTGAACAGTCAGCTGGCTCACCTGGTATTTTACAGCTGTTTTCTGACAGTGAAAAGTGTTTTTTTTTTGGTTTGATCAGTAATTCTGACAGATGGCTCATAAATCATCACATCATGGTGTTTGTATTTTTAGTGAACGTGATTGGTTCCTTAATAACCCACCTGATTTAAAACATGATTATAGAAGTTTTGCGACTGTGAGCAGGTTTCCAGTGACTTTGGAAACTTCTGCCTCCACTTCATCAGGATGTTTAGTCCTGACACCTAATTAATTACCAGATGACACTGGAGTTAATGTGTGTCAACTTGAAGACATTACTGTGTAGGTTCAAACTAAAGTTTAAGAGGACACTACACAATATAAGTTTTTGTTTTAATATCTCCCATAAATATCTGATCTGAAGTCTTAATATTTTTTTTTCCTCTCTCCTCTTGGTTTTTTTTTTCAACACACCTCCTTTTTTTATCTGTTTCATTACTCTTCCAATCTCGCATATAGCTTCCTTGACATTTACCCCTCTTTGCCGGTTTCATCATTTCCAGCCCTCCGCGTCTCCTCCTGCTTTGATACGGCAGATGAAATGTCTGAATTACATCTCTGAAAGGCTGGTTTTCAGTCTGATTGCCTGTACGACTCTCATAACTACATGAATATGATTGGTGTGAGCGCACATTAAGCATGCGTTCTGTTTAAATGAGCTGGATACAGAACAATATTACACTGGTACGAGCACACGCGCAGTCTTCACCTGGAGCCGACTGTGTTTCACGGTTTGAAAAGCTTTGGCTCCACACACTCACTTTTAATCAGCCGTAGGTCACGCAGAGTTAGATTGCAAAATTGTTGAGCGTGTGGACAGAAAGTGATGGAGATATTTGCTCTCAGTCTCGGTGAAACAAACCTGTCCTTGTTGCCTTTTTTGCACAGTTGTTCTTAAACACCCTGATTGTTATGATTAATTGACGCCGAGCTGGTCGTGGAGGTTTTGGGAGATCCTGCTCTTCACGGTTTTTCAGGAAGCCATTCATCAGTCGAAACTCTCTCAGGTGATTTGTCTCAAGTTTCCGAAGCAGATGCTGCAGCCAGGTTTGTCTGCCAGTATGGGAATGTCAGGATGAATAACGCGCTGAGGACAAGATGGAGCGTTTGCAGGGGCAAGGCCGCGGCAGGTGACAAATGGTATTGATAGAGTGAGGGATATAGGGGCCGACTGGATGGCTTCCCCATCTCATTCTCCCCTTCTCTTTGCTTCACTCTGCCAATCGATCCAGACCTGCAGGTTGACTGCAGCCAGCAGGGGAGTCTGGCAGACCTCAGCCCTTGTCCTTGGTATTACCCTGTCAGCCACTAATGTGATCCCCCAACCTGCACACGCTCGACGACTTTTAACCTGTCAGCCTGGTTTTTTCAGGAAGATTGAAACTATTTTGGTCCTTTTTGAGCTACACTGAAGTGAGACGCTTGACTCTAATCTGAACCAGCTACGGATGATTCCCTCAAAATGCAAAGTCTCATTGAATCAAGTAGACAGAAGTTGACGTGCAGTTATCCGGCAGTCGTACCGAAAAGCCAAACGTAAGTAAACAAGGGCAGAAAGCAGTGGAAACAGATGTTTGTGTCCAGCTGTAAATCACAGCGAAGAGGAGAGACAAATCCATCAGTTTCTGTTCTTCTTATCAGGTACAAACAGGTTTTTGTTTGAAATGTTTTCTCACCAATTCCAATAAAGTTCCCCAGTTTTGGTAGCAGAACAATACTTTTTCCATTCCTTTGTGTAATATAAATGTTTTTCTACAGCTCTTATTTTGAAGGCCACAGTTCTTAAATGTTAAACATTGTCTAGACAGACAGATGTATCAGTGAGTCTGAGTGACTTTGGTTAGAAAAACTTCTCAGTTTTTAATGTTTTTCTGTAAATGTCACAAACTTTTCAGATAAAAAAACACCTGTAGACTCTCGCCCACTGTCTAACTTGCAAGAACACGTCTAATGCTGCAACGTTTAGGTGCCAGACCTTCATCAGGAAAAACCAGAGGAAAAATTATTCTTTAAAAAAATACAGTCAAGTAAATTTCTTGTTTTGCAGACGATCAAAGAAAACAAACAACCTCAGAAAGATAAATCGGGTCCATATTTGCTGGTTACGACAGCATCGTACCAACCAGTTTACCTGGGAGAGAAAACAAAGCTGAGTGCAAAATTATCACATAAAGTGTCTGGTTTAAAAAAAAAAATCATAGTTAATAGACCAACTTCTTGGTCCAGCCTTGATCTGCTGTACTTATTTTAGCTTTTATTAGAGCAAATTTTTTTTACCACAATGTGAGATTCTCACTTTGTTTCACTAAAGAATAAAGAATATCTGGTGATGTGTTGGTTGTATGTTAACAGTCGCGTGTCTTTCCTCTTTTCTCAGATCCTGTTTTATCATTAAAGATGGAAATTTTGGTCAAACCAACATGGAAATAAGATTCGTGCTTCTATCAACTGAATTATGTTTCTGTTAACATGGATCATAATAGCTTCTTTTAATTTTCCAATTAGGAATGACCCGATAAAAAATTTAGATGTTTACCATCATAAATGATTAAGTGATGTGGCAAAACAATATTATCAGCGATTCACAATGTTAAAGCTTTATTGATCACGTCGTCTTTCTCTTTCTTTCACAGTCAGTTTCTTTTGTTGAAATTCATGCGGGATGTGAATAATTGTTCAAGAACCGTTTGTTTAAGTAAAAGAAAGCCTCCCATGCATCCGTCTCCCGGGGAGAGGTTTGTGTTGCAGCTTTGATCCGGTGTTGAGGGTGTTTTCCAATTACTTCAGCCCTCTGTTGTTTCAAATGACGTCCCCTCGTGAGGGTTTTGGATAAACAAGTCTGAGATGCTTTTTATGTTTGTTTTTTTTGAAAATAAAAGTAGTTTCAATAAAAGGTACGAAAATGAAGAACGCTTTCTTTTTTCTTCGCCCTCTGCGATTGATCAAACCAAACCTTTTTCGTTTTTTTTTTCCCCATCCGTTCACTTTCTGACACATCCACTCAGCGTGCGTCAGACTCCAACTCTTTTAACTGCATCTATTATTTACAGACCGTGAGCATCCTCAAGTTCCCTCCCCGAGGCCGTGTTTTAACACACAGTCAGAATATGGACCCTGCCTCTGCTGTTAATGAGTTACAGCCGCTCAGCAAAGACACCGTGCTGCGTTCGCCAAACGCCCTTTTTCATGTCGCTCTTTTGAGTTTGCTTTGGCGTTATGATCTGCCCCACTGCTCCTCTGTTGCCCCTTTGCAGTTTTCTCTTTGTTTGTTTTCTCTTATCACCTCCCTGTACTTGAAGTGTATTTGGATATTATCTGAGGCAGTATATCAAATTATCTGAATCCTGGAGCCTTTTATGTCGCGTGGAGAGATGGAGCAAAGGGTGCAATCATGGTTTATTTATTTTAAAGGCTGATTAAAAACCTTGGGTGTCCTCGCTGCAGCCAGTGCAATGCCTCCTCCAGGACCCATTCAGCTATTAGAAGCCAACATAAAAAATACCACAGGAGCTCTGTAATGGTGCTGCTTGTGTCCTTTTCCCCCCTTTACTCTTATTTATGCAGTCTCATATAAGGATAACCACAGAGCAGCAGAGGGTCAAGAGCGGGTCTGCAGATATTGGTTATTATGGTGATCAAGTATTCTACTGATTATCCCATCAATTAATTAATAATCTGTTTAGAAATACCTTTTGCCTTTAATATTCAGGAGGGTAAATATATATATAAAAGAGAAACAGAAGCAGCGTGATCGTAAACTAAACCAGAATGTGTCAGAGACTCTCGGCATGTTTGTTTATCACATTTCATTTTGGTACATTTACTGGCCAGTGTGGCAGAAAACCTTTCGAGATTTGCTCACCAAATGGAAAATCCACTTGCATTTTGCGCGTGTTAATTTTAAAAACCTGGGGGGAATTATAACCAGGCACCATACTGAGTTACTTAATTAGCCATTACATATAGGCATAATTCTCACTTCTAAAACAAAGCGTGGAGGTGGTCCAGCTGTGCGAGGCTCCTGCAGCAGCCTGCTCTTTGTATTCCTCTGAGGCAAAAAAAATAAATATATATAAATATATATACACAAGGACAAAAAGAATGACAACAAGCTCCGTCTTTGAAGATGCAAAGTGTTTTTCTCTGTCTCACTCTGGGCGGGTAATGAATCAAGTATCTAGTTCAGCTGAGGCAGCAGACAGTGCAAACAGGACTTTATCCACACTATCAGTCACCCACATCCCCTGAGCTCGCTTACAAATGTTTGTGCCACCGCCCGTCTGTGTGTTTGCGTGTGAGCGTGTGTGTGTGTGCACATGACGTCTGCGTCCCTGTGATTTCAAAGCGTCTTCTTAAACGAGACAGATCCATTATTAATCCTCTCTGCCGCCCAGGTGGCTACTTATTTTTATCCTTTATTTCTCTTATTCACACGTGTGTAAACAATGTGTAGGTATTTAGGTGACTCAGCTTTTGTGTGACTGCGACGTGTCGGTGTATTTATGTAAATTAGTCTTTTTTTTTTCTTTTTTTTTACTGAGTTGCATTTTAACATTTTAGGACTTTTCCTTTTGTGTGCATTTCTCGCCTGAAGGCTTCTGTTACTGTTTTATTGAAAGCGTTTTGTAATTGAATAGCAGCTTTGAGGACGCACTGCTTTTCTCTAAAACCGCTGTCTGGAGTGTGAGAATTAAAAAATAAAGGCGGCAAGGGTTAAATCCTGCAAGGCAGTTTTTAGTTTTTGTTTACTAAAGGCTCACCTACGCAGCAGAGACAGGTATCAACGGTGGCGTGAAATTAAATGAGAGTGTTGGAAATGAGAACAGGGGACGGAACAAGGAGGTGGGGAGTGAAACGGGGGTAGACTGAGGAGCTGGGGGAGAGCTGGGGGAGAGTTGGGGGAGCTGAGGTGGCACTGAAGGTTGCGGTGTTCCCTGAAGCTCACCCCTGCTCATTAATTTTCTCATTTAGTCAGAACAGTGGAGTGTGCAAACAAGAACGGGAGCCTTGCCTACTAATGAGGACAAGAGGAGACGAACAGACAGCTTTTACGGTGTGTGTGTTGGTGTGTGTGTGTGGGTGTGTGTGTGTGTGTTGGTGTGTGTGTGAGAGAGAGAGAGAGAGGGAGGAGTGGTCAGATGTAAAGGAAGAAAAATGTGTTTTTGTTTGGGCATGAATGGATTAAAAAGCCTCACTGGGCACAAACAGGAGATGATTTTAATCAATCAATCTGATTTATTTATCTTGTCTTATTATCTTGTTATTTATCTTTGTTCTTTTTGGCTTAGTCTATTAAAGAAGGTGCACGGGGGTGTGACATTTTTTACAGCTTAAAGTGGTTTAAAAAAGTTGAGGATGCGCTGATTGAGACGGCAGTTTGCTTCCAACTTCGTGCCAACAGTGTGTTTCAGTGTAAACCTGTGAATGTGCGTACAGAAACAGTGTTTGGTGTGTAACAGGTTCGCCAGCAGCTGATTAATGCCTGTAGTTTGGGTGTGAGGCACTGAGCAATTGAATGAGTGTAATGCCTAAGTGTCCACATATTTTGGCCACAAGTTGTTTTCCACAAGTTAATTCCTATTAAAAGTTTCCAAAGTTCAAGATGACTTATTTTTTTCTGCCCAAAACTTTTTACTAAATAAGTAACAGACAATTAATGATTATCAAGAGATCAGTTGATATATTTTCTCTTATTTGACTAAATAATTACCTGACTAATTGTTTTGCATTCATAAAAAGTCTACATATGTCTTGCATGGTGGTGCACAGTTACATGTAACCCAAAGGCAAGCAGACACAGTGTTGTCTTGATGCCGACACCTTCCATGTTATCGGTATCTTATGGGCTCAAATGAATGAAGTTTTTTGGATTTAAAGACTGTATTTGGTAGTTTGAGTTGCTCCCCTGCTGTGAGCTACATGTGATTCTTAATTTGAGTAAAATTTATCAGTACTTTGGTCTGAGAAGTTTGCTTTAAGCAGCCGGTTCAGCTGAGGCCAGCATGCACTCAGTCAGTTTATGTCTTTTGCTTGAACCTTTTAATTCATAGTTTTATGCCAAAAAAAAAGGCGATTTCTAAAGATATATCTTGTGAGAGAGCTCTGAAAATGTCAAGTCGTATCGACAGGAGTCCAGATCGTTTAAAGAGTCTTCGACCCCTTTGAAAGAACTCGGCTCCGGCTCTCTTTAAGTTCATGGTGTCAGTCAACCAAAACCTAAAATCTGTCAAACTCTCATGATGTTTAATCCAATTCAACCTCAGACTAATGAATTTAATGGTAAACAGTCACTATATTTGTGCAGTCAGGCTGTGCTTTGCATATTTCCTTAGTAGCCTTTATGTTTTAAGGTTATGCACTGGAAGTAACCAGCATCATGTTGTGTCTGAGTGTGAGATTTAAAACTGTTTTTTTAGTTTAATCATGGAGAACAGATTAACCCCATGAGGGTTTATTGCTTGACCCTCGTTTATAGAGAGACTGTGTCTAAATAACCAAGTCAGAGGGGAAGTTGGTGTGTTATTCTTTGATTTAAAGTAATCGAAGGAGCAGTTATTTCCCGGCAGTGACATTGTTACTGCATCATTTACGCTGTCGTCCTAAATGAAATATGCACTCGTATAAATTAGGTGCTTTCATTAAACCGGAGCTCTGGACACGTGAATGCACATGAACATCTGCAGGGGTGGAAGTGGCACCTAATGATACATTTCCTGCATCTTCTGTAATGGAGTAATTTTCTGCCTGTTTATTACCATATTAAAAGTTTGGCTTCAGTCGGTCATCAAGCAAATTGCGACAGAGTTTCTGGCTCCGTTTTTAAAAGTATAAACAAATGACTGACAGAACCACCGGCACGTTGATCGTTTGTGGTTTAAAGTTAAAGTTCTTCACAACTTTTAGTCGAGGTGATTTATGGGAATGTTCAGTGCCATGTAAGACAGTTAATAACCACATGTGGTCCACTTGTTGTTGACTTCCTGTCCAGCAGGATGAACACACGCAGCGGTGCAGAGGACAGACAGATGAAGTGGAGATAATGTCGGTTGCTACGAACAGGCTCGATAGAGGAGCACATGCCAATGTGCTGATTGATTCAGTGTCTCTGTGTTTTTTGCTCAGGTACAACAGTGTAAATTGAGCGGATCAGATCAGTGCAGCTGTTTTACACCCATTGTTCATTAAATTTGCAGAAAGTAAGAACTCACCTTGCAACGTAGCCGGACTGCTGAGATCTTAAGTTTAAAATCTTGCAGGTCCATCTTGAAAAGCTCCAACTGGATTCATTTGCATTTAGTCAAAGTCCGACTGGATCAGTCAGTGTCCCTTGAGGAAAAAGTGGTGGTGGCTTTGGGTGTGGTTTAGTTTTGATGATAGCGAGAAGCGACTGCAAACTTGTGAACAATGGTGGTTTTATCAGAACTGGACAACATTTCCTGATTAAAAGAAGAGCAGAAAACAGCACTCAGGGCTTTTCTTGATGGAAAAGATGTTTTCACTCTTCTCTCTTCTTCTTCTGGCTGCAGCAAAAGTAATGAATGTGACTCACAAAACTTTTGTCCAGTCGCCTCTCAACATCTTTTTTTTTTTAAATGATCTGCCCCTTCCAAACGCTGTCTATGGGCTGTTACCCAGATGGACACGTGAAATAAATCCCGAGGATGTGAAACATTGCATCTGGTGTGTCAGGTTAAGTGAGCATGACACCTGTTTTCCTTTTAAACGTTGCTGTTCAGCATCGTTCATAGAGTTAATATAACTGAGGAGGCAGTTTGGCCCTTTGTGCTCAGATTACTTTGGCACGAATATAACACTCATCTAAATATAGTGTAAATGACAGCACAGCGGGTGTGTATTGGCATGTTTTAGATCCCTCAGCTGTAACAAAGAAATATTGATTCATTTGCTTCTTGTGTTGATGAAAATGTGAGGTATCTGTGTTCATTTTTGCTCTCAGTTATTGATGAATTATTTGTAAGTTTCTTTGTTTTCTAATCAATATGTTCATCATTTTCTCATTTGGATGCTGTTAAATATGCTATATATAAGAATTAAAACACAAAAGTATAGTTAAAGCTAACAAAAGATCCTTTCAACCTCTGCTTCTCAGTTCTCAGAGTAAAATTATATTGTTTTTTATGTCCATGAAATATTGGTATTTATTTGATACACTTGAATCCCCAAGAATCAAACTTTAATGAACAGAATCGAAATTCAGCTCCATTATCCAGCCCCAATAAAAACTTTATACTTATCCAACACTTAAAGACAAAACACCTCTTAAAACTACTTTGCCAGTCTGTGCTGAGCTGCAGAGCTGCTGTGGACTCAATAAAAGAGCTGGTAAACAGAGTTCAGTCCCACAGATTGAAGTGGTATATTAGACCGGGGCGGGTTAGAAGGGACACCTGATTATTAGCCCGAAAGGTGAGCCAGGTAGCAGGTGTGTGTGTTTGTGTGTGAGTAGAAGATGGAGTGAGTTTTGTTTTGTGAGGTTGTGTGTATACAAATGCCTGCAGGTGTTTTGTAATTCACAACCTGTGCCGGCCATGAAAGCAGAGGTTTAGGGAAGCAAGGAGAGATTTTCTGAGGTAGTTTTCCACAGAATGACAGAGAGGCAATATCAAACGCCACTGGCTGCATACATATTTACAGAAAATTGGAAAATGGGTTTCAAAATAGTTTTCTCAAGTGCCAATGCTGCTGCAACACCCTGCTTCTTTTCATCTTTTCCATTTTTTTCCACTTGTCCACTGCTTGCAGATATAAAGTGCCCTTTTTTGTATGTATCTATGTAACATACACAGGTGACGCAGATTGCAAAACTTCTTACTAGTCATCAGTTTTTGGCTACTTTTGCTCCCTGGGAAAGTAATGACTGACCTAAAGATATTACAACAGTTCATTTAAATCAAATCTGTTATAATGCATCAATGACATGCTGTTTTCATAACATAAAAAGAGCAGTAATTAAATAATCCAGGCTGACTGAATTGTAGGACACTGGCCCAAATTATTCAACAAAATCTAAACTGATTTTCTTAGAAAGACGCTAAAAATCCATCTAACTTTGTTTCCAACCAAAGAATATGAAGACAAACAACTGCTCTATTTTTTCAAGTATTTTTTTTTTCCAAGTAGCCGACCATCCCCTGCAGTGCTGATGTTTACCGTGGCCTCTGACCCTTCTGTGGCAGAGAGAAAGATAAAAGTAGAGTTTTCTCTGCAGGGTCAAAAGAGCATCACATTATTAGAAATTCATACCTATTTATGAAAAAAAAAAAAAAGAAACAGATGGATGAAGCATCCCTCTCATGTAACCCACTCGCTCTGAATGCAGAGTGGACTCCAGTGATTTTTCTGTTGGCTTTTTAACAGAAGACCAAGGCTGATATGAGCAGGACACTTTAGTGTTCAGATACAGAAAACTGAGAGTCAGCCAGAAGCAGAGAGATTCGACTATTAAGCTTTATTCTGTCTCTGTCCCAGAATAGCAGACAGAGCAGAATGGAGCAGATGATTTGGATTCCTTCCTAATCCAAACAGCATTATTGGTCTTAATAAAACGTGTCTCCAAAATCCTTGCATATAATCAGCTTAATAATAAAACCAATGCAAGCGAGCGTGAGACACAAGTCTATCTAATGCAGCTAATGACGGTTCATTGCCTCCCAGTGAAATTAATCGATGGAAATCTCTTTTGACCCCCCCCCCTTACCCACTCGTTTCTGCAGCTGAGTTTACTCTCTGTTTTGTCGATAGCGCCCACAAATGCAGCAAAAGCACAGAGAGAGGATTTGCTTTCCAAACACCAGGGAGAAGGACATTGATTGCACATTTGTAGGCAGGTGTTTTGCATTTTTATGGGACAGCACCGTCAACAGGAGAGCGTCCTTGTAAAAAAAGCAACATAGACTTGCAAAAATCAGGACAGAGAAGGTCTAGTCTCTTCAGCTTTTCAGCTGACCAACCTGAAGATTTGCAGCCTTCAGAGGTGTTGGTACAAACATGCATCACTTGATGTTTGTGGTGGAGAAACACTTTCTGGGAAGCTTTGAGTTTTGTATGAAATGTCAGAGTTGTGTTGTCTCTTTCTGACCGACTCTGGCTGAAAGTCAGTTCTGAGAAATACTTTAAAAATGTTTTAGTTAATTTTAGATTTGATTAACTAAAAACAATAACATGGGATAATGATATTCATAAAGGTTCTTTTGCCTTCGGCTGCACCTCTAAAGAAACTAAGACGAAAAACAAAACTTTAGAAAATGTTCTGAGCAGATTTACTATACAGGGACCAATTCGCACCTTATCAATTCCTGATTTATCTCAGATTCTTTAAAGGTTACTGTTTTTCCAGGTACACCGAATGTCAAAAAAAATAAAAATAAAACCCCGTCGTGTCGCTTTGTGAGTGAGCGGCGAGTGCACAGAATACAAACAGCCAGCAGTTTTAATCAGCGATAGAATGTCAGAGCACAGCAGTGAACCATGTCGGCGGAGCGTGTGGGGCTTAAAAACATACCGACAACAATACGTCTGCAGAAAGTATTTCATGAAACAAACACATAAAACACACAATCTTTAGTTTTGGACCTGTTGTTTGTTTTTGGCTCTGACAAAAACAAACACAGAATCAGACCTTTACATTTTAAAAAAATGTGACTTTTTTCCTCCATCTTTAATCTGCTTTGCTTGTTTATTCCTGACCTGTGCACATATCTGGAATAAGATGATATTAAATGGCATTTGGGTATAACTGTAGTTCAGACCTGGTCCTGACTGGCCACAGTGACTATCTTCACTCCATAGATGTTAAACAAAACTCCTCAGGACTCCTTAACATGTTAAGAAAACGTGACAAATGTATTCTTGTAGAACAGAGGTAAGGATACCAATAAGAAACATATTAAGTTATATTAGGGCTGTCAGTCGATTAAAATTCTTAATCACGATTAATCGCATTAGTGTCCTGAGTTAACGCGCGATTAATCGCGATTAATTGCAAATTTTTTACCCTGCTCTATATGTAACTTAAAAAGATATTTATTGTGTTTCTTATACTCTAAGACAAATTGGAGAGGACAATAATAATTCCTTGGCCATCATGTGGTATTTAAGACTGGACGTGCTCTGGTGGTAATGCAGTTCACATTTACAATAAATACAAATTACTTTTGTTTTGACCAGAGAACCATCGGGCAAAACTTTAAAGCTAAACT
>JAPZDV010000009.1:4134909-4147940 GCA_029814665.1 Acanthurus lineatus
CTGCTTTGTAACCGTTTGCAATGTTATTTTAGCGCCACTTCCTGAAACTACGGGAGCTGGCAAGGCACAGACCGTGCATGCGTTAATCGTGCGTTAAAAAAATTAATGTCGTTAAAAGGAGTTTGAGTTAACGCGTTATTAACACGTTAACTTCAACAGCCCTAAGTTATATATTATATTTCGCACCTGCCTCCTTTGGTCCAGACTTTAAGACTTTTTGACAGTTTGATCCAAACCAAAATAGCACGTGTGAAACATCTCCAGGTCCATATTCCCGATCAAATGACCATAATTTGGTCCGACCAAAAGAAGTGGTCTCATTCTGGATCAAACTGAACCATGGTTGGATCCGTGTCCAGTGTGAAAGCAAAGGTTCGGACCTTTGCGCCTTTGTACCAATGACAGGAAGTTCCAACAAGCTACCTGGAAAACAATTAACTATTGCCAAAACAAAAAAAGAGTTGAGGAACTACGTAGACAGAAGAGTAGACCAAATGTCTTATTAACATTTGGTCCAAAGAACTGAGCTATGAGAGCACTGTAAAACTGAAGGACTTGACGTTTGACATTTGCAGTGGGAGATGAGATACATGCTGGAAATTTGCTATCTACTTAGAGCTGATTTGAACAGTCTAAAAGCAGCGACGTATAGCTCTTTGATGCCGATGTGAAGCTGACAGAAACAAGTCACCAGCAGCATACAGCTCTTTGTTCTCCGTCTGAAAGGGTTTGAGAAGAATCAGTGTGTAAATGGCTCCAAGCAGCTCAATATGGTTTTTCACACTTCACACTAATAACTCTTTCCAGCAGCCGAAGATAAGGCCCATCATCTCTCAGCTTCTTAAGGCCCTTTTACTTTCGTCCTGCTCATTGAGGAAGTGAGGAGTGATTAATTTGTTGATGGTTGCTGGAGGCGGGAAGGCTCCCCGGAGCTTCATCACGTTTCAAGGTCTCTATCAAGCCAAAGTTCCCTCAAGCATCTTTTGAAGAAAAAAAAAAATCTCTTCCCAGGATATGCATTTTTTAAAAATAGCTCAGACAAAAAGTTTTTGCATATTCATGTCGAGTGCCGTAGCTGTACGAACACAAGAGGAGTCCAGGTTAAGTAAAAGAAAAAAAAAAAGCTCCAGATGTGTGTTTGACACTGAATCCGGATTCTCTGATTGGTTGTGAAACGAGACACGCAAAGCAAATCTCCAGTGTTAGAGGAGCCGCTCGGTTAACTGAATACATTAACTCGCTTTGTGTGGGGTTGTTCTTTAGTGCAAACGAGTATCTCCAGCACGCTCTCTTCATTAAATCCTCCAAGTGCTTTGATGGCAAGACGTGGCCAAATTCTGCACTGTGTGGTGATTATCCAGAAAAAACATTTAATCACAGAGGGAATTTAGAGTTTTCTAAGTAAGGGAAATGTAGCGTGTTGTAATGCAACTATGGAAACAACATTAAAGATGATTTTCTTGGCCTAGTTAAATATAGTATTTCCCTGGGACTTGGGACTTTGTGAAAAGCCTGCCTGTGTGGCGACTGGGATCTGACTGAGCGAGGACTTTCTGTAAATTAGTAGCAAGTGTTTGAGCCAGGATTGTCAAATGGGCCCTGCAGTGCTTGTACATCTATTCATGCTACGATATCATATCAAGTCAGTGCCGTGCAAGTTCACACTTTCAGAAGAGCTGGCACAAAACTCAGATCACTCAGATTAAAATGAACTTGTTCGAGTTCATAGTTCACAGTTTTGAATTTTGAACTAAGTTGGCAGAGTTTCTTTTTAAACACCCAGCAGGCAGGATTTGCACAAAAATGTGAGATTTGTATTGTAGTTAAAAAACACTTGATATTTATTCGACACCAGTAGATGAACATCTTGCTGAGCCTTTATGTTTCAAACCCAACATTAATAAAAAAACGATATTTATATAGACAGATTTTACAACCTGTGCATTCATTTAAAATTATAAATAAAGTGTCCTTCCTTTGAATAGCCTCACTACTTACTACAAACCAAAGGTCAATAAATGAGACACAAGTGACCAACAATCATTTAAAAAGGCACACCTGCAGTTGTTGTAAAGTTACTCACTCAACATCTGCTCTTAGTTTAACTTCTCTGTTTAACTATTCTCAGCACATTATAACCAGTTCACTCGGCTTCTGTGTCCCTCTGTGCTCCTCACAGTTTCCAAACATTTTTAACACAAAAGGGGTTCAGACACAACTGAGACAGAGATTGTTAGAAACATCAGAAAGGCCTCAAATGCCTCATGAAGGTAGAAGTTTATAACCAGTGTGACTGATGTAGAAATCACAGCTGGAGGATATTCGCTGAGCGTTTAAGCATCAGAGCAAGTCAGACAACTGAGCGGGTGTGTTTGATTTGTGTCACTTAGTGCGCTTACCGGGTGGTGCATTAAATGAGTAACTAATTACGGTTAATGCAACTTCAATTATTAACTTATTACCATTTAACTGTCTGGGTGTGGTTGCAGTTTAATGCCACATTTAAAGTTAACAACGGTCATGTCCACATTTATTAGCTTTTCTTAGGGTTCATTCAGTTCACTGTTCACTTTTCTTATGGCCACTGGATAAAGGATGCTGTAACCTTTGTGGAAAATAAAAAATTAACCACTCCTTTCGTGACTCTAACATAAAGTTTTCTAGTTTATTTCGACCCTCACCAGGAGACGTCAGGTCCCCTCAGTTGCATGTTTCCTCCTTTTCGAAGTGCAGCCCGCTGCACTGCAACAACATCCTGAGCCTTCTGACTGAATCTTGTTTTCCCCATATTAGCACAGAAAATGTCCAGTTTGTCATGTTATTGTGAACAGAATGTACAGTGTCTGCATGCAGAGAGGGATTTCGTCTCCACTGCTGAGCACAAAACCTTAAAAACAGCACAGCAGAGGCCCTCCACCCTCTTTTTGTTTTTCACAAACACTGTAAGATGCTTTCAAATAAATAAAGTCATTAATTATTGCAGTTACATTTTTAAAATAAGAAGGATTGCAGATGATATTTCTCAATTTAATTTTTGGTGCATTTCATTTGTCTTCTCTCAGTTGACAGACGACACCAGTGATTGGTTTCGCTCACAGTATTATGGAGCAAGCAATTTAAAATAGTCCCGACTTTTCTGTTTATTCAATCAAAAAATGGTTTTGAATCGCAAATCGATTTTGAATTAAATTGTGACCCCCAAAAATTGCAAGACATTCACTTATTCAGCTCATCCATTCACAGACATTTAACTGCAGTAACAAGTTTCTCCAAACTCAACAGGCAGCGGGAACATTGTCCTCAGGCCTGGTCGGCTCGGTGCAGAAACCCGACTCTGGTGCATTGGCATACGAGTCCGTATGATCACCAGATGAGTCAAAAGGTTTGTTGCACTGAACGATCTCAGCAGCAACAAGTGCATCTAGCTGCATCGAGCCCTGAGAGGAGAACATGTCAAACCGAATCAAACTTAAGTTTTTAACAACATCTTCTCAGTGTTTTGTATTTTGACCATGGCTGTTCCTCACTGAGCCAGAAAAGATCTGTTTATTCTTTTTTTCCAGCAATAGTTTGCTTTGCATATCTACTGAATAACAAACAACTCCATTTTATATTTTAGCTAAATCACTAAACATAATATAAATATAGATTTTACAATCCAAACATGAAAAGCCTGCTAACATCTTTCTTTCTGGGTTTAATTCATGAGAGAGAATTAGTCGCAGCGATGTTAAATGATGAGATATTTTGATGTTTTATTGAAGATGTTCTTGTGATGTTTTGCTATGTCGCAAATTATCGTCAATCACTGCTCTCTTGTTGATAAGAAAACAAAGTATTGGTGTTATTCTCCCTCAGATTTATTACATGCCTGACACACAAACAGGAAAAGATGTATATGATTGTGAGCACATGGAGAGAAAACATTCCTGTGCATGCTTTGCATACATTCCCGCTCTTCAAAATGCAGAGACGGTAAAGTCTTGCTGTGATGCACCAGTAGATTTGATTAGCCGAACCCAAATGCATCCTTGCATCCGCTCACACACACATTCACACACACACACACACATGCAGACACAGTGTGACAACAAAAAGCATTAAAAACACAAACCCAGACCAACAAACAAGTCCACAGCAAGAGAAATCTCACCAGCTCAACATCCCATCAATAATTCAGCAACCACTGGCGTGAGAGGCAACGCTAAGAGAAAGAGAATAAGAGGAAGAAGGAGAGGGAGAGAGAGAGAGAGGGAGAGGGAGAGAGAGAGAGGGGAAAGGCACGATGCCTGGAAAAGCAGTACGACAGAAGTGATGAAAGTGAAGGATGGCTGAGGGATACGAAATGAGAAGCATTTGCGTAATGGTATTAGAGGCGGAGTTTGCCTGCAGGGAGACGTATTGTCTGGTCTCTGAACTGATCATCATTCCGTCCTCAGAGGAGTTGACCTCAGTGCAGAGGCTCAGATCCTATTAGTTCAAATCACTCTGCCATAATTAGTCTCTCACCAGCCGTCTGACCTCTGCTCACTACATCTGCATAACTCTAATATGTTTGCCTTCACTCCACTTCTCTGCCTCACCTCTGATAGCGCAATATTTTCCCACTGTGTCAGAGAAACTCTTGCTAATCAAAAAAAAAATATATCTGCATATTACTCTTTGCTGTTTTTTTTTTTTTCATGGCTCAGAGCAGTTGTTCATCACACAGCTCATTGTTCTGCTCAATCATTTACAGCCTACAAATCCTCCCTTACCATCCAAACTCTGGGTAAATCATCACTGAGTCACTCATCCTCATTAGCTTCTGTGTGAATGAATAGAAATCAAGCAGACTGGTTCTGTTGTCTCACCACTATTTGTCTGTCTACAGAAATGAAGTTTTCTGTCTAAACTCTGTGAGATTTTTCTCTCGAATAATTCCAAGTTAGTCTTAAAGTGATGACATAAAATATAATCAAGTTTTACAACTAAATGTCCTTTCAAACGTTTCTTAAAGTAACTAAACTAAACTTATTACTGGGAAGAGTAATATAATCGTAGTGACTTTAATCCAGCTGTGGCTGCAGTCCTGAGTTGAGAAAAAGCTCTTTACATTTTGTCTGTTGAATCACTTCACTTTTTCTTTTTTAGCTGCGTCATTGTTCAAAGAGCAATTCAGGATCAGCAGCGTGGCAGTATATAAACTTTACAACAAAGACTCAACCACAAAACTAATTGTAATGGAAGAATAAAAGGATAAGAAAACAGAGAGAAGCTTGATGCTGAATAGCACGAGGCGGAGAGATATGACCTGTGTGTCTGCTTGAGCTCTTGTGCTGACTGTCAATGAAGTCGACTAAACTACTTTTGCGCTGATGCAGCCTCCTCTGCTCCCGTTCAGTGTGATTGACTCTGTGGTTGACATCACTGTCAGCCGCCCAGCAGGACCTGTGATGAGCTTTATTACTGAACAATCACCAGAATACACACCTGGTCTTTCCTCTGACCGTGTGGAAATCTGATGTTTTTACGTCAGATGTGATGTGCAAAGGCATTAAAACACTTACACATAAGACAAAGCTGAAATAGGAAGTCAGGTGCGCTGGATGCTTGTGTGGCTGAGTGTGTTTATAGGAACACCCATGAATTTATGAACAAAAAGCATCTGACAAACTGATGTAGCAAAAGAAACCCCAAATTTTGAAGCATGGGTGAAGCGTGCCGTCACTTTGAAGCTGGTAAAAAGACATTATTAGTGTTGATGTGATAGCCAAACTTGTTATCTTGATTGCAGGATGGTTATCGTTTTAAACCATCCCCAAAACCTTCAAAACATTGTTCATGAGTGGCTAAAAGTGGACTGGAAATTGTTCAACAAAGCAGCAGAAACTAAGTTGGGCAGTAAAGTACCAAAAGTTATTTGTGTTCACTGTTAAAAAGTAATTTTGTATGTGTTCAACCTTTTTTTTTTCTTCAAATAAGGCTTCATATAATGATGATAATAATTATTATCATTATTAGGCACATTCTGTGATTTCTGGATCTCTACCACAGGTGTGTGTTTTGGAACATTTAAAGAGTGTAAACTTTGAAAGGCCTTAGATGATGGATGATTTTAATATCACATCTTCTGATCTGCGATTTAAAACCAATCTAAAGTGCACGCAGAGGGAGTATTTTTCTTTACCCTTACCACAATAAAAATGACCTGCTGAAATACCTTATATTTCTCACCACACTCCGTTTTAATTTCTGTCTTAGAGATCTGGGGCTGCTGGTGACATGGGTGGAATTATTTTCCTTATAAATACTCTAAAATGCCATTCAGCACTTACCTCTTGAAACATGTGATTAGCTAAAATGCCAGCAGGATTGATGAGTTTACTGACTGTCGAGCATGTCAAACATTTCATTCCCCTGCTCTCTGTGGAACACTAATGCTTTAGATTGGGGTTAAAGTCTGTGTTCAAGTCAAATTTACAGACCAGATTTAGTAATTCAGGGTGAACCCAAGAGATTTGTATCAAGCCTGTTGAAAGATGAAAAGCTCCACAGCAAATGTTCCCATGTTTTTTTGATGAGTTTGAACCTCTGGCTTTTCAAAAGAAAAGACAAAAGTTATAACAGATGCCGGCTAACATAAGACCTGCTGTACTACCAATCACATCTTGGATGAGTTTAGTTCATTTTATTTATGGAACAGTATCTACTTTACAGATTACTAGCTTGTGTTTGTCTCACAGACAACCAGCCAGTCAGACAACCAGCCAGTCATTAACGAGTGTAATAAAGCAGGAGATTCATTCGCCATCTCTAGACACGTAAAAATGACTCCTGGGAAAGTCAAATGTTTTAATGTGGTTTGAGATAAAAAGAGGCAACAGTTTGGCTCAACGTCAAGGTGCTGCCTTTATTTCAAAAAAATTAAAGAGGAACGATCACGAGTCAGCTCACGTCGCCTCATCAGAGTTGCATATTTGCTCAAGCTGTGAGCTTTTTCAGGAGGAAAAGAGTGAGAGTCCGCCTTTTTTTTAGATTTGAATGTTTTTAGGAGGCTCAGAAAGATAAAACTTTCCAGTATTTTATAAAGAAAAAGAAGAGGCTAAGGTCCGTAGAAATAAATAAAAGTTCTGTTCCAACTTATCAACCATCTTGTGACACCGCAGGTTTATTCAGTAAATCCATTTGGGGGTCGTGACCCTTCGGTCGGGAGCCTCTGCAGAGAGAAGTGTGCATTTCTTCACAGATACACCTTCAAAAAAATGTCAGAAAACAGTTAAAAACATATAACACACCATGCATACAAAGCCTCACTGGTGTAAGGCTGAAACAGTGGGATTTTATCATGCTTTTTTACATATCAGGTTTGATTATTAACATGTCCTTTGTGCATTATGCATCTATAGTCACATACAAATGATCTTCTGCCTAAATGTCATGTGAAGTCTGAGGGGAGAAGCAGATAATGTCAACTTTATGCCTGTGGACCCGAGTGACTTTCTGCTTTGGGTTTCATATCTGATCTGATCTCTGGACATGGCCGCTGTGTCGACCCACACGGCTGAGCTGCGAACCTGAACCTTTCAGTTCCTCTACAGCACAACGGTCTCTGCGTCGCGTCCCGTGGGAAAAACCTGAAGCCATGTACCTTCCTCTGATGTTTGACCTCATGTTGACCTTGTGCGACAGCAAAGAGACGTCTCTTCACTCAGACGAGAGCGCTGTTTTCTACTTTCTCTGCTTCTTCCTGCTATCGCACTGAAATGACTCGTACTTACTCTACAATAAAGGCCTTAAAAATGTTCTTTCCGTCACAGTCTTACCTTTTGTGACACCGTAGACCCTCCACAGTAAAGGGGTTTCTGCTGACTATGTGCAGAACTGGCGGCCATTCAACTTTCCCACACAAGGGACAAAGTAAAAATTTCCTGTTTCCAGAGTGTAATTACAGTCCTGCACAAGTTTAATGAAACCTGTGTTGTTATTTCCTCCCCCCTGCTCCAGGACTGGACGTGTTTAATCATTTACAGTGTTTGGTATGAAAAGAGCCATCGAGGTGGCGACTATTATGAGCACGTCTGCAGTTTGGAAAACACAGACAGAGGTGAGGGGCTTGAGGAAAAGGGGGTGATGACCACGTGGCTGAGAGTCCAACGACGCCTGTGCATGAAAACTGTGAGGAAATCAAATACATTAAGGTCTCGCTACATAAGAGGCTCTCCGACAACAGTTAGCACTTCCTGTGCTTATTTTTCAGCTCCAGTGCAGATGTAAAACAGCAGCGTTTGTTGTGATTGTTCATCTGCTGGTGGCGATCGTTTGTTTTTCATGCAGCACATCCACGCGCAGTGGTCAGGCTGCATAGTAATAGACTCTTAAAACTCAGGTGAACAGAGGTCGCATCGTCCTATTTCCTGAAAACTTGAGTGACAGAAAATCGGTGGAGTTGCACAAATTAATTCTGTCAGTGAAGAATGGTTTTGTACTTTAAAATGCTTTAAGAAACGAGTGCATTTGTTTAGCACTTACTCCCAACCTGCCTCTCTGACTTAATAGTATAGGTATTGACTCCCTACATTACCCACAATGACCTTCAACGATCTTCAGATAACACCGCGAACATGTTGCTTATTTATAGTTTTACACAGAGAACTACAGGTTGAATACTGTCAGACTCCTCTGCACAGGGTTTGTTTCTTGCAGAATATAAATACAACTCTAGGAAAAATGACAGAAACTGAAATAAACACACATATCACCAAATAAACCACAGCTGTGCTAAAATTATCAGTCAGTTATTGCAGAGCCAACAATGTTAAAAGAGAACATTTTCCTGGTTATGTCAGGACACTTTCTCAGGTTCTGGGAAACAGTTTTCAATCATTTCTGACCTTTTAGTGACCAAATTACTAATTTGTAAGTCCACTTCAAGTAGATTTAAATGTGTTTATGGAAGGTTTTAATAAGAAGTTAGACAGTTTTAAGTGTCTTTTGGGTGCCATTTTGGGTTCTGAGTCAGTTTTACTTAAAGGGAAATCATTTCTGTTGAATAACAGTAATATTTGTAGAAATGCGTGTTTTTAAACTTAATTACAGAAAAGTGATATGTGACATTTCCAAATTAACATGTCTAAAATGACTTTTTTATGTATTTTGTTGATTGTATTTACAATGTCATATATCATAAGGTATATTTATATTCTTTCAAGCAAGGTATCGAACAAAGTTAAATTTTGATATTAGCACTGAACCTCATATATCGAAACATCACCTTCATCTTAATTATTCAGCCTTTTTTCTGCTTCCTTCTCTGATGTCTTTGAAATCGTAAAGTCTTAATATAAATATGTGCACGTGCAACAGTATGCAGGTGTTTTGTGCTCACGAGCAGGCTGCAAACATGAATATGTTCCTGTACACTCATGGCCTCTGCCTCGGTAATACATGCTTGGCTTGACTGAACACTCACTTATTTACACTTGATGAATACTGAAGTGAGCTGTGCAGGGTGGAGGCGAGGACACTGGAGCTGCTCAGGTGTGAGTTGTGCGTTGCAGTCGGATGTGTTAAGATTAGGTCTCCTCTCTGGACCAGTGACTGTTTACAACATTATTTTTGGAGATGGAGAAGAGATGACATTTTCATTTTTTTTTTTTCCGCTGTCATCTCAGCGTGGCTGGCTGCAACGCCGGCGGACTCCTCCTCTTCTTTACAGTGTCTAATTCATCGCTGGGTGTTAATGGTTTGTGCGGCCTCAGTAAAAAAAAAAAAAGCTTTTGTTTTCACAGCTTCTTTGAGAGTACATCCAAGATGTTTTGTCTCCATGACGACAGTTTTTAAAGATTTTTTTTTTCTTTTCGCCTCATCTTTTCTCCTCTTGAACGCTCCCACACGGGCCCAAGTGCCGGAGTCTTATCACGCATGCTGCCTTTGAGATAAATGAACTTCCTGTGAGTGACAGGAAGTGCAGATTAAAGATGGCACAGAGTATTTCCTGGAGAGGTGGGCAGCCATGGAGGAAATGAGCTGACACAGGGAATTTAATAACACAGAAAATGCATTGAATATGCGAGCCAGAGGGCGGAGGGGCTGCTTCAGCCTGTAATAAATGCACACATCCACACGCTGTATTTTGATGTGTGTAGCTGTGAGGAAGTTTACCGCGCATGTTTCTTTGATTAGACATTAGACCGTATCAATATTCATGTAAAGACTTCATGAGATTTTTTTTTAAAAAAGAAAAGCTTTGAAGTATATAATCACTCATGGCACTTTTGGCTGTTCAGTCTGCTTCAGTATTACTGCTCATTTTCATTCATCAGCTCGATGCTAATTGTGGTTCTCTGTGCAACATATGCTCGCCTCGGCCTCCATATCAGTGATTTTTCACACTCTCCCCCCCTTCTTTCATTGTCCCCCATAAGTTATTTAGCTGTTTCTGTACCTCCTTCTGTTTCTACATGTTTCCTCCTCATCTGTCGCCCACTCATCTTTTATTTATTCCGAGCTCGCTTTCTCCTCCTTCCCTTCCTCCCTCCCTCCCTTTTTTTTTGCCTCTCTGTCTCTTTCTTCTCTGAACTCCTTTTGCTTTGGCCTCAGTTTGATTAGAAGTGAGTCAAGCTGTGTTTTGAGCTCATATTTCTGTCGGTGAAGGAACAATGTGGAACTGAGCGTGACTGATAGCAGGTAGACTGGTATGGACGCTCCAGTCTCTCCCTCCTTTTATCTCTCATATAAATATATTTATATTTAAATAAATTCATACAGAGAATCCAGTGTTTTCTGTAAGCAGAGAACATGATCAGAATTGCAGGGTTTTACATAACAGAATACACTGTAAAACATAGAATATAGAAGAAGATGACATGATTAAATTCCTGTTTTTTTCATTATAATCTTAAGTGTTTTTTGCAGTTTTTAAGCTAAATGAACAATAACAAATTGTGCCTGTATATTTTAGTGTCATGTGTGCACGTGCTGCTTCTGTCCTCCAGACGCTCTTCATAAAAAAGGATCATAAAAGGGACACAGATTTTTAAAAATTAGCAAATAAAACTCAATCTGGGAAAAAAAAAATTCTTTTAGTTGTTCAAATACATCATCTACATCCACGATCTCTATTTCTCTCACACTATAATCCACACAAACAAACATACATGCACACACACCCATCTTTCTCTCTGTCATTGACCAGGTTGATCTTTGCATCCATTAATAAAGATGAGGTCCTCTCTGCAGGATGATTTATCAATAAGCAATAAGACCTCGGTGTTGATACCATAAAAGTTGATTTGCCGGATCCTTAATAACAGTTGTTTGCTCCTGACTGCAGGCGCCGGGCACCCTGGGGATCCCGCTCCTTCTGCTGCTGCTGGTATTGCAGTTTTAAATCCTGACGCTGCTGGAGTAGAGTGGATGTAGAGAGACTTTAGCCTAGTTTTTATTCTAATACAGGCACAGCTGGAATCCATAGGAGCCCTGTCACACTCTTCATTCTGTGTCTGCATAATAAGAGCCATAAAAAACACTGATGAAATCCTAATTTTCATCTGAGCAAGGAGGTGAGAATTAAGTCCCGGGTATAACAGGGGGGTACTATGCATGATTAAACAGAACAAAGTAATGGGAAAAATAAATTACACACTGTGAGTTTCAGTTACACGATTGTTAAATGGCTAGGAAAGGTTATTTTGTGGCTGCTTTTGTGTGTATTTCCTGGCCTCATGTGCAAATAAATGCATCTAAAGAAATGAGAATGCAATTAGTTTCTAATTCAGAAATGTGCCCTTTTCTTTGCTCTTTGGCTCAAACTGGCTGCAAAAACAGATTAACAGTACAAGGTGTTTTTTTTCCACCCAATTAATTCTCAAAAAAAAACCTGTACTATCCAGAAGTGTACACATAAGAGCTGATTGCTCATGAAGCACATCTGAAAAACACATTGACAGGTGTGCACTGTTCAATTTTTAGTCTAACTTGTAAATTCAGTCAGTTTTAAGCTTCTGTCAGTTAAACAACAAGTAAGAGAAATAATTAAACAGCTGCAGGGTGTTAAGTTTTACTGACAGCTGCAAATCAGTGTAAATTAAGAGCACATCTGACTCAGCACGAGTGCATAAAAGGATGTTTTTATTCACCTCTGCAACGTTTTCCTTCACGGTAAACAGAAAGACCAAAAATAAAACCAAAGCAGATGAGAAAACATGACTTCCTGCTAGAATATAATAAATAAGTGTATATGAGAGGAGTTTTCATTAAATAAAAGCCTGTTCACTCTGCAGCTCAGGTGACAGACTGAATTTATAGTATTTTCATCACTAATGATTAATCTCCTGAACGCTTAAAATGATACTCAACACTGAGCACTTTTTACAAGAACACAAAAGCAGAATATTTCCTCTAAATACACTGAATTAAGAAAAATGGAGGCGAGAACTTGAGGCATCCTATTTGTTTTCCTGCTGTGATCATTTACAGGAGTGACGGTAAAAGAGACTGTAAGTAGCAGTTTTAAGATCTAATTTGCAAGTAATTTAACAAGTAATTTGAAAAATTATTGCTCCAAAGGGCTGATGAGAAAAGTTACCTCGTAACTTTTTGAATTAGTTGTAAGTAATGACTGTTAGTGAAACGCTCCTTGAGTTATGAGCATCAACACTGCTGTCAAATCTCTTTTCCCTCCTTCTCTGTTTTACTCTTCCCGGCTACAATCTCCGTCACTCCCACTCTCATTAATGACTATCTTCCTCCGTAGGACACCATTACGCACAAGCCAGCAAAGATTTAAAGCTTCTTGGTCACAGCCAGTGATTGTTTTCTTTTATTTCTCCGAACTGCAGCTGATGAAAGAGAACTAATTAGCCAGTTCATTTTAACTGAATTGGATGGGTGGTTTTTTTGGGTTTCATCTTTAGGATTACAGACCAACATGTTAAGTTTTTTTTTTTTTTTTTGGGAAGGAAACTCTGAGTGGGAAAACAAATCTGTCTGCAAAGTATTTTCATGAACATATGGTTCGTTTGTGGCGTTTCTCTCAGCAGGAAATGAGC
>JAPZDV010000009.1:4157230-4184531 GCA_029814665.1 Acanthurus lineatus
CAGCTCCATGTATAAGTGCACCATATGTAAGTTTTTGGACCAAGAAATTAGTGCCAGTTCACATGTCATGGGAGAAAAAATTGGAGTAAATCTGGTCAAAAATGGGTGTTTATCGAGGTTAATAACTCCTCATAAACTTCCTGAATTCAGCATTTTCTCTTTCACTAAATGAGACAGGCTTAGTTTTCATGTTAACTCCAAGTTTGACATTAATAAATCTTTTATCTGTACCTTTTTTCTTAGTAGCAAAAAGCGACGTCCAATCCATCCCAGTAGCAGTTTCCTCATTTCCAGCTGGCACTGATGGTCCCTCTCACCGTTTCACTCGCATCGCCAACAGCAGGTCACATCAGCTGTTGCTAATTAACAGTAATTGTGTGAGTAACTTGGTGGCGGGCCAATAATGAACTATATTCTGCTTAGCATGTTTTCTGTGCAGCCTGTGTCTGCACATGACCGAAGACTGTCTGCGAGGGAAGAACCTCGGATCTATAAAACACGTCAAAGTGGACTGAGAGAGACGTTTGGTGGATGTTGAATGCACAGAAAATGCCAGCATAGCGATGAGTTTCCCTCAGGAGGCTCACTGATGCTGTCAGCCGTCCAGCACATCCTTCAATTTGATCATTGGGTTTAAAAAGGTGAATGTTTCCTGTTGCTGCTGCTGCTGGTGAAACAAAACTGTGTTATATCAGTCTGTTTTGTCTCAAACAGTTTGGTGTCAACATGGCGTCTTGATCCAAACTTCATCCTGGAAATATCTCTTTTTCCTGGAGAGGCTAAATAACGTCTGAGTCACCATTTCTCTTTGCCTGATTAAACCAAGCTTATCTCTGGAGGATGCTTAAAATATAAGAAAAATAAGTATCTGGAAAGATGTCAAGCAACTTTAAATATGTACATTGGCCTGATATCTTTGGTTGTAATCAACCTCAATCTCTGACAGTGTTGGAAATCACAGTGACTGTGTTGTAGCAAGGATGCGTTTACTTTACATTTCTTCTTTTATCTAAATTTACTCTCCATTATGTTTCCAGAAAATGCAGCATATCAAGCTGTATCAACATTGTGATTCAAGGCACCTGAATCTTTGTGACAGTGAGTGCAGTTGCAGAGAGTTTTCTGTCCATTTTCTTCTAACGTGAAGCCTGTGCGAGCGTCACAGGATTTTACTCTCCAGTGAGAAGTGACGACTCTATTTAGCTGCAGTGTGACAACTGTGGAGAAGACAAGACGAGACGGGATGTGAGAATGGACCCAAAAATAAGCAAACAGCAGCTCAGAACATCACAGGCTGAAAGAGAGACTTTTGATTTACTTTGGATGTTTGGCAATCTGAGAGAGTTTGTACAAAGCCGGCGACCGTTTCAAAATGATGCACTGTATATTCAGCAGTATCAGCTCTGTTTTTTAGCTGCCTGAAACACTTAAAGCCCTGTTACTACACGCTTATTTTCATCCCGTCTGACTGGATAACGTGCTGCTTCTGTTGACTTGCACAGCATTAAGCAGTAAACAAGCGAGTTCATTAGATTGAATAAATGCAGCGTTTAGTTCTTCAGCAGTCTGACGCTCTGTTAGTGTGCATACTGAGCATATTTGCTTGGTGTTTGGATCTTCTCCCCGGTCGCTCCTCTGCCTGTTTGTCCCCGAGTGAACTGGTGAGCAGATGGGAGGTTGTTGGGGCTGAGAGGGGATGGTGACAGTCGGAGGTGGGAGGAGGGGGAGGGGGAGGGTGCGCTGTGGGGGAGAGAAAGAGGAAGCGATGCTGTGCCATGTCTGCTACGTTAACAGGCCTTATGTTTAGGCGAGCCGAGCAGAAGTTGCATGTGTATTTGTCTTGCAGCCTGTCAGCTGCTGTTAAAATGCACTCAGTGAGCCTTTTGATTCGAGCACATCTTTATTTAATGAGGGTTTTTCTTAAAGATTCGTGAACATCTCCGCTGTGAGATCTCTGTCGTGGCACTTCGCAGGTAAAACTTGTTGCTCATCCAGCTAAGCTGTGGTTTAGAGTTTAATAAAACACATTTCAGCAGACAAGTGAATCTAATAAGTTAAAATCTTGAGTGTGTGCAGTTTTCTTGTGAGGACATTTTGCTCCCTATAGCCGTGACTGGAGCTCTTCTCACTTTCATGCTGAAATTATTCCACTATGTCAAATCATCTCGTCCACTTTGGGAAGATTTCTGCGATGGTTACAGGCAGCTGAACACAAGGTGAGGAGTCTGAGCTGCCTGAATGATGAGAGGTCTTGTGAATCAGGGTCCAAGATCACTTTATCCTCTGCTTTTCAAAGTAGATTTACAGCTCCCATCAACTTAAAAAAATGTCTGGCTTTAGTTTTATATCCGGTTTTTACAGAAAAAACTGCTTCACATTTCCATCAGACCTTTGCAAAGTTAGCAAGCGTTAGCATGAAGGGCTAACTTTGCTTTTTAAAAAGAACTGATTGTTGCTTAAAGAAGATCATTTGATCAACATGTTGTTCATTAAAGTTACTGGAAGCTTTAAACACAGTGTGTGGATCCTTTTCCTGCTTTTTGTTTGCCAAACCGGCACACTGTGCAAGTTTTTGTCACTAACTCGGCTTGTTTGCCATATTACTAAAGCAATGCTGCCTGATGATTATCCTGCCAAAGCCTGTTTTTTAATAAAAGAAACTCTTGTAATTCAATATTATAAAAAAAAAAAAAAGGTTAGTCAAATATTTACAGTAACCTGCCAAATCCTGTTAAACTAAAAATACTCTGAGACTTGTACAATCCAAATAAAGGCTGCTAGTCAGACGAGTGTATTTATGTCACATGTTTGATCTGCCACAGGAAGTGCAAATCAAGGTCAACAACTGCTGCGTTTAAGAGTGACCGAACATCAGGCTGCTGTCTGTGGGTCAGATCTTGACCTGATGCAGTGTGTGTGTGTGTGTGTGTAGGTGTAGTCAGGTGTTGCACCTGTAAACACACCCCACAGTGATCGCACAGCTTGGACTGCACCTGCGCTGCACGTCACTGCGGCGAGGTGAGAAGTTCAACCACTGCAGGTCACCTGGCGTTCAGTGGGTCTTTAGCTTGTGATGGAAGTGCGGTTAAGCTGCATCACAGCTACGCTAATCTGATGCAGCTCCGTTTTTCAGACAGCAGTTCGTGTTTGTGCTGAACACAAACTGATGTTTCACCAACAAAAAAACCCGAGCGAGCAGAATCTGTTTCATGTGTAAAGCTTTATTCATACATTGTTTTCTGGCTGAGAGTCCTGTTTTTGCACTCCAGCATCCTTTTTTTTTTACACTGACAGATGAATAAAATATAAAATAGAAGAAAAGGCAGAATGAAAACAAGATAATGGACAGGCTGACAAGAAGCTCAGCTGACATGTCGCTCTGAAATACCTTTGTTCTTTTCAGTAATTGAGTTTATTATAATTTAATTGATATCAAGGACAGTATCTTGTGATTTCCTGGTAAAAATAATTAGTTTGGTTGTCCTGATCTGACTGTGTTGACCTGTAAAAAGCTAATTTATTGGCATCTTCACTGAGGCTATTACTTCTGATCGAAATGATTTAATTGAGCTGTCATTATCCGGTTTTATTCTGCGAGTCCTCAGGATGACACGACTCAGAGGACGTATTTAGCAACTGTCAAACTCAATGACTTTCAAACTACCTTTTCAGGCGTAAGTCAGATATTATATATCAGCTCAGTTGGGAAAGAAAATATTCATTCTTCCATCCTTACAGAAACTTAAAGCGACAGCAGCGTTAGCTTTTTATTTGATTTTATTCATCCTTTTCACTAATTTTGTGTCCAGGCTTTTGGAGCTCTTTTCTGTGTGGCAGATTTTCATTTTTCCTTGTTTTGCAGTTCAGCCTCTGTCCTGCCTTTGTGTGTTTTTTTCTCTCCTGTGGCCTGTTGTTGATCTGGGATGTGGACAAAGACAATGAGTGGCTCAGAGGTTAGCGACTGTGTCCTCCCTCTGTTTTTCTGTGTATTTGAGATTGAGGTCTAAGAGCTTCTAGTAATTCTTGTTTCAGAGAACAATTCTGGTCTTTTCTTTTCAGTCCTGCCCATGAAATTGATCAATGTTGGTGTGTGTGTGAGGGTCAGAGGGGAAGCTACACATCATCAGAGAACAAAAAAAGTGGGAAAAAAGATGGCGGAGTGGACTTGCAGGAGAATATTTTGCCCATCTGTCATAATCATTATTGCTATTATTGCTGACCTGGTCAAGCAGAGATTTATGTTGTGTAAATGGAGCTGAAAAAGTTGCTATAGAACAGTTAGCAGTGATGAATCCGACATGTCTGTTCTCGTGCTGTTGTTTCATGGTGTATTATTTTATTTCTGTTTAAAATGGCCCGAAAACTGCTACGCTCTAGGATATTTCTGGCGGTTAAAATGCAGCAGTATAACAGCATTTATTGATCTAAAACATCAACAGTAAATGTCAAGTTTTGAGGTCAGAAGCAGAGAATCAAAGAACAGAGAGATCTCTCTGCACAAACCGTTTTATATCGACTTTCTGTAATCAAACACAGAGAAATCAATTGTGAAAACAGGCAAAGATACTGATGTGTCTCCAGCTGTGTTTTTAATCAGATCACAGTGCAAAGCAGCCCCAAGACACGAGTGTGTGTGTGTTTGTGTGTTAAAGCTCAGTTGGGGGATAAAAATGTAGATTTCAGTGCATGAATTTGTCAAAAGGTGCTGGTGGGAAAAACTTAACTAATGTATCTATAATTAATAGTTAAGTTATGGTACAAATATGTAAAGTTATATCCTTTTGTTTAAATGAAACTGTTGTCAACTTCAACTTGGAGGCAGATGTTGAATAAAAATTAACAAATCAATGTATTTTTGATAAAAATGAAAAGTCTGTGTCTCGTAAACTTGTGCTGGTTGGTTATCTTGTGGTTAAAGAACGACCGCAGACACAGTTAAAGTGGTTTCAGAAGTTCTGCTTTAGGTGTGATGAAGGTTTTCTGGTTTTATTGAACAGAAATGACTGACGGGAGCGAGTGAAGCCCCCGACGTCTACGCGTCTTTATTCAGAACATCAGTGCATCAGCGTGTTTGCCAGAGGGGTTAGCGGCGCAAGTTGTCGAATGTTTGCAGAGATTTAAGCTGTTTTTTTGCACTTGTGTGTCTTTATCGTGATGTGATTGTTTAGTTTAATCCTGAGAGATTTATTTCAGTGTTCAGTCTTGGAGGCGACAGCTGCCTGTGATTACTTATTCCTTTGTACTCGCAGAGAAGATTGCATTAGATGAGACGTAGCGAAATTGAGCTGACTGAAAGTCTACAGAATGACCACTAGTTGCAATTTCAATGTTGTTTTTATGTCAAGAAACACAAATGTCAATATTTTCTGCTATTCTAAAGCTTTTTACTTTTACAGAAAATCCCAGTGTTGTATTGAAAAGCTGAAAATTATTTTTGTAAACAACAAATTTGATTTTTTATATCTCATCTCTGCTGTTTTAAAGACTATAATTGCAACTCAAGTCACATTAGCAAGAAAAGAAAACAGTATATTTTTAAAGTAGGCTTGTTTGTGTGTCACCACTCGCTCACATCACACACACTCAGGTCTGTTTCTTCCACTTAACCAGCTGCCCGCTGTGACTCTTTATCAGTCAGGAACATCTAAAGGGAAACATTGAGGAAGGAAGATCAAATCTCGTCCAGTTAATTTGCCCTTTTTTTTTTATCCTGACCGTATCAGACACATCTTAATGTGGGAGAGCGACTGCAGTCTGATCAGAGGCCTTGACAGATGGCACTTTACTGCCTGGCAGAGAACTGACCACTCAGACTCAATAAAGATGCCTCTTCTGATTGGTTTGTGTCTAAGTGTCAGTGTCTGTACATTAAGTGAGGGATGCTGGAGCTTCACTCTTATCTCCTGCACTGGTTGGTTGTATCTCCATATCTGCTTTTCAGCCATTTATAGTTTTCCCCTCGGGCTGAACTTGCAACCAACCAGACAATAAAATGTCATATTTTGCTATAAGTTACAGTCAGTTGCTGCCATTTGTAGCTCATTACAGCACGGACATGTAGCCACGCTGCGATGTTGGTACGATACCTGCATGCTAAGTTGATTTTGCACGGAGGGGGTGTTGTGCGATGGTAGAAATGTCGGGTTCCCATCCAACTATCACACACAAAATAGACTAAAAGAAAAGCAAAACAGAAACGTTGAAGCAAGTGTGGTGAATAAACTCATCTATATTATAAGTTAAATCATCTGTTTAACTGCAAATGAAAGGAGTTTCCTTAAAATTAAATCATCACTTATATTCTACACTAACATCAGACACAACAAGTTGAATTCATAAAATGAGATAAAAAGGAAAAGAATATCCAAGGAAACAGAGTGATGTGGTTGAGAGGTCTAAATTTGAAAACAACCCTGAAAGATTAAATTTAGACAGTTATAAAGAAAAATAATAGAGAGAACTGGAAATTTTGAGACAACAAACTTCAATTAAATTCTTAGTCAGGTGCTTTAATTTTAATTTGATTTGAATTAGAGCTTTAAGTTTATTAAAACTAGAATTTTATTGCACTTAACTCTCTTCTAGTTACAGTGAAACATTATTTTCAATCATCATATTTCTGAATTTTTGCTTTTGTCTACTGTTTTAACCATTTTTGATTTAAGTCCTAATCACTTAGGTTTTTAACAATGTAAAGGCCTAATGTTTAGCGATATTAAAGAATTACATTAAGTAAACCTTTTTTATATTGTTAAAAAAAGACAGTAAAAGGTAATTGTTTCACAAAATACACACACAGAGCCCAGATTCTCGTTGTGAATATCAAACATGTTTAACGGCGGCACGTGCAGACTGTCAACACCAACCTGACCGAAGCAAAAAAACAAACCCGCTGTACCTCATGAAGGTTGTTTGAACAGCATCAGATATATAAACCAGCAGTAAATGAGCCCGTGTGCATGGAAATTGTTCTCCTAATGAATCCGTGCGGCCTTCTGCTTCACCTGTCGCACATTTGAACGTGCAGGGAGACGTTTTCAGTTATTTGATTTGCAGCTGCATTTACGTGCCTGGTTGATTCTGGCAGCAGAGCTTTGTTGCATGTAAAACACTCCTTCTCTCTCACTGTGTTTTCTGTCTGTACCGACACTGTAAACTGTCAAGTAAAGGCAGAAATACCTTAGAAAAAGTCTCACACATGGACTGCGATGCTGGAAAACGTTTCCCCACTTTAGCCTCCGGACACAGAATGCTGGGTATTTTCACTGAAGGGTGGAGGATGACAATTTCATACCTGGGCAGTTGAGTTCAGTTTTATCTTCAGGTGGTAATATTGAAGTCAGTGTGGAGTTCACTGTGACTTCCAGCAGTTCATAAAACATTAAATCTGAACTGTGTGATATTTCTGTCATTACCACAAAATTACGTCGTAAAATTGAATCAAAATTTTGATTAATTTTTTTGAATCGCTTTTGTCAGTGTGCTGCCCTTTAAAGTAAAATTTGCTGATATATCCGGTTCTGTGCTTATCAGCTCCGTCTGTATGTAGCAGAATGATTGTATCCAGCCCTTTTTTAAAAAAAAAAAAACTCCAGCGGTGAAGACAAAGACTCATTTTTTGGCCTCTGGACCTTTAATCAGCCTCTTTCACAGATAAGACAGAAAGTCTGGAACCAGGAAAATTAAGGCTGCAGTCCTTCGAGCGGCTGCTTGGCCCGTGACTTACTCTGTTGGCTTCAGAACAAAATTTCTTTTGAAGCCAGTTGCTTGTAGCGCTATTCCCTTCCACTGAGCTTTTTAAAGTTGCTGCAGTCGAGAGACATTTTTTTCTTTTTTTTTCCTAAACAGAATATGGGTCAGGGAGCTGATTTTTGAAAAGCTACTTTATGTTAAGTTACTGAGGCAATGGTATTGATTAATAACTTGATCAATCCCCTGTGGATTTAGTGCACAGTATAATGATTATTTCTGTAAAGCACTATAAAAATCTTTTTTGTGACCCTGCATTTTATACGAAGAAGTGTCTGATACTGAAAGATTTTTTTTGACAAGGTGCCATCTTACAGTCATATAGTTTGGCTGAAATATCTTCATCAACTCTTCATCAAATGAGAGCTTTCAGAAAAGTTTAGCTAGTTTATCCTAGAGTTTAAACTATTTTGTCCTCCTATAGCATCAGTACCAGTAATGAAAGGACCAATGTGTGATATACAGCCAAAATTTTCTAAAAACACAAAAAATAAACAGACATTATCGACAGAATATGTGTCATATCAAACATGTAAGTGTATCGTGTTGCAGAGATATCGACTACAGATAGCATGCTAACCAGCGAGTCCGCACTCGTGCTGTTGCAGGCTTAATTGCTTCGTTAACTCATTGTTACACACACTTAATTAGTTCTTAACAGAGTCAAAAGAAAATAAAACTCAACAAACCCATCTTTGTTTACAGTTTACTGACATAAACTCTTGATCACAGAATAAGAAATAAAGAAAATCCCTGCTGATGATGCCCAGTTATCCTTTGCATTCCCCCCTCTTCACTCCTCTCCTCTGTCCACTTCCTGTATCTTGGTTTCATAATGTCTGCTGTCACATGGGTCTTAGCCGGTCCTGCTGGCTGTGTTCAGCCCTGTTGTGTTCACTGACGGCTGCAGGGACGCATCTGCTGCTCCCAGCTCCGGGCAGACTGATCAGCTCATAAGACCACCGGCTGCATGGCCAACTGAGCGAGAAGCTAACAGCAGCTACAAGCTAAAGCTTAAAAAAAGAGAGTCAGAAAAGATAAAAAAGTGAGCAGTGTTACTCCACCTCATCATTTTTAAATATTTCCCCTTGAAAAGGTGAATTTACTTGAAACCGGACTCCTTTCATTTCCTACCAAGGACACTTTAATGAGAATGTTATGAACCGGAAACAAGAACATTTTCTTGTAAAAAAAAAACCTGGAACCTTTTGAGTGTAAAGACTGATGACAGTCATTGAAATACCTTAAAATCCAAGATGGCCATGAATCATACTTTAAATACCTTTCAGGGTCATATGTGGACACACATCACCTCGGTAGTAACTAGCCAAAAAACGTCTTCTGTATCTTCATCTGTAGACTAAGTATTAATTGTGTAATCAAAGGAGCAGATAGAGAAATAAGTGAAGGCCCCTTTTATTAAAATGAAAATCCTTTTATTGACAACTTCTTGAGAGGAAGGTCAACCGCATAAAATCTCACTCAACAGAATAATAAAATGAAAAAAGTCCTCAAATATCTTAACATAAAGCAGATTTTTGTTTTGCTTTGTATCTGAGTTCATCCCAGTCTGTACTATAGCAGATAGTTGGGGGTTGATTGCAGTTTAAACAGCAGGGTGATGCTATAATGTGTTAATTATTTTTTTTTTAAGTAAGTTCTGACAACTAAACTTATATATTGTCGTTGGTTATGTAACAGCAAAGTGTGAATGAACTGATGAAGCTTCATTTTCTCACTGTGAGGACCTACTGAGGCCAAATTAAAGGCCTGTTGAAATGAAAATGTGTTTTCATTTGCACAAACACTCGCTTCAGTTGTTGATTTTTGGCCCTTTTGCGAGACTGAAAGTGAGAGACTGCAGAGAAACAGCATGACTGAATAGAGTGTGAGGTTTTTTTTTTTCCCTTCAGTCCTTCACAGGCAGACGGAGGAAGATGAAGAGAGTTTTTTGGTCAGAGAGAGTTTCAGCAGAGACGGACATATTGATGTCAGCTGAAAGTCAGCAGCAGTTTCTTTCTCTGCTCTCTGGGGACGACAGCAGACTTTACCAATAAAAACAAAATATGTCACCTTTTTTCCCTCATTGAGGACATGGCACACACTCACATGCAGGTGAATGACCATCGTCTGCAAGATTTCTATCAAAATTTACAAAAGTTGATGCAAAGATGCACATTTATTCATGTGTTTTTTTAAATTTCCCATATGTTTGAGAGTAATTCAGCACATGTGAAGAGTGCAAAGAATCATACAAACAGATGTCTGTATAAGCTAATTAATATAAAAGCCTATTTTAAATCTGAAACACGCATGTTGCTTTCTAATTTAATATGTGTTTAGATTTAACTTCATCACAAGGAAGCAGTATCACTGTTTCTTTAATCTGTTTAATTTTTAGATCTCCTCTGCAGTTTTTCATCATTTTCTATTTTTTTCTGAGATCCTATCTGGTTCCTCCAAACCCTCCCTCTCCATCTGTTCCTTTCATCTCCATCAGTCATTACTTCTTGGCTAATTCAAATGCTAATTGCTCATTTGAGAGATTAATGTTTTGACTGATAACATATTGTGCAGAGCGGAATGACTCTACCTGGAATCTTTTCTCCCGGTGTCACAGAAGAAAATCTTCTTCACTTTTTTATGAGTCATACCTTCAGCTGTTCTTCCTACAGTGAGATGAATTCATTTCTAAGTCGTGGTTGATTGTGGCTCTCCATCACTGTGTGCATTTTATGGTTCCCGGAGCAATTAAGTTCTTATCCCTCAGCCTTTCTGCAGGATATAAACGTAAGTCACTCGATCTTTTGGAAGTCACCCCGGCCAAATTTTCTCTGACTGCTATTTTCACAGCAATATTTTCACTTAATGCTGCTTTTAAACAAGATCTTGTTCTCCGTGCTCGCAGTAAAATGCACCCACGCGTTGATCGTCTTCACTGCAATGTCCTCTGAATTTATCTGCTGCATTTTTCTGTCCAAGAATAAATGAGATTCATATTAAGAACAGAAGTGATGGAGGCATGAGGTGTATTTTCGCAATTTAGTGAAATAAATCCGTGAGGAAAAAATGCATCTCAAAGTGCTTCAGTAATCCAGTAATTAGATAAGAATACTTATAAACCAGGTGTAGCTTCAAAGCTTTGAACTATTCAGTACAGCCCTTATAAAATGGCACTTTAGAGGTGTTTAAGTTTCATTTAATTATTCAGTGGCGGTTAAATTCCACAGTAAAGTAATCAGTCCCTCCATTTATAATAGTCTTTTCATTCTCCAGGTGGTTTTCACCTGAGGTTCCTCTGCTCCTGTTCTCTCTATTCTGTCGGGTTTCTCAGTGAAGATTAATGTGTCTGTTACAGTTTTTCCATTATTAGTATGAAATGTTTCTGATTGGCCGCTCTGATTGGCAGCAATAGTTTACCTGCATGTTCATTTTAACCATTTCATGAATCAGGACAAACACCACATGGACACACCTGCCTGATTATGATGCAGAGTCTGTGAGACTCACGTTCATCTCCGTTTCTCTGTGAAAAGGGACAGTTTTCTATAGAAAGTTTCACCACGCAGAGATTGTTTTTGTTCTACAAACTATTTAATTAAAGTGTCTGAACGGGGGGAATATTACAGCAGGTGTGATGTGGCCTGATGTAAATGACTCCCGACTCTAAGAGGTAAACAGAAAGTAAAATGAACCAAAACATTTAATTTAGTCTGTTTTCTTCATTACTGCTAAATGGCTGCGTTGAAAAATACGGCAGTTGTCTGTTTACTTTCTTAAAGAGATCAGACACCAGTGTGTGATTTTCTAGATTGTGTTTGACATTAATTTTTGTCACAAGCGTTCTTCCATCCATCCATCCATCCATCCATCCATCCATCCATCCATCCATCCATCCATCCATTGTCTCCTGTTCCTGGTCTGTTGTGGTGGCAGCAGGCTAAGCAACATAATTCACACCTCCTTCTCCACAACATTTCTAACTCCTCTTAAAGATTTTGAGGAGTTCGAGGCCAGATGAGATAATAAAATCCATCCTGAGCTCTGGGTTTCTCTTCAGCTCCGTTTCCACCTCGATGGTCCGATGCAACAACCACATAACTGCTGACATCGCACTAAACCAGCTGCCCGTCTCACACTCCATTTTCCCATCACTCATTAACAAGACCCTGAGATGCTTAAACCCCTTCGCTCAGGCAGCAGATCCATCATGGCTTCAGTCTTGGAGATGCTGACTCTCATCCCCCCTGCTTCACACTTGGCTGCAAATTGTCCCAATGCATCCTTGAAGGTCACAGGCCGAAAAAGCCAACAGAACCATGTCAAGAGCAAAACAAAGGGGCACAGTCATAAAGAACCTGCACTGGATGATTTCTTCAACTCAGCTGCACCTTGAGATCCAGTCCGTGAATGCAACAAGCAAGACTGGAGATACAGGGAAGCCTTGGCAGAGTTTAACACTTACTGGTGTGACTTTGTGAAGGGACACAGCTCTCACTTTGGTTACACAGCGACTGGATGACCTGTAAACGCAGCCTGGTACCTTCACGTTCACAGGACTCCCAGGGGAACACGTTGCATTTACTGTTTAGCTAAAACCAGGACACAATGTGTGTGTCGTTAATCTCAAACTGGCCTTCTAACAGTTAATTGAAAACAATGAAAAATGTAATTACACTGAAATGATAGTCAAGGTTTTAAGGGTTCAACTATTTCAAAAGGAAAACAAAATAACTATCAACCAGCCCAAAACTGCGGAGACTCTTTATTATTCTCATTATTATTTTAGCTGTCCACAATAATTAACCTGACCGTGAGCAGTGATTTGCTGTTGGGGAAAATAATCAAATCTCCCAAATCATTTCAGAATTATTCTCGGTTTTTCATTTACATCAATTTCGACTGTTTCAGCTGTCGTTTTTTTTTTCCCAAAGCTCTGTTGCCTAGACACTGGAGGTGCACATTATTGACCCGATCAAAAACGGAGCAATGAAATATTAAGCAGCCGATGTTTCATGAATTCGTCATAGTGATGTAATCCTGCCACGACAGAGTTTTATTTATGTACAGTTTTATGAATTTAAGTTGCATCCAGATGCAGACTGAAGCCAGCTGCAGGGTTGCCTTCAAGGTAAAACCAGGGCTAAAGACAAGAGGGAGCTGCTGTTTGTTGTTGGTGCTGCCAATCAAACTCAAGGCCAGAAAATGATCAAAGTGTTGCTGCAGCAGGTGAGCGATGCTGTGCAGAGGTGTTCATTCACAGGCAGCACACTTTTCTATTTTTTAAAACCCCAGATGTGTGAAAGCTTGACTTCTAGAAAAATTTGTTGAATGCTTTTATTTCCTTGTAAAACATTTTCTAAGCCGGACATTTGTCTTTTTGTTTGTGGACATTTAAAAATCCTGCATTTGTCACATGTATGTTTACCATATTTAGCAGTTCTTCCTCTCCTTTGTCAGAGCATGAGTGTGTATCTTTTATTAATATTAAAAACAGGTAGTGCACTAATAAATATATGCAGGGATGGTTGCAAAGCTTTTAAACAGCTTAAGTATTAAAACATTTATTCTGTGATGTATGCATGTGTCAAGGTTACAGAAATATATAAATAAACTGAGCAGAAACAAGTGTTAACAGTTCTAGTTGTGTAAAGTAAAATCTGCAACAATCAGGTGCAAATGAGCTTCAGAGCTCCAAACCTTTAAAAGTAAATCATCACCTCCATGTGAATTACATAGAAGAAGTGCTCAGAAGTTCTGCTGAAGGTCAGAAACTCCACAGGGAATCTTCTGCTCAGTAGGAACCTGTATGATAATGTGGTGCACAGAGACAAGTTCAGCTACCTGCCTGCAAGACTAAGAATCAGGTTAGAGAAATGGAAAATAATTTGCAGTGTGGTTGCAGCCCAACCAGCTGCATCAGCAGAAACACACAGATAAGGTTCAACAGCAATGGACACTCAGATGGTTGCGGTGTCAGGTGCTTTGGGTCTGAAGCTTTCAGCTTTCTGAGTCTCCTGAGTGTGAAGCTAAAGACACAAAAGTGGCTCTGTAGTTCCTGAACGTTACAGACAAGGACGCATATAAAACGTGGATGGTGGAAATGTAAACACAACACAGGCCGCTGTAGCACGTCAGTGTTTATCCATAACATTAAAGATTTATTTGCACAAACGGTGACCTGAGGACACGCAGGAAGCCGGCGTGACAAAGTGCTGCTGTGCTGAAGCAGGACTGCAGGCGAGAGAGAGAGAGAGAGAATAATCAGGAAATAGATTACTCTCAAATCTGTCCAAATGTCAGCTGTAATCAGTCCAAAATCCAGACCAGAAAGATAGTTAAAATGGCTTAAAATGTTCCAGTCACTCATTAGTGTCACTTTGTGGGTGTTTTATTTTGAAAAAAACGCAACAACAAAAGAATAAAAGCTGCGACTGAAGCCTGTAAACTTTGTATGTGGGAGCTGGTGAGTGTGTGATACCTCTCATTGTTCTCCTTTAGGTCCTCTCTCATCCCTCTGATCCCCCAAAACTCCCCCACTCTTTTGTGTGCTCTCTGCACTTTCTGCATCTCTGACTACCTTTGAAATCCATCCATGAACAAAACAATGCGCTGAAACATCTCTCCGGTACAGAAGACAACAGCTGAAATGGGGAATGTTACTGGATTTTTTAGCATCAAAAGGAGAAAAAAGGGGGAGTTGAGGGATGTGGAAAGTGATGACTGACAAAATAAAAAGTGCGAGTCAAGTGAAGTTTTTTTTTGTGAGAGATGTTGCATGTCCTCACAGTGTGAAGCACTCTGCTCTGCCTCCTGCTGCTGCCTGGCAGCCCTTCAAGATGTGCACTGAATGACGAGGAGCATTCAACAGCGAGCTGAATGCACATCCCGCTGCCATGTTTGCCGGAGCAGGTAGGCAAAAAAAAAAAACCTGGAGAAGACTAAGTGGAGGCCAATTAGAGGTTCTTTTTAAGGCGTCTCCACTTAGCATAGGTGACTCTTCTTCACTTGTCCGTCTCCTGCTGTGAGGAGACGCAGCAGATACACTCCTCCTCAGTGTGTCTCCGCTCAGTGATGCAGCAGATCAACATCGTCCTGAAGCTTCAACACCTTTTTTTTTTTCCCCAACCACGTCAGGAAGAGAATGACATCATGATTTCTCTTTGCATTCATATCACCTTCATGCAGCATCATGTGTTTCTCCATTTTCGTTGTATGTGTGTGTGCATGGATGTCAAGCTCTGCATGTGTGTGTGAGGGTGTGTGTGAGGGTACAGGGTGCTGAAAGGTCACCGCTTTGATGAAAACGCTTCCCTTTGGCAGAATGTTGCCCGTTTGATGTCGCCCAGGGAGAGGAAACTGACAGATTAGCATTTGGAAACGTGTGAAGATGTTTCCGTGGCTGCGTGTTCGTCGTGTGCTGTGGTTTTTTTGGAGTGCATGTTCAAAAGCCTTGCTGGCGACAGATACCTTTCCCTGATCGCATGCGGCTGACAGAAAGTATGTTCACATTACATCTACAAGAGATAAGAATGTATTTTACAAGATGTTTTGGTGTCTGGAAGCCACGTTAGCGGCTCTGTGAGGCTGTGAAGGAAACCAAAGAAGAGTTAAAGTGGAGGTCTGGAGTTTATTATTGACCCTTTGTAGATATGATGATGTAAGTATCAGGATTATTATTATTTGCACCAGATTTTATGCCGCTCCATCTTGCAGATTTTTAAATAAGTAACTGGATAAACTCTGAGGTATTCTTGACAAAAATTCAGGGAGCCAGGGATTAAAGTTACCAGTTGATCCAATATTTGTGTGCATATTTTTACCAAATCCGTAAAGTGTGCACCCCCTGCTGGCATCAGAGAGACAGTGAGGAGATAACCAGAGTCTGTAGGGTTCATCCTCTGGGAACCAAGAATGTCTCTTTTGACTTCTTTGTTGACGTGCTTGTTTTTTTATGTCAGTTTTTACTAACAGTACTGTACATTAACAGCAATTTAGCAGCAACATGCACAGTTTCTAGCCGAAGTTTTATCCACTTTAACACACACATCACTCCGTTCTGGTTCCCAATATACCCAGTTCAGCCCATCCAGACTCTGACACAGTCGCTGCAGGAGGAGAGGAGGAGATTTCCTTCCCAGCCTTCTGTCACATTTTCAGTTCCTTTTCATTTTTTTTTCTCATCGGTTGATTTAATGTTCAAAACATCTTTTCACTTTTCTCAGTGTTCTCGTGAAGTTTTCGCGTCGGCAGCTGCTTGCTAGTTTCATGATGTAGAGACGCACATTTCCATTTGGTTCTTTGGTCTGTCTGTTGTTTCTGTTTTTTCCTCTTGAATAACTGTGACTGAAGACGTGTGAGTGCATGCAGGCTTCAGTCTCTGCCTGCAACCTGTTTGTTGATGAACATTATAACTTGATTCAAAGCGTTTTTTTAAACCTACACAGCTGTAAATTGACTGTTACGCTTCCTTCTTGATTTCTCTTGATTGCTTTCAGGGCCAGTATGTTAATGGCTTTACATAAGTTGTATTATATAGCAATTAGACTAATTTGATTTTAAATAGCTCTTAACAGGCATATGGACTCTGGAGAGTAAAAAAATAAGTATATGTTTGAACCTAAAGTCCAATTAAGAACATAATAGCCAGTAGATGCTCAGAATAAAAAGGAGTAGAAACTGACAACAGATGAAAACCAACAGGTCCAACTGAGAATATTTGAACCTAATGAAGAAGCTTTGTTCTTAAACAGGAGCTTCTAATATAACAGAGAGTTACACCTCCTTTTTACTCAGTAAAAAGTTAACTTTTGTGTTTTCCATTTTAGAAACAATGTGAAATGACTGTGAAAATAATAGCTGACATGAAAAGCCTCCAGCTGGTGTTGCACAAGAAGATGGCTGAGACCTTTAGCGGTAAACGCAGGTCCCCAGTCGTGGCAGGAAAAGTGACTGCCGACAGCTTTTTTTTTGAGAGCTCTTTCAAGTTATGACAGGGTGTATGACTCAGATCAGAACAGAGACGATTATTGCATCAAATGGTTATACAACTCTAGTAAATGGGATGTTGAAAAAACAGAGCACAGGCGGCAGGCTGCGAGTGACTGTGTCATTTTACCGACTGCTGCCACATTTCTGTGAACTCTGGCTGGTGGCTGCAGCTATTACTGAGAGCCCCAGTGACACGTTTGACTGATCATTATAAGGCACAGCTATCCTTCTCTGCATGACGCTGCTACCAATCTCTGTCACATGATGATTAATAATGCAGCAGTGAGGGGAGCCATGATCTCTCATTAGTGCATGCATGCATGCATATGCATGCAAACAGAGCAGTGGAGATTTTAATAGCGAATTAATCTGGGGATAATTGCTCTAGCTGTCAGGGTCATTAGTAGTCCTCCAGCCTGTCTCATTAATGGCTCACAGAATTCATGCCTGTATTATAATAATCTCTCTCTTTCTTTTAAACCACTCTCTTCCTCAGCATGGGCTGACTTGACTTTAGTGGGAATTTAATTAGATGGATATTTGCCGCATCCACAAATCCATAGACAGTTAAAGCCACTTACACACAGTAAATGAAACAGAACTAAACTGGAACCACCTGTAGATGAATGTGTCATTCTTAAGTAATGTCTGAACTCGTTGCACTTATTCTGATGATCATTTATCAATTTCTCTTGGCGATTTCTCAAGCACAGATGCTTATAATGGTTCCTCAGTTCCTGCTGGCCAAATGTAGAGGGATGTTTAATTGAGATTAAACCCCAGAAATGCCCCAGACATCGTTGTGTTTGCACAGAGGCGTCTGCCAAATAAATACAGTGAGAACTTGTTTTTTCCTGCTCTGCAGGGGATCAGACCGTGTTGATCTGCATATAGATTTATCTGCATTGCCCTTGTTGGCTCAGGTGAGGGTTACAGCAGTGCTTTGATGCTGAATATCTCAGCTTCCACACACACACACACACACACACACTCTATAAACCCAGTCACTGTGTGCTCACTGCTGACCTCTGGGTTTAAAGATCAGAAAACAGCAATGCTGTTGAAATAATCTTTCAGTACAAACATGACTTTGGACCAAATTATGCCTCTGCAACAGTGTTTTCATTGATCTTAGAATACATTACTGTTCAGACATTTGACCACAGATATAGGATGAAGTTATCCTATAAATAATATTAGTTTGTAAAGCTAAAACAATGCTTTGTTTTGCATGTGAAATGAGTGAATTAGCCAAAAAAAGAATACATGAAATTGCCAACATTTAATTAGATAACTTTAACTCAGTCAAATATGGCATTTTCTTGGGATATTGATTGTTATTTAATGATATAAGAAATAATTAATACTGACTTGACTTTGTAATTGTCTTCGGAGTTTCCCAAAAGGAAGAATTGATGAACCACTTTTCTGCTTAAAAAAAAATGATAACAGATCAGTATTGGCTCTGTGTTTGAAATACATTGAAATGAATCCATAATTTCAGCACAGCTGACTGTATTATTATGTAGAGGAGTAAATGCATCATTATTAAACCACTTCTGAATACATTTTTTATGGCCACCAGATGATTTGCATCAGTATTGATCTTATTTACTGTAGTAGCAGTCCACTCAACCGTGACCATTAGCAGCGACTGCAGGGTTTCCTCTGCATTTATTTGTCTGCGGCCGCCCGCCACAATATCAACATCACCCGCCACATATTGATTTTCTATTCAGAGCTTCGCATTTTGGAGCTCTGTCTGTCTGAGTATCTCAACACAAAAAAAGCAGGTCATAAAAACCATGAGGATCCGTATGAGTGCACAGGACGCGTCTCTGCAAGTGGAAAAGCAACCTCACCAGGGAACGTTTCCACTCCACATGCACGAATCCTGCCGCTGAGACACGACTGTGGCAAGCTCAGCCCCCCCCCCACCATCATTCTGTGAGACTGTCGATAAAACAGATAACAGACACCACTTCAAGTCTTCTGGTACAAATCTATGTGTGAAACATGTTTAATTGCCAAAAACTGCCAAAAAAATTCCCAAAATCCAATTTGAACTGTTTTTCTAAGACTTGATGGGATGAAGCCTCACTAACTGCCTGGTTTTTCTTGGTTTCTCTGTTTTATTTTACTTACTTTTGTTTTACTTTTCCTCTATTTGTCTGCTTAGTCTGGTAGATCATTTTAAACCACTCAGACTTTGGGTCTTCGCAAACAAACACCACGTTCACAAACACCCCGTTTCAGTGTCGATTTGCCGTCAGAAGTGCAGCTTTCATCTCGTGCGTGGACTGCGAACATGGCCGAGCTGTAACACACACACACACACACACACACACACACACACAGATAGGAGTCGTCCTCCTGAGCCAGACCTCCCTTTGCAACACTTGCTCTCAGCAGGCAGAGCATGTTGAGATGAGACTCTGGGGGTCGGCCGGATGTAAGCAACTGCAGGGCATCAGTCACGCTGTGGAATCAGCAGCACACGGCCTATCTGGCGCCTCCAGCCTGTCAAGGTGTCTGTGCTCCTAATGTCTGACTGTAAATCCCGCTCTGAGGGCCCCTGAATGCAGCAGGGAAAAGGCTCGCCTGGAATAATTTTCTCTCTGACAGAGCTGCTGTGTAGGAGGATTTTTGCAGTTTGTGTTTTTTTTGTTTTGAGGTATCGGCTGAGAGAAAAGAAAGCTCTCGCTGGCAAAGGTGTCGGCTGAAGTGCACGGCAGAAAAACTGGGAGGCTCGGTGTTAACAGTTACTTAATTTATTCTCGTGTGTGAATCTCACCTGAGCACCTGGCCTCGACATGCAGCCGCTTTGCTTATCCACTTATTGGGGCAAAGGTGTAGAGGAGGGGGGCAGATATGCAAACTCAGGTCCTGGACTGAAGATGATGAGTTCAAACATGGTAATTTATGTTTAGAAAAGGTCTTTTCTCTTTCATGGAGAAGGGGGAGAGCTGACACACAGGCTCGTTTTTTATGAAACTAGGCCTTTCTATTAAAGAGCTGTTAACTAATGCTCCATTATAAAAGATGTTCTCTGTTTACTCGGTAACATAAAATTTAAGAATAAACACTCCAACAAAAGCACTTTGGACGCAGTAAAATTAATTGTGAGGGTTGCTTTTGAATGAAAAAATTACTTTTGTTGAATCATTGTATTCTGGTTGTTATTTACATGCTCTTGATTTAATAAATGATCTCTATTTCTGACTAATAAATGCACTGTGGTAAGTATTATTATTGTGTGCAACAATAATCCACTTCAGACACTTTTCTGCATTTTTTGTTTAAGGCCTTAATACATTAAAGCTATTTTACATCTGAAGAGTACTCTTAAATAACAATGAACAAATGGATTTCTGTGTATTTAATACACCAGAATAGATTAATCCATCAGTGTGGATGTTCATGTGAGCGATAAATTAATTACATTGAGGTTAATTATTAATAAATACAACAAGGTTTATGTGAACTTTTCTCCTTTTGTCTCTCTGTCTTTCTCTTTCTGTTTGATCAGTCAGAGAAACTTTGATCAGTTGATTTAAAAAAAAAAAGGTGCACAAAGCTCATGTGGCTGCATGTAGCACATGTATGATGTCTGCTACAAAATCTTATAGTTCATTGATATTTTAGCTTATTAAACATCCTTTTTTTAAGAGCCTCAAGTGGAACATGCTAGAGGCTCGATGATGCACTTTATTGTATATGTTGTTGCGTCGGCTGGTCTTAACTGAGCCTCACTAACACTTCTGTCTCTGAGTGTCGCTCCTCATGCCGTCACTCTCAGGACGGTAGATGACACTCTGCATTAATGGGGTTTAAAACACCCGATAAACTGTGAGGTATCTCTACTTTCTGCTTTAACCATGTTATTTTGCTCAACATGCACGTTAATACGCCTTTTTATCCAGCTGCTGAGTTACATTATTGATCCCAGAAACAGTCAAGACAGGATATGACACAGATGACACTCTCTGCTTTGCACACTGTGAGGTTTAAAACCAAACATGAAAATCTTAATATTATAATGTTTTCAAGAAGAAGTCAGGCATAACTTTATATCATAATATGAAACCTGATTCCTCTGTGTGGTTGCAGGCAGGGGGACTGTTTGCGCTGGGGTACGTTTGTGTTTGAAGGTTTTATTGACTTCCATTCAACAGTAACTGATCACAGACAGCAGTCAACAAGGCAAAATATGCAGTGTGCAAACAGAAGGTTGTTTGGTGTTAAATAGTTTTGTTGTTATGAGCTGCTTCCTCCATTTTTTTAATCAGTTTCCTTCTTTCATTAAATATGCTGGGGAAAGAAAGGACAGTTTGCTGTAATGATTCTAATAGCACATCTGAAGTGTCTAAAAGGGTTTTTTGAGCAAGAAACTTTTATTTTACCCAACTGTTTCTCAAACTGGAGTCACAAAATGCCAAAAAGATGCAGAAAAGAATAAACTTCACTGTGCAACAAGAAAACTAGCCTCAACAAGTGAGACCAAACTTTTTATTCCTAAGGTTATGGCTGAGAGACGCCATTCAAAGAGGCTGTTTGTTGAATATTAATGATGCTGTTTTTCACTTCAATGTGTGTTTATCAAGTAAACTTCAACCTCAACCTTTTCTGCTCATAACTGAATAAATATATTCAGGTCTTTCCTCTTTTTTATTCAAAATAAATGAAAGATGGCAGGAGTCTTCACAAGAAATATCCCCTCAGCTAAATGCTGATCTTCTGTCCTTCATGGAAGTGTTGATTCATTTGTTTTTTTTCTCATCGCTCTCGCTGTTAACGATGACTGTTTTACTGTTGTTGGCTGAGAAGTGAATCAGGAGGGAAGCAATTAGCTTAAGCTAAAGGTGATGTTCTGCTCAGCATGGAGTCAAACACATTGTGGCTGTTCCTCTTGGCTCAAGCGCTGCTTTGTAATCAGCTTCAGACAGTTTCTTTTTTTTTTCCCCTCTTCAACTTCAGTTTCTGCCTCGTCTGTTTTCCTCTCTGATCAACCTCCTTCCTGTCTGTTGATTCGGACTCTATCCTGTATTTGTCGACCAGCTCGCTTGTCTGTACGTTACAATTTCATCCGTGATGGTGCGTCTTATTTCCCTCGTGCCGGTCCGTCCCTGTTATTATGGGAAGGACAGGCGTGACATTAAGACGTCTTCATCTCGGTAAAGATGTGATTAAGGATGAAGTTCTGTCAAGAGAGTGTGTTATAAAGCATTCAATTAATCTGTCAGTGAGTTATATGTAAAGTTTTGCAAGCTTTTCTTTACTCTTTAAGTAAAAAAAGCATCATTGTGTGCAGCTTTTCGGACAGATTAGCCTGAATTCATCACTGTGGGCACACTGATATTTGTCATACTTATAGAAATTTATGTTTTGGTTTAATTTTAAGCAGTTTTACTGTAAAAAATGAGGAGTTTATTAGAGTTACACAATTTTTTTGCTTAATGAAGAAAAAGATAATAATTACTTAACACTTTTCTTGATAAATGCTCTCCATTTGTGCACATTCAACCTGAACATGTAAGCAGGAATCACAGACTTCTTCACATCATTTTAGCACAAAAAACCATTAGAGTTGTATTCCGGTTGCTCTGACTAATTTTCTAGTGATAATCAAGGCCAGTGAAATCCCTCTTGGCAGCTGCTTTGGCACACAGTTAACAGCAGTCATTACTGTCTCTGGATGCATCTGTCTGCATCTCTCTGCCTTGTCACTTTCCCCTCCATTTGTCTCTCCGAGCGCCGGTGGAAATGAACAAAAAAAAGTCCCTTTGATAGGGGCTGTCTGGTGTCTCAATGTCCTATGGCGAAATTCATTACCTTGAGAACAAAGCTCCTTGCTCATTTTCACAAACTGTCTCCAGCTCAGATATTTCACTCCCGACAGTCTATTGCTTATCCCGCATTAACACAAGGTGTCAATCTACTTTAAGCATAACAAATTTCTTTGCAAACCAATTTCCGTTCCGACAAGCAAAATAAGGTGATATGAATCTAATTCTGAGGAATTTCAGTTTCCATCTTCATGCATTTTCGAGTGTATATCCAAAAGACATGACAACCATGCATAATTAACCCGGACTATCCGACCCAATCACAGATCACATCACACCTGTCTCACAGACAGAATGCATCTCATGAGAAACGTTAAAAGAAGCGGTGTGCGATCACGACTAACTCGTCTCATTGTAATCAGAATCTGACAACACGGCGTGCTTGTTATTCAAATGCGCCTCGTTCGAATCCTCGCAGAGATGACAGTGAACATAAATACTTAATTTGACTCGATGTGGCTGTCCTCATTCTCGTCCTTTGTGCTTCAGGATGGATGCATGCACATATAGCACACACCAACACACACACACACACACACACCATGTTTTCTGTTTGATTAAACTGAGAATAATTGGATGGCTTCTGCCTGTGTTGGGGCTGCGAAGCGACGGCGCTCAGTTGGAAGCTGATTCCAGATGAAATGGTACATTTTATCTGTTAGTTAAAAGGTCGAAATGGCGCCGCTCTTTATGGCCTGGAAAATATGTCCTTGCCTCACATACTTCTGTTATTGGCTCGCACACTGCTGATGTAGGTAGAGATGAAATATTGACACTGATAAGGTGACACGTACTGTACGGGAGGCGATGCCAAAACACCGACAAGCACATTTTATGTCGCGCTTTTAACCGGCTGCACTAAATAAGAACTTTGCAGTGGCGGTGGAAGTAAGACGTTATTAAAATGAGCTCAGAAACCGCATGAGCTCTGACAGCCTCCCACAGCCACAGAGTGTGTCTCTCCCTCCCTTATTACCATATAGACCCAAAGAAGATGAGGGAGAGTGGAAGTTATTTACTCCTCCCGCCCCACCATGTTGAAGAACAAACTGACTCTAAACATAGAGAGAGGATGTGACTGCAATTTGCACAATGTTGTGACTGAAGACTACATTTGATGCCCCCCAGCTCCTTTTTTCAAAATGGCAGCCCAACACTGGATAAAAATATAAATGTGGCTCAGAAGAACTTGCCGTTGCTCTTAAATCCATTCGCAAATACATTTTTTTTCCTCCTGCGTGAAGAAAGAACCTCTGACAGGGGGAACAGAGGGGAGTTTCAAAAGCTGTGAACAAAAACAAAATGCATTATAGAAAAAAAAAACCCGCCCCTCCCCCCACCCCACAACCCAGTATCTCAACAACAGTTTATATGAAGAGTCTCAGATAATATCTGACATTGTATCTATCCTCTGGGGCCTGTTTTCATGAATCAAGGCACTTAACTCAAAGTGCAGTCGAGGGTGCAGCGTGCTCTGCGACTGACGGCGTGTTTCCTGTGGCTGCAGGCGCACGACGAGCTCAGGCCCCCACGCTGCGCCATAGCAAGGAATACATTATCAAATATTATCACAAGGTGGTTTAATTAAATTTAGAAAAAAATCACATCTGATCTGTTTAAACCGTTTGAAAGCACGTTAGTTGTTGAGTTTTGGCTTTTTATGACAGGAAGTGCCGTTTGGACTCTGAAGCAGAAGAAGCAGGTGCAGGGAAACAGCGTTTTTCTTGGTCAGGTGAGCAGCGAAGGAAAATAAGGCTCACAATGAGGGGGGAGGCAGACAAAAAGCAAAAATAAGCTGGACTCATTAGCATGCAGGAAGGAAAAAAAAGAGCGCAGCTGAACATAAAGGCTGCAGACAGTCTGGCGGTTTGAGCTGTGTGGTGACTGGGAAGAAGAACGAGGAGCAGGCAGGTGATGAACAGCTGGACTGACAAAGGAGAAGGAAGCAGTTTGTCATTTTCGCTCTGAAAATATGGACTTAAATCATCCCAGTGTTCAGAAATCTGCACATCTCAGAGTGAATTATAAATCTGAAATTTGACTAATGCTACAGCACTTCAATGAAGTGATGAAAAGAGATTTGCAATCTTTTTTTATGGAGTCTCCTTTGCTGTCATATTCTCTGACAACTTTGTAACATTTATCTGTGAGCCATTATTGTTAATGCAGCAAACTGAATCACTTTTCTACATGTTTTATATCTATATTTTGTTGTGCAAAAAAATCCATAATATCGAAAGATCCATTTCATTTAATCGTAAAAGATAAATAAACATTATAATATGAACTAAAATGAGCTTTTCTCTTTAAAATTTGACAAAACTTTGGGAGAAAACTTTTGTAAACTGTCACATGATATTCTGTGTTTCATAATTTGTCATGATGTGTCTCATTTTGTCCAGGTGACAAACTTGAATGAAGGCAAAAAGCTTAATACCTAGACTGTTACTCTGTTACACTAACGCAGGCTGGTAATGAATATTAAATCTGAGACTTTCAAGTTTATAACCTTGAGTCTCTCTCTTCGTGTTTCGTTAGACCTAAAAATACAACTTTAAACTGTCAGTCAGGACACGTCTCACTTCACGTGTCCAGGTTAAGCTGACCAGATGTTACGTCTCGACTTCCTTTGGGAGCTGATTGGTCAGTCCAGTCGTGTCTCTAAACCTAGAAATCTCCCTTAGTTACACTTTCTGATGATGTTCCTGAGTTTACACCGCTCAAACTTTACCATCAGTGCCTGATTTGCCAGTCAGTTTCCTTTGAACAATACTTAACACAATTGAATTATTGCACAATAACCACTACACACACACACACACACACACACACACGATTTCCTTTGTAACCAGTCTCAACTATCATCCTGCATTCACCATGTGTGGACTTCTGTCTCATGTCATTGTAAAAAAAAACAAAAACAGAGAAGAAGATGTATTTCCAAGGTCTCCTCCACTTCACTCCAGTGCAAACAAAAGTGCCATAACTTTAATGGAAACTTGAGGGTTTTTTTTTTTCACTCTGTATGAAGCAGACGTCTCCCTGGAACCACAACCCACACAGCCATCTTCTTTTCCAGTCTGTCTGTAACTCTGCTGCAGCGCTGGGCCCAAAAGCATAATTCGCAGAGACCAGGAAGAACAGATGACTGTGAACTTTTAAAGTACATGCTGGTATATTTTTTTTTTGTCCCTGACAGCCTGACAGACCCCAGAACGCAAACACTTAACCACAAAGAAGCGCAGTAATCTTTTTAGTTGGAACAGATTTGAAAGAAATGACAGCGGAGGCAAAGGAAACTAAGTGGATGAGCGCTGGTACAAATGTCAGCCCTGCTGGATGCGTCTATCTGCGTGTCCACCACGGGGGCTGGAGGTGCGTCAGGGGTCTCACACTTTATAAAATCCCTCTGCTCTCTGCTGGTTTTCTCCCGGCTCGGCTGGGCTGTCATCTTCAATAAGCGTGATGTTAATGTGATCCAGCAGGCCTGCAGAGACACGGAGCCCTGTGAGAATGATAGGATTGGTCGGAGGCTCCTGCAAAAAACAGACCAAGGAAGCAAATGCAGACGTCCTATTGGTGAAAAAACAAAACAAAACAACAAAAAAACACTGCAGATGTGAGGTGGATGTGATTTTTTTTTTCAGAGGCAAGATTACTGATGACACCAACATTGACGGAAAGTGTCCTAGATAGACGGAGAAGTGTGATCTAATCCGCGAGAGTCAAAGAGACTTTATTTGGGCATCTTCTGATATTCAGCCTGAGTCTCTGCTCTGGTTCCTCACCAGGCCTTTTTGTGTCGCCATAACCTCTCATGTAGATCCAGTTTTAATACCCTGTGTGTGAATTTTAATGAGCCTGGGCAGAAACCAAAACAGCGCACACATAAAGCTTTACATAATGAATAAAATGGTAAGAATTATTAATATTACTAACAGTATTTTGTTCAATTATGCCGAGAAATAGCAACTGAAATTCATGTTCACACATGAAAACCAGCCCCCTGTACAATGAATGGACCATTTTTTTGAGGATTTTAGAGACAGAAGCAGAAATATTTACTCACAAAGTGTCATGGTTTGCAGTTTTTCACCACTGGTTTCTCTGTGTCACCCTGAACGCATCACCACTCACTTACTCACTCTCTCAGCCAATCAGTCTCAACCACCTGCACCCATCCCCACCTTATATCGGCCTCACTCTCCCTGTGCTCCCTGCCAGATTGTTGATGCATTCATGCCAGACTCTCCAGCTAACTTGTTTCGGAGTGACTTCCTGGTTCTGACTCGGCTCGCTCTCGACCTTCCCTCCTCGCTGCAGCCCCGGTGACCACGTCTGCCTTTGTTCTTAACAACAAGACTGCCTCTGTTTTTTCCTGGTTTTTGCCTGCCTGAAGTTGTGCTTCTGTTTCTTCAGAAGATATCATCAGTTCATCTGTCTGTCTCGGAGCTTTCCCCAATATTCCTGTTGCCATCTCAAAGACTCTAAACTGCCTGTTTGTTCCCCGCCCTCAACGCCCCCTCAGTTGTGATTTGAAGAAAAAACTCTGATTGTTTATAATTACCTGTTTTTTCCGTGAGCTGATTTCCCTGTTTAACTTAAATAAAGGTCATTATCAATTCAACCCCTGTTTTTAAGTGTTTGCTTTTGGGCCCCCCCCCTCAAATTTCAAAGACCGGTGTCATCAGTTCAAACTTCAAAAACCAGATCAT
>JAPZDV010000009.1:4188610-4220533 GCA_029814665.1 Acanthurus lineatus
CCCCCCCCCCCCCCCCCCCCCCCCCCCCCCCGCCCCCCCCCCCCCCCCCCCCCCCCCGCCCGCGCGGGCACGCAACAGTACTGTGCGAGGAGAATTCAAACTATTAATGTCATAAAATGCTACTAAACACTATGGGAGATAGTTTGATTTCAGATCAATTTTCTGTAAAACTGCTTGGAAAGAAGAAGAAGAAAAAAGATTCAGAACTTGCCTGAGAATCATCACATTTTTTCGTTCTCCATAATATAAAAACCATCCACTGATGGTTGTCTGTACATCTGCTGATGCGCTGCAAACAGGAATAGCTAACAGCTAATTCGGCTACACTTTTAATGGCGCCACTTTGCCAAGATGTAAACAATCATAGTCTATAATGGCTTAAAGGAGAATCCCATTACCTATCTGTAGCTAGCATCACAGCAGCCCATCTGATGAGCTTTTATGGGATCTTGTGATGGCTTTAATCTTTTCCAACATCATGCAGCCACATACAGTAATCACTAATGGAAGAGCTGCTGTCTGTTTCCTCAGCATTGTTCCCGTACTTTCTTTGTGCTGTTTGGATAAAACATATGCCGATGAGTCTGATGAGTATTAGTCTGTTTGAGTAAATCAGTGCGCTGCAGCATCCATGCTGAAGTATGTACCAGCTTTTTCACAACAGAGAAGCACAATGGAAAGTCACTTTTTTTTAATAAAGAGTCTCTTTTTTAAGTTTCATTTACAGCTGTTTCTGCCTTACATTAATTTCTGTGCTTCCATTAGCTGGATAGAGTGCAAGAAAGGCTTTTATTTCAGTGTCCAAGCATCACGTAAATGAATCGCCTCCATTTGGATCGTAACACTGGAGGAAATTCTTTTCTTTTGTGATTAAGTTATGCTGCTATTGTATAACTTTGCAGCATGAACTTAATGTTTGAGAAGGTTTATTCAGGATAAAGTAGGTACATGTGAGTTTTGAAGAAGGTCTAAAAATTAATCTTTGGTTCTTTATAGATACAATTAGAGTAAATGTATCCTTTGATTTCAGATTTCACACCACCACTGTATGATACACTGAGACCTTAACTGGGGTTACAAAAGAGGAAACGTTCCCCAGCTACACACACACGACTTTGGAGGTTACAAGCTGTAAAAAAAATGAAAATGTCAGAGAGCCACATGGGGCTGCTGGGGCTCAGGAGTTTGAGTAGTTCATCACAAATCAGCAGGTCAGCGGTTTGCTCCCTGACCTCTGAACTCTACATGTCGGAGTCTCTTTGGGCAAAATACTGAACCCCAAAGGGCTGCACCATCTGTGTGTGTGAGTGTGTGTGTGTTTGTGTTCTCCATGAATGTGTGTGAACATGAGGAGCTTTGAGGAGTCTGAAATAAAAACACCATGTAAATTCGGTCCATTTTTCCTGTTTAAACATCTGAGCCGAAGCCAAAGAAGCGCTGGTTTCTAAACACTGCTGAAGCAACAGACACATACATATTCAGGAGCAGCAGACCCTCTTTGTCTCGTCCTCCATGATGGATTTTGGCTGTGCTCATGTTATGTCATGTGATTTACAGACTTGGTCCCAGCTGGGAAATTATTGCCAGTGTTTTGCCACTAAAGTGGCGCTCAAAGAAGTAGTTAATTATTCCTGCGAATCTGTTCACAGGCGTTTTGGGAGTTTTTTTCCCCCAAAAATGTATAAAAATCTTTTATAAGGCGGAGTGGAGCAGAAAACAGCTCTGTGCTTTCATTTCCTGTTGCAATCAAAATAAGTGCTTCTCGTGGTGACCTGACGGCCAGAGGTCGTTTTCTAAGGGATGAGACTTCAAGTCCTCGGTGTTTCTGGCAGGATGAACCTGTTTATAGGCTTCAGGGGTGAAAATGTTGCTGTCAGACTCGAGTCCATGTGCCAATAAAATGCAAATAGCACATTAAAGAAGACAAACTTCTGATATTTTGCACAGAAACTCAAACACCAAACGTGCTGCGTTTGAAACAGTACCTCAAGATGAGTTGACATTAACTAATGAACCAATAATGCAGCTGTTGCCTCTCCAGTCTCTGAGTTTGGATGTTTAAATACAGGCTAAATAATATTAGGCTAGAAAACAGTGGATGAGCAGTAAAATAAACTCCCCTCTTTCACTTGTTCACCTTAAAAACAGGAACATGATCATGGACTTTAGGAAGCCTCCATCAGATCCCAAAGGACAGATATTGCGGAGAGAGAAAGTGAAAGTAGTTGGCTACTGTGCTGGACGAAAAGTTCAGCTTGCAATCAAGCACAGCTGCAATTTCTGAAAAAGTTACAACGTCTGCACTTCTTGAGAAAAATGAACTCTCTTATTTTTTGCCTTCCAGTGAAGATTCTGTTCTACAGAAGTTTCTTTGACCCTGTTCTGTCCTTCTTCATTGTCACGTCTCCTGAATATGGCGAATAAGAATGGACATATGAAAGGAAAGCCTGTGAAGTTTTTCGGGGTGAGTCAGCTGCTCTCTGTCCTGAACTGTGGACGGATCTGAAGGAGAAAATTAAAAGTCCTGATCACCTCGTGCACAGTTTGAGCTCCTGCTTTCAGGCTGTAGATGCACAAAACTTCTTATTATATTCAACACCTGGCTGCCTTCTTAACTGGTCTCACATTTGTGCCGTTTCATCCCTGTGACCTGTGTACATTTGTGCCTTATATGATAGTTGTTAGCGATGCCTGTTCCCTTTTTCTAGCTGCAACAAGATTTCCTCTGTTGGAATAATAAGGTTTGACAAGGCGACCTGTTAAGTTCGAGCGAGTCAATACGCATTGTGAATATTAAAATAACTCGGTTAATTAGCCGTCTGACCTTCCGTGGCGAAGGATGCAGTGTTGAATGCACACGATGGGAGCAGGTGAGGGTGAGCGGCTCGGTAATTAACCAGTGCTGATATCTTTCAGTGAAACTCTGCATAGAAAAATAATTATTTCTCATCGGGGAAATGTTATTGTAGCAGACATCTTCTTCTTCTGTACATAAATGGGTAGTCTTGATTGTTGCTGCCGTATTCCTTTGATGAAAATATTCAGTGTCAAGTGACCTCAGAGCTTCTTTAAAGACTTCACTTTGTGAAGAACAATGAGAGAAACAGCTGAGTGTCAGTAAAAGGTTTCTGGTGGCTTTTCATAAAGTTCACCTCATGTGGGACGTGAATATAATGTATAAAAATTATATAATGAGCTAATATGAACAGCAGGGAAAGTTACAATAAAGACTTGAGAGGCCAGATGAGGCCACAGAGCAGGAAACGAGAAGTAAAGGGCAGATTAAGAAAGTGTGTGATTACGTTAATTAACACAGCCTTTCTTCTGACGTCCATATTTCTCTCTTCTGCCTCATGTCCTCGTTCACTTCATCCAGCCGTCCTTCATTTAAAGTTGTCATTCTCTTCTAATTCTAATCTGATTGGTTCCCTCTCCATTGAAACTCCACATTTTGCCCTTCATCCTCCACATAATTCATTTTTCTCGTTTTCGTCTTTGTGCAAACTTAATTTTCTTGCGCTTGTTCAAGAGTCTGTGTGTCACCTTTCACATTTTCTCCTCCGTCCTCTATTTACAACTTAGGATTTTTCTGTTTGAATAACTTCTCAGTCGTGTTTGTGGACTGAAGACTGTCATATTTGATGTAGTTAGTAAATGACAGGATATTTATGGATGGAAAATCTTTAAAAACAGTCAAAGTAAGTCGAGACGTACATTGCAGATACTGTACTTCTCATTTAAACCCCGTAGACAGTCTGCTTTAAAACCCAGATGTGAACTTATATGTGAGGTTATAACCTCCATATGAATTCTCCTTTATTATTATATTAATTGCTTTGAATCAGAGAAAAATCCCAGATATCTTTTTGCCGTTTTTTTTTTTCAAATGTGCTGCCATATCAAATAAAAAGAGACAGTAAAATGTGATTTACAGTTTCTGTCCAATTTTTTAGTGGAAACAATAAAAGTTGCCCAGTTTTTTCTCCCCTTCATTGATTTTGTGACTGATAGCCCGTTTAACTCGCAGCATTTTTGTCCGTAATTGCCTTTTCATTGGATATAATTGTACTAACGGGGCCTCTCATTCCATCTCTGAGTGTGAGACTCAGACATACCGGTGGCCAGAGGTGGTGATTCACTCAATGTCCTCACACACACACACACACACACACACATTTTCTGATTTATTCTACATTCTTATCATAACCTGCAAAGGTTCATAAATGGACGTGCATAAAGGACTCTGGTCACTGTGGAGGGAAACAGGAAGAGCTGAACCAAATCTGAGACAGATGGACCTGCGTTGCTTTGGGCATCAGTCCTGTTTGTGTGTGTGTGTGTGTGTGTGTGTGTGTGTTTTCTCTGTTCTTCTGTGTGTCTGAGCACATATGTTACTGCCTGCATGTGAGTGTTTGGGATTTGGATTTGCAGTGATGCATACAACATGTTGAACACATGAGTGCATGCAAATCTGTGTATTTTACATGCAGTGTGTGGAAAAAAAAGTCTAACATGACGCTGAGCTACTAACTGGTTCAACTACATTAAACATTTAATGTTTCTTTTGAGTAAATGTTCTCTTTATTGCCTCTTTACTGGGTCACAAATAAAGAAAAACAGTGTAACTTCAGGTTAAAGAGCTGAGAGCTGCTCCTGTCTGACTGTGAATCTTCTGCCGTGAAACCAAACAGAAGTTTACTTTTCTAGATAACTTGTCATACCTGCACTCATGCAATCAAGGTTATTTCACAAAGCTTTTTTAATCAGGAGCACAAAAAGCGACTGACAATTGTTCTTTTTTTGCAATTCATTAATGCCAGATATGCTAAATTGATCAAAACAATCACATGACAGTGGGAATATTGCAAAAAAATAAAAAATCTGTTCACTGAAGTCATGTTTTAAAGTTTTTTTTTATGACTTTTTTGTGGTGAATGAATTATTATAATATCTTCAGTTTAATGAGGACTAAACTGAGTGCACATGATCGCAGAGAGCAAAGACCGAGGATGATTATGCTTAAAATTATTGAATTAAACATATTTAATGTACAAGTTATTTCAATAATCAAGTCATTGATTTGCAGAAAAGGTATTTTACTACTTTAAAACCTGATGAATCAATCATGCAACAATGCTAAACAGTCAGTGTGTGTGTGGGGAATTAAAGCTTCATTTAGTTTAATCTCACTGTAAAATGTGTATTTGCAGTATTTTGACTGTTCAGTGAACAAAGTCATATACTTAAAAACATTAACTGAGCTTTGAAATTTTGATAAACATTTTTCATAGTTTTGACATTTTTATTGAATAATCAAATAATTTAATAATTGACAGATCTGTTAATGATTGATGTTATTTTTAGTTGCAGTCCTACAGAATCCCTTTAATCCAGCATAATAAGAATAAAGGAGAATTTTAGTGTAAAGGTTTCAGACATGAGTAAAACTGTCATCACCATAGTTTCACCAAACTGCCACAATTAACTCGTTTTTGATAGATTAGTGCTCCTCTCACTGCCAGATTTGAAACCACATCCTCCAACAGAGATGCAGAAGTTCAGTGTCCTCACGCTCCTCCTTGACAGTTACTGATGCATGATGGGACAGCAGGGAGTCGTTGGGTTTTCCACTGATCCCTGCCAACCGCTCAACAGATTGCAGGTGGATTCTTACATGTTGCTGCTCTGTCTGGGTGCAAAACTGTGGACGGGCGGGCGGGCGGAGTGATTGCAGCGCTGCCGGAGTTCACCGTCATGCAGCGCCGGCAGCCCTCCAGCCTCCTGAGCGCCCGGTCGCTTTCCAGGCCCCCCCCCTAATGATGATTGATTGACTGACCTGTGATGAGAGAGCTGGAAAGGAACGGCCCCTCAGCTGCTCCATTGTTCAGACAGGTGTTCCCACCTGAATTTTATTTATTTATTTATTTTTTTCCTGCAAAAACACAACAACATCTTTCGGGTTTTTTTTGCAGCCAGCAGGTGTGAAGGTGTGCACCTGCTCTCAGCCGGGCACACAAACAAAAAAACATTAGACTTGTTGTTTTGCAGCAAAAACTTCAGATTATCCCTGAAACTTTTATACAGGAAAGATCATTTAAACTCTGAAGCCACAAAACTGCTCTTTTTCCTGTAGAAATGAGAAAAGTTGTTCGCAGAGCTGCAGTCAGAATGATTAAACCAAAAGGTTTTATTTTGTAGAAATGTCCTGTTTTTTGCTTTACTTCTGGACTCTGGAGTGGAGGATAAGGAGATGCTGAGCGGTGCTGGTCGGTGATTGTTTAAGCTCAGCGAGTCGCATCACTTTGACATTGTTGCGTGTTGGCTGTGCATGTTAAGCCTGGCGGGTGTTGTGTACAGTCAGCATGGTGGAGCCTCAGCAGAGTGTTTACGAGTTCAAACCAGGGTCAGAAGGAGCTGCAACACACTGCTCACACACACATGGAAGGTGATTATCTAATGAGCTAGAATCGATTATTATAATCAGCTGAAAGAAATATCTGCTGGGCTTAACGAGGATCTTATTACTGTCTCTAATTGATATAATCATTAAGTTTTTTAACTATTCTCATACTTATTACATTTTGAAAACTTTTTCATGGAAAAGTACATTTATAACAATGCTAACTGTCCACTTACCTGGAATAAGTCTCTTTGTTATTGTCTTAAATGTTCCTTAATAATTACTTTTAACAGTAAAAAATTACCACAATATTTAACTGTCAGGATGTGACTCAGATCAGTTGTCGAACTGGACGCTTGTGCAGTTTGTTTGTACGACTGAGCTTCAGCATCTATAAAATTCGCCTCCTTTGTTTCCTGTGCATCGTCTCAGCCGCCCGCTTGTTTCTCACAACACAGAATGTGAACCCAAACTATTTGTCTTTGTGTCCGACACCATAACCAGCAATTTCCAGACCGGGGAGCCCAGATGGTTCTCGCCAACATCTTTCTTTGTCATCTTTTTTTTTTTCCATCTCCGTGCAAAATGAAGCAGAGTCCAATAGCTGGAGGAGGCCGACTCTGATGGAAAAGCAGGAAATACATTACTGTAAGGTTATTCTAGTGTAAGAAAGAGATGATGCTTCCTTTTTACCATAGATTTAAGGTGGAATGAGTCGTATTTTAAGGCATCAGTGGAGCATAGAAGAGAGGAAATACTGTAACCCTCTGAGAACATGAATATTTGAGGCTATTTTCTCACCTGACTTACTCGAAATCACAAAGATAAATGACTCAAACTGGCCAGAGTGGTTTTGATGGAGATTATCTCACTGCAAGAACACAGATAATTCACTTTGCTTTGATTTCTTTCAGGGTGGACGATAATTACTGGGGCCCACAAATTATTGGCTGATGACAGGTTAGTTAATTGTTTAGTGTCAGTATGAAAGTAAGTTTTCTATATTTTTTGGAGGACAAACATAGTGCTTGCTTAATCAGTACTGGTCAAGTTCTGCAAGCTCACCTTGTTTTGACCTGAACTTCTGCACATTTCCTCTGATTCTCCCAGAAATCCTTGTGCAAATCGATTGAAAAGAAAATGTTAAGAACTGGAATAATACATAGAGTTTCATTTAAATAAGATCCCTGTTACACATGTCAAGAGTTTGCCTCCTCTGCTTTATTTTATTTCAGTATTTTCTGCATAATTTGTTTAGAAAGAGAGCACTAATACCATGACCAGCGTGCTGTAGGAGGCTTATACGCCGTGTACATACTTTATAATTTTCACAGTCTCGACTCTACAACCTCTGACACCTTTCGAGTGAGAGGCTTTGTGCCAAAAGTTAAGTGTATAAAGCCGAAGTTGGTGTAACCTTGGTGTGTCTCATTAAAGCCTGTGTGCTGTAGTTAACATTCAGGGCCGCTTCTCATCTCTCTGTTAAGGCCTTTTGAAGCGGACGTGATGAATAAACAACAGGATAATGTGAAATCAGTTTGGCCACAATGTGCAGTTTATTAGTAATTTATCTACATGGCAGCGTCTGCCTTTTCTTTCCAGCATTAGTGCTCTGCTGGTGAGCTTTCTGATTTATTAAAGGTGCTTAATGTGCAGTTTAAAACAATAACGTTCGGCAGCCAAAAGGGCTTTGAAACCGTTCTGGTCCAACTGCATCCAAAGACAAATCCATTAGCCCCTTAATACACAAACTGATGCACCACTGACTGTGGGAGTTGTGATGTGACGTCTGTTTGGTACAATGCGATTGGTCGATTCTTATATTGTGATTTAAAAGTTTAAATTTCCTCACTTTGATTTAAAAAAAAAGAAAAAAAAACCTAAAAATGTCTTGGGACAAAAAACAAACTAAAAGCGGTTCAATTATAAAACAATGACATGCAAATGAATTGCAGTCAGAGGCACTTAGACAGAGAATCACTGGCTGGGCTGCAAATTACTTGCTGCTGCTGCTCTTTTTCTGTCCTTTTTTCTTTCATTCTCAGCTCCGGCTGCAAGACTTATTGTCTTTTATTAAAGGAAAGTGTGTGAGGAATAGATTAAAGAGCTTTCTGAAACAACGTGAGTATTTTTTTTTGTTTATTGAACGGCATTGTGTATTCTAGACTCACCAAACACACCTGTGTTGGGACTCCAATTTAGTGAAGTGGAAAGAAAAAGTGCTTTGGAGAAAAGAACTTGGGAACTTCGGAGTTTGATCGAGATTGAACAGGATTGGTTTCCAACCCCCACAAAAAAAAAATAAATAAATGCAAATAATAAACGAAAACAAGATGAAGAAGGCAGAGAAATGTGAGTGATGGTTTCGATTTCAGAGCTCAACAAGTCAACAAGTAGGCACTGACACCTTTGTGTTTTTCACTAAGACTGACAGCAGCTTTTAACATGCACTTAAAAACCAGAACCAATCACATTACAGGAATTGTTGGATTGAAGCAATATAGTAGGAAACAATTACTGTACAAATATAGCGCCATCTACTGTTCCCATCAGCTGAACGTCTGCAGAGATTTATCTTCAGTGTTTGAAGATCACAATCATTATTACCTCCCGGTGAAATATCAGGTCCACTGTATCACCCAGTGTAAATACAGGCTTCTCCTCCACTGCAAGAAAAGCCCTCAAGGTTTTTTCGGCCATTAAAAGTCCAACAGTTTGTGCAGAAAAGCTGCAGACGGACCGTCGCCCGGCTCTGACTCAGGATTGCACCGTCATTAATTTTGGGGGGGCTTGTCAGATAGATGTTTAATCAAGAGGCTACAGCAGAGCTCAAGGCTTGTTAGGCTGCACTCACACACCAGTGTGGCTGTGCAACCTGCTAACAGGCTGATGATTAGCATTTTTGTGTGGTGTGTATGCTAACGTTTGCTAGTATTTATTAAACGCAAAGCATACTTACAGTTTGGCACCAGTGTTATTGGTTTTGCAGATATTTGATCATCGACCAAAGTATTTAAATATTAACATAACATTTGAAAAAGCGACTTAAAGTCAGTGGATTTAATAAGTAATTGCTTTTCAGCTGTAGTAAAGATCGTGGCAGTGAATCCAGTAGTTGAAATGTTTTACTAAATAAACTTTCACATGTACTTGAGGAATAGTGGAGAATTATTGTTGTGATGCTTGAAGTTTCTAACAGAAATTAATGGACTTCACACTGCTGATGTGGCCAATAAAACAAAGATGGAAATCAAAACAGCAGACGCAGAAATATGCTGACATTTAGACCCTCGCTTGTCTAAAAAAAAAAAAGTCTCTTTCTCACAATGACACACTGCAGCTTGTCACCATGTTTCCGAGTGAAAGCTGAGATAGCCCTGATTGCACAGCACTCTCAACAATGACTGAAAGTAAAGTCCGTGTTCGACTCCGCTGCCGTGCGATGATGACGGAGTGTCCTGAACGAGTTCTCGCAGACCTGAATCTGCGTTCACTCTTTTTACTGATTACTTTCTTTGATACACAAGAGCTTTTTTTGGACTTTCCTTGAGAGCAGCGGTTGATTAAACGCCGAGTGTCTGCTTCTGGCTCTGGCTGATGAGGAGATAATTTTTTTTTGGTGGGGGGTGGTTATATTGTAACGCAACAATTTGCTAATTCAAAAGAGGCTGCGTTGGTAATTTGGTAATTTAACAGCAGTTTTTAAATTGAATTCAAATTGTGCCTTTAAGGCGCCGCTTACAGTGGAGCCATTTTTGGTTAATTCAGTTTCTCTTCGACGCAGTTTTCAAGTGCTTCTCTTTGTCCTCTGACAGGTTGTTTTCTTGCCTCCGATGCTCCTTTGAACAGACGGCTGCGATGAGACATTAGAGTTCAGCTCGGCTCGCTGCTTCTGCTGCTGCTTCTGCACTATAACTGATGTGATTAGGCTTTACCACTAACACCATCTGTCCCTCAGTGCTTTTCATTTGAGCCATCTCTGGGTTTGATCTCATCTCTTTTGGTCTTCCACTGTTCCATGTTCAAAAGGCACATCTGATATTAACGGCCCTGAGTTAACGTGTCATTCACTTCCACCCGTCCGCTCGCTGACAGGCAGATGGATAACTGTCACTGGTTTTCTGCGGGCTGACATGACCGACTTCTCGAGAGTCCTCATCAATGCATTCATGCTGTCAAGCTACTTTATTTTTCTCTTCCTTTGGTGTTCTATGAAATCTTTCAAGGTTGTTGCTTTCTGCGAGCCAGAAGTTCACATCTGAAGCTCCTTGACTTGTTGACATCAGCAGCCATGAGGCGATGCCCTTGAATGCTGTGAAGACATCTTTTATTTATTCTCCACCACGTGCATCCATGTCTGTCAATGTCGATGAGATGAAAGAACGCTGATCACCTGCAGAGTGTCTGTGGACTAAACGGCCCTGATGCAAACCTCTGAAGAATATGTACACTCGAAAGGTTTTGGTTTGAATTTGAAAAGATTCATCTCAAGTGCAAAAGCTTCAAGTATTAAGCAGCATAATTCAATGACCTGATCACTTTAACTCTTATAAAATCCATTTAGTCTAATTAAAAGTAAACTTATCATTAATTGCCAAGATGGCAGGCCTTCAATACAGCCAGCCAGCTAACTTCTTCGAAAAAAATCTGATAAAATGGTCTTATTTTATTAAAACAAGTTGAAATTATTTGCAAGACCTTTAAAAAAATTGAAAAATGATAATTAAGGAACTTGCTGATGACAGGATCCAACACTCTAATCCAAAGATTCAGCGCATCAGATGTGTTTTGAACTAATAATCCAGAGATTTTAACTGATCTCAGGCTTCTCCTCACCTCAGAAAGTAAACATGTAGCTTTGCTTTGGAGAAATCATTTTTCAGTTTGTCATATTTGACATTTAAAAAGAGCAAAATCGAAGCTCACCGCCTTCAAAGCTGTAATTACCAGAGCGTCGCCCGTCACATTAGGATCTGAACCATGAACACTCGCTAGACATTATTATAATATCAAAAGATGTGCCAGAAAATCTCTATAAGAAGTGTAAGTTAGTCATTAGATAAAGGATCTGAGCAGATGGAGAACGGAGTTAGAAAATAGTTTGCTGGGATGAAAGTTGGTCAATAAACAAATGTATTTATCTCCTTTCTTGACTGGTAACGTTATTTCTGAGTTTTTATGTTGAATAAGTGATATTCAACATGACACTTCAGTTGGCAAACAAGTGCAAAAGGATTAAATGATTGTGTAATTTTTAAAAAAATTTAAAGTTTTCTCTCTGCTACAAAAAATTGAATCAACTACTGATGTTTGTTTTCCAATCAGTGTTATAAAAGTTTCAGTGTCGGGCGTAACAGTGTGATAAAACCTCAGCTGAAATGATTTTACGATTTGAACCTGTCCTTTCATAACCCCCTTCATAACTTGTGCAGATATGACTCTGCATTCTCACTTTTTTTAAAAAGATATAAATGTCGAGGCTATAATTTGTGGTTTTAATGAGATTCCTCAGGTCGACTTCACTGTGGACCGAAAGCGGGGCCTTCGTTCATGCTGCCGGATCAAAGTGAGCCTCTTTGAAACATCATAATTCAGATGAGCGGCGCTCAACCTTCCCTCCACAGTCGGTGCAGAGAGAAATAACTCAGCAGAAGCAGCTGCAAAGTGAGCTGCGAAGCCGTCCTGTGACACCCGACTGCTCTGAATATCATCCGGCCTTAATGACCCTTCCCTGAAATGATGAAGTAACATCTGCTAACAACTGCAGCTACGTCCCGCTAACATAATCTGATACAAACTAACGAGTCCGGTCAGTCGTCCCTTATTTCCTCTCGTCTCTTATCTTCTCTCCTCTTTTGTTCGTCTCATTTCTCTCATGTAATCGACCTTCCTCTCATGCCTTTCCGTCTCTACATCACACTCTCGTGTCATCTCTATCGCTTTTCCGAAGCGCCGTGCATCATCAGCTCCGCTTTCCTGGAGGCTGCCTCTCACTTTGTACCTCGCCGGGAGGCAATTCGCATCGGGGTGAACCGGAATACTCGAGTATTGGGAGTCAGCAGGGCTCTGATAAATTGAGCGGCTCTGAGTCGTAATCCTGATCCCCCCCCCCCACCCTCCTCCTGTGCTGACAGAGTGGTCCAGAGAGGATGCAGTGACAGATTAAAGAAGCCTCATGACTTGCTGCACCCTGCTTTTCTTAACACCCTCCCACCGGCGCGCTCACACACACACACACACACACACACACACACACTGATCTACAGCTCTGCGTCGGAGTCAGCGACGCCATCACTGTTTCACCACTGTAGGGCCTCGGGGGGAAATAACGTCAGCTATTCGCTTAATACAGAACTGTTCTGTCTTTTTCTTAATTGCTTTTGTCATTACATGAGAGCCATAAAGTCAGCAGACTGTCCTCTCAGGAGAAAAATGACAGCGTTTTGCATTCCTACCAAGAGCTTTTATCGGCTCACTTTGTTTTCACAGTCAGAGGCACAGATGGACGCGCCGAGTGTCGGCCTTCGGGAGTGAAGCTCCGTGTTTGCAGAGTCGCACAGTAAACGCTTGGCTGTCCTGAACGTGAATGTGATCCTCGCCGTAACCTCATATGACCACATTATCACCACGTTCCTCTTCTAACCTTCATGAATCTGCTTTTTACTGCAGAAACTAAACCAGAGCTGATCAAAGATGGATGTTGTCATGTGTTTTTTGTAGCCAAAATAAAGAGAAATAAAACATAACACAATGAGCCAAGAGCAAACTAAACTTTATATCCAGGTGAAGTTCGATAGCATTAAAGTTTCATAATGAACGTCATTATGCAGCATGAAAGTTGATGTCATAAAGTTACAGGTTTGCATTTGAAAACTTAAAAAAACTCTTTAGGCTTTTTTCTTTCTCTTGCACACCCTTAAAAATCAATCAAACTGTTTTGGGGATATTTTTTGGCAGGAATCTGCTTTTCCACACCAGAGGAGGGATTAAAATCCCCGTTTCAGACATGAAAGAAGTTATTATTATTTTTACCAGTGTTTTGCATGCACAGTTATTAGAGAAACATTAAAAATAAAAGAACTTGATAAGCTCAGAGGCATCCAGTTTAGGCTGTTCGGACCCGGTTCTCGCTGGTTCTGGTTCTTGATTCCCATCCTGCTTCACTCAGCTCACCTGTCTGTCTGTCACTCAGTCAGAGTATGTGGAGCTTTTCCTTTTCACGCCGCCAGACGAGACGCTTTGCACATAATGGATTATACATTGTAACTCGGGGTGAATGTACTGAGGGAAGGATGTTGAATAGCAAGCAGGAGAAAAGAAGGTGAACTGTTTTCACTTAAACCCTTTTCATGTGCATGTGAAGGATCAGCATGGGGGGGGGCGGAGGTTCCTGCTGCCTCCATACAGGAGGAGAAGGACTTTTTTCTCTTTTTATCATCGTGTGTGTGTGACAGTGTGTGTTATTGTGTGTGCGTATCAGGTCAACAGACGGTGACGCTGTTACAGTTGCTTGAATGAAGAGAGGGAGGTTTTTTATTCACTCGCCGTCTCTGAGCTGTGTGTTGTGTCACCTGACGTCCCACCTTTTGGAAGAAAAGATGAGTGAGTGATATTGTTACGGCAAAGATTGTGAGCCCTCTGGTCTCTTTTCAACACTTCAGGCTCTCTTCTTCTGTGGTTTCTGTTGTGTAGCGTCCAAAGCTTTTGTCCTGCAGAAGTGCAAGGCGACAGTCATTGTATCCACAGTATTTTTCTTTAAAATGTTCCACCAGCCTTCATGTTTTCTTTTTTTTTGTTTGGGCTACAGTAAAACCTCCAGGCCTTGTCGTTCAAGGAAATAAAATCCGCCTCTAAATAAATCTGGGCTCATAGGAGGAGAGATTTTTGCGTCAGCTGGGCTTGTCAAAGAGATACTTGACATTGATGTGTGTTAGATTGATGCCGGTCGTCCTTCGGTGGATATTAAAGCCCCCGTCTTGTCATTTTTGGCAGGTTCAGTAATATAAACAAAGCTTTGTTTGTATCTGAAGAGGATGAAAAGTCTCAGAAGCAGCTCGTATGCGTTGTAATCATTTACATGCTCATCATGAAATCCTCAAGGCTTTATTTTCCATTTCATCGTTATCATTCGGCAAAAGCCAAGAGGCAGATGTGAGATTGGAAACCGGCTCTTTAAAGAGAAGAACTCCACATCTTTAAAACCAAAGAGAATGCCTTTTGGCTTTACATTAAAAGAATATTTCTGCTTTACAACATTTTACATCAGAATTATCATCTAAACACCAACAAAGTGCAACATGAAGTTCATGATATTTAATCTGACTTGTGTTTTCCAGCGAGTATCAAGTGTAATTGGTCTCTCTGTGGACACAGAAACCAGGCTGCTTGATAATTAAGGAATATAAATTACATTTTAACTCTACAAACTCAGAAACTGTTGAGTGTTGCAGCAGAGAAAGAAATTAATGAACAGTATTCACTTTATGTAACATTAAAAAATCACAACTAAAGCCTCAAAATAAAGCTCAAAAACACAAACAGGCAACTTTATTTAACTTATATGGCAAATGAAAACATGAATTAGTGTTTTTTTGATTTCTTAAGTTTTTAAAATTGTCATAAAACATTTGTTTAACCAATAAAAAGCCTGTTTTTATTCCTTTATGGGTCACTGCAACTGCAACTAAAACTTGTTAATGTGTAATGAGCTTTCATAAACCATAACACCAAGAAGTCATTATGTATTTTTTTTTAATACCGCTGTATTATTGTACTGTTAAAGTTCTTCCCTGCAACTTTACATACATATATATATATATATGCTATACTTAACTTATTGAATGTTTGTGCAAAGATATTCAAATTAATTAAGAGTATGTTTTATAAGTATGTTCATTTTGGTAAGTAGTGATTTGATGTCTGGTTCTTGCTGCTCTCCAAAGATCTTTCTAACGCTGCCGTCCCTCAGTGTGACGCTGTGAGGATGTTCTCACTTGTGGGAGTTTCATTTATTTATTGTGCAGCTTCTTGTTTAATAAATTGCTGTTTTTCACGTCCCCGTCGCTCGTTGCTGTGTGCTAGCTTTGATAGCCCGTTAGAGCCTCATTGCTCAGCGTGTTGTGACAAGCTGCCGTTGTTCTGAGCGCCGGCCTGTGATTCACCTTAATGGTCTGAGAACGTACAGACGGATTTGTTCCACACAAGTGGAGGTGAACGGGTGTTAACACTGGGAGGTGACGGTGCCGGCTGACTTTAAATCAGTTTCCCCTCAGGTTTAATGTAGAGAGCTTTGTGGGGATAAAACAAACCCACACAGGGACACACTATCAAAGTAAGACACGACGTCGCAAGCACACTCTTTAATGTGCTCTAACAGGAAGTGGAGACCCTTTTTTGTATTTGAATTAACTTTAAATATCAAGTCGGCAATGTGGCGTGATTCTTCCATCAGAACAGCAAACTGTTTAATGTTTAAATTAGGTACAAACAGGTATAAAATATTAGATTCCAACAACGTAACATGGACCTGATTGCTCAAATGTTTATTAAACAATCAAACTCTTGGAAATGAACAACTTGAGTTTTGAATGATTATTAGAAACTAATAATAAGCAGCCAAATATTGTTCCAGCTCACAGAAATGTATTTAAAATTCTTGGGGAGAAACCAAAGTTTTCACAGACACCAAATGTGTCTGGTGATGTTTTTAATTTTTGTGTATAAAACAAAGCAAAAAAAAAACTCAATTTAGAAAACAGTCTCTGTTTTATTATCTCATACATTCTTAACAATAAGGGTTTGGAGCAAAATACAGTCGGAAAAATGTTGATTTTAACAACTAAAAACTGTGGAGTGAATTGTATTTTGATCAGTTGTTGGACAACATTGACAGAGTTTAAGTTGATGTGTGAATTTGTTAGCTATTGGTGAGTATAAGTCCAACATTCTCTCTCTTTTAGCTCCATTTCTGGTCTTTATTGGGTCCTGGGGGAAATAAGTGGCCCTTTAGCTAAATACCCCACTATGCTCACCATCTACTTCTGTCACTGTGTGCTGTTTGGTGAATAATTTGTTTTTAGTGCTTTTTCACTGCTGTCTGTTTCAGCCAATAAATGACACAATGAAAGGTTAAAATGAACCAAATGGTTAATTTGTTGGCCCCTAAAAAGGTAAACATAGAGCTAAAACTCAATGTAAAGCTCATTTAAGCCTTGAGAAGCTGCAGATTCAGCTAATAATTCTCTGAAGGTTCGTTACTGAGTTCACTCGCATTGACATGTTTTCAGATTATCAGTTAGTTTTAGTAAAACATTCATTAATGGCAGCCTGCAGCTACGTCAGAAAGTACAACTGAATGTGGAAGGTTGAAATTTCTAATGAAGTTAATCATGTAATTAACGAAAACTAGCAAAGGCAACAGTGAATTGTGAACCATTGGCTGCATTAAATACTAATTGAGTTCATGTATAATTAAAAATCAACAGAAACATTCAAACAAAACAACATATTACAGTTTGTGTTTGCATATTTGCTTACAAAGGACATTCAAATAATGATACATATTATTCTAATATGATTTTATCCACAATTAGACCTAATTATGCTTTATTTTCCTCAGCTCTGTCACATTTTAGCATTTTTAGAAACTTTTATCGCTTCTTCTTTGTAAACATTTGACGTCAGGTGCAGATGCATCTCCTCTCAGTGTGTTGTGAGTGTGTGGATCTGCTCATAAACATTTTTCTAAAATAAAAGCACACTATGCGGTGGCATAACTTGTCAAAATAAAACACATAAAACTACTTTTATATAAATCACCCCTCAGAGTGTGAAGCTCAGCAGCTGGGTTTATGTTCACACATCAGAGGGACTTTGTTCATTTTACTGCTGCTTTTTTTTTATCGCTACACATTTAATATATGTGATAAAAGACTGTATTGTTACAGAGGAATTGGTTGCGGTGTGTGATAGATTGTGAGCACCGTGGACGGCGGCTGCAACAGAGAATCTTATCGACCTCTGGAGAAGTAAAGATGCTGACTGGTGAAAGTGAACGCGTCTCACATTCTTTACATACCTTTGCTCCTGCCTGAAGGATTGAATGGTTGAAATGCAGAGGGAGCTAATCCTCAGAGTGTATGGCAGCAGTCACAGCAGATGTATGTGCCGGCGTGTATGTGTGAGAGTGTGTGTGTGTGTGTGAGGGAAAGGGCTGGGTGGATTTGAACAGTGGATGGATGTTGTACTGTTAGAAGTATTAAATACCCTCAGAGGCGTGAGAATTTCAACAGGCTGCCTCTTGGCTACAGGAAGTGATAGATGGTTCCTATTAAAGTTGTGGAGGCAATTAAAATAAAAAAAATAAAAAAATAAAAAAAAAGACAAGGAGAGCCAATCCCTCTCATGTGTAATCAGTCTCTGGCTCTACAGTGATGCTATAGAGCAGGCGAGAGAAACGCTATTAAAGTGTGAGTTCAGAGGGAGTTCTGTCATTTCTTCTGCTCTACGATTCATTTAATCATATTAACGACATTTTGATCAGATGCCATTTTGATTTTACTCTTCAGAGTTCCCTGAAATGCTCATGCACCAATGTCTTCAGATGTCATACAGCCTCTGTGACATAGTTGGGTGTTTTTGCACAATTTTTTCGAGTGTTTTGCAGCTTTTCTGTCCACCTTTTTGTTGCAGCACCAGCACATAAGCAGCTGGGTTTATCAGCAATATGAGTGAGGCTCCCTGCAAAGTCCTGCTCCCACTAAAGGGATTACATGGGCCCTTACATCTCTGCCTCTGGTTGGACAAGTATTTCTGTTTGGTCATTTCATCTTCGCCTGTTTCCAAGCCAAGTCTGCTGTGCCAAACGGTGCAAACACTCAGCACAATGGGGACTGTTACTCTGGGGACGAAACAACCTAATAATCTCATTGTGAAACTGTAGTCTGCAGGCTCAGGACAGAGATTTAAAAGCACTTCTTTTTTTTTCAGACATCCTCCTTAAAATGGCCCTTTGTATAGCAACAAGGGACTGAAGCATCTTTACAAAGAATTTTTTTGCTTCAAGGCCGGTGTTACCATTCCTCAACACTCCGAAAGTTACTAGTTTCGATCTGTTTTGTGTGTGTGGAGGATTTTTTGTACTTGAATTCAGCTTCCCACAATGCACTACAGCAAGAGCAAAATGCCACCACCATTAAAGTTCGAAGAAATTATACATAAATATAACAGTAAAAATGTAAAAGAGCAGAGATTCTAAATCACACAGCTAAAGGCCAAATATTTAACGAACAGTAAAATGAGGCTGAAGCTACAAACATAAATCAACTAATAGTATTTTAAAAAACACTTTTAAGGATCTTTTTTAGCCATTGCAGTGGTGTGGATGATAATATCTGTCTGTCTGCATGTTGTTTGCTCTGCCATGTTGTCCAGACTGAAAAAACTTAACTATTGGATAAAAAGTAATGGCTTAAATGTTCCCAGATTTTTTTTTTCTGGTGCCACCATCAAGTCAACAATTCAAATTTTCCAATCATCGTCTTATAAACTGGCATCCTCATAACCTTCAGATGTGCTTTGTTTGTGGTGCTAATTAGCAAATGTTAGCACTCTGACTCTTTTAGCTAAGATGGTGAACATAGTTTACATCATATCTACTTCATATGTTCACATGTTAGTATGCTAAAATTAGCATTTAGCTCAAAGCACCCATAATTCATGGTATGGCCTCCCAAAGCTACCAGCATGGTCTTAAACACATCAAACTGAATAGGATGAACACATAAATTCATGTTAATGTGTGTTTTAGGTTGTTTGCTCATCACAGTTTTGTGTCGAGCTGCTGTTTTGTTGATCTTATTCTGTCGTCTTCATTAATTCTCTGAGTTAAAAGCTGATCGATCTTGAGCAAATATTGCTTGACTTTGGTTGAGTAGCTCACACTGAATCACTTTTGTTACTTGCTGTCTTGCATTTTATTCCTCCCCTGAGCTTCATCTTTTTTATTCCTTTTATTCAAGGTGTCTTTTCTGTCGGGCACAAATTGAGTGCGCTGACTCCTCAACCTCAGGTCTTTCTCTATTAACTACCGTTTTATAAATGCAACTTGAATCGTGGCCTGTATTGTGCTTCCACAATGGTAATAATTTGAGAATCCATTAAGTAAGCTGTTACATTGTCGGCATGAATGGCAGAAACCGAGAGAACTCGGGGACGTTAGCCTGAGAAATCAACCAAAGTTACAGCAGCTTTAAACATTTCTACAGCAAAAGCAGTTAATGTGATGAGCCACCGCAAAAGAAAGAGTGAAGACTGAGAAAAACAAACTAATTCCTCAGTGTCTGTTTCTTTAATTGTATTCTATTCTTAAAATGTACTGTTTAACTTCAGCTTCACTCCAGGTTTTCCTCCAAGTAAACTTCTTTAAATTACTTTTTTGTGTTGAATGTCGATGAATAAAATCTGTCTGAAAGAGAAACACACCTGAAAGAAGTTGTCTCCACTAAAAGATTCAAAGAAAAAACATGTTCTGTGTTTGATCTTTCAGTCCACGTTTTCTGTGTTTCCATTGATTTCAGCCCCTCGGTGCAGGAAAACCTTCCAGCATGCAACGCTGCACCCCGCACAGAAACACTCGCACACATCGGTTTTGTTGTGTTTTACATTCTTTTCACTGTTAACTGTCTCTAACACAAGGACACAAACAAGCAGATGCGGTCAGACCTTTGCAAACTTCTTCATTCGACATTCACTGAAAACAGACGCTTTATGATGCAGAAATTACTCAGATAACAACGAGAAACATCACACCTTCAAGCTTAACAGCCTTATTTCCATTTCGTTCCTCCGATTTACAACAAAGACAAAACTAAAAAAAATAAAAACCGTAACAGCAGTCGAGACATTACTCACACATTGAGCTTGTTACTCATACGAAGGGCACGTAAGCTGAAATTACTCCTGAACTGTAATCAAGAGGCAAACAATTCCAATATTGACGACTTCAGCAGTCTGCTGTGCAGGAGGCAGTTTGTATTTCTTGTGTCTGAATCATTTATGATTATTTGTGACACATAAATACAAACATGATCTGCTTGTTTTCACTCAGGTGCAGTTCCTGATGCATATGTTTTACATATGAGCCGGAAAAGACATAAAGAACTACAACTATTTATTATTAAATCATCTCATTTAATCTGTAAAATGTAGAGAAACTGAGTGATTATCGTTTAGATGGTTATGAAGATGAGACCATGTGGATTTTTAATCTGAAATCTTGTTATTGGCTTGTTTTTGTCAACATTACTGAGCCACATGCTAAACATTCTCTCTTTTTCTGTCCCTCTCTCGGGTGAATTGTCTTCTCCGCCCTTCCTCCTGCTGGATCACCTTCACCGTCACCTCGCCCTCTGATCCCGGCTCTCCTCTGGGCTCCACCACCACCACCACCACCACCTTCCCTCCGGCTCTCTTTGTCTGGCTGTCTCAGGTAAGTGTTGTGTTTTAAAGTATTACTCACAGTCTGCCTCCCCGGGCCGTTGGAGCTCAGCCTCCCTCTCACAGTTGGAGGTGGGGAGGAGATTTAGCACGAGACCAGACCAGACTGAACTGAACTGGACTGGACTGAACTAAACAGTTAGCTCAGAGTAGAAGAGATGAACTGCACAGACGAAAGAGATGCTGTGCTTTCGTGCTGTATTCAGCCTACAAGGTTACAAGTCATTTATTCATGGATTGCAGAATTGAAAGAGTATTTATGTGTTTTTTTTGCAATAAAATTTAGGACACACGATAATAAATAAGATGTCATCTACCATGACAAGAGTAAAAAAAACAAAATCATGTCATCATCCTGCGAGAGACAGAAAACAGGAAAATGAAAAACATTATAATCCCACCGTGACCTCACCGGCTCGGATGTTTTATTGAAGTCAGTGGTCCACCGGCCAGACAGCTGGTACAAATTGCAGCTGCTGCAGAAGGACAAACCTTTGTGAGACATGTAATCTGTCTGTTGATATAGAAGTGAAAAGGGAAGACTGATATATAAAAGTGAAAAATGTCCTTTGAGGAGAGAGAGAGAAGGAGGAAGAGAGAGAGAGGAGCCCTGGAGGAATAGAAAGTAAATAGTTTCCTCTCCTGCAGCCTGATTCTGGAGCATCTTTTCCCTTTTTTTTAACGCTGTGTTGCTGTTTGGCCCACTTTCAGATCTATGATTTATTTTTCAGAGCTTCACACATCTAATGAGGAAAATTGTTCACATATTTTCACAACAGTCAGCTGCCGTAACACCGTATTATGTGATCATGCACTGCACCCTGAGAGGCAGCTACACGAACGGGAAAATAAGTAATGAGCGTGGCATTGTGGCTCTTTACAGGGAGAAACAATCCTTTACAGTCATTTTCAGCTGCAGCCAGTTGTTTTCTTGTGTGTGTCTGAAGCCTCACACACTTTTTCTTTACAAACACACACACAGATCCACCTCTTTTCTTCTGGATTGATAAATCTACGTGAGCATGAGCTTTTAGTTCCACTTGAACCAATCGACAGGATGGACATCACCTCATAACTGATCACGACTCCACCTGGTGTTCGCTGACAGACATCGCACCTTCACGCTGCCTCTCTACTTGTCACAGTTATTGATGATAACTATGGTGTTTAGTTACATTAATGGATCGTGTTTAAATGGCGTTTTCACAGTACAACATTTCATCTCAGTCAGACCCTGCAGAGATTTGCTGGCAGCCCATTTTTTGGACTCCGTCATGCTCTCTGTAGCACATCCACAGTGGGACGCCACCCCCCACCCACCTACCCTCAGCCTATCCACCCACTTTAACCTCTCCAATAAGAAACAGCATCACGTTGAGAGAAGCTTTCCACTGACACGATCACAGCTTGATGCCACTGTGGTGTTTCAGATCAATATTGTGAATTTCATCCTGAACTGCACTGAGCTCCTCTGCTCCACCTCCTGCTTTACCCAAGTTCTCCACTAGATGGTATCGCCTAGTCAAGAGTGAAACGGTGTCTGATGGAGGAGGGGAGGGAGATATTCTGTGTGTGTGTGTGTGTGTGGGTGTGCGTGTGTGCGTGCTTGTGTATGTCTTTGGGTTTCATCAGATTAAGCGGCTCTTTTATTCGGGAAACGGAGAGTAAACATTTGCTTTTGTCAATCCCCCCCCTGTGATCTCACTCATTGTTAAAGCTCGAGGGTGAAGTTGGTTCAAAGTCAACTGTAGTGCACATGTGGATGCGGGAGTGTTTACAGTCGTGTGTGTTTGTGTGTGCAAACCTGTCAATGTGGATATCCACCTATTAACACCTGTCCGTTGCCTCCGTGTCTCCTGTGTTTGCTGACACCGACTGTACTGAGGTTACACTCCTGAGACCAGCTTCGACGGTGATTGTCAGGCACAGGGATCATGAGACATGTTGTTTCAAAGCACAGCAGCTGAATAACAAGACCTGTCAGGACCTTGACTGGTTAACTGCATGAAAATAATTGGAGACGTTGTATTTTGAACCGGTGTGGTATGTGGGATTAGACGAGCAGAGCTGTTGTAAAGCAAAGGAGATCAAATCAATGCGTCTTGTTTATTCATTGTGATTCTGTTCTATCAGTTGTGTTTTGGCAGCCTGCAGGTACGACAGCATCACAGTGAGGACGTTAGCTTGGCTCGAACACAACACACACACCTGCCTCTATTTGATTACGAATATCAACACAAACACAGGAGACGCTAAAGCAGAAATGTTTGAAGTGATTGCTCTCGTTTTCCAGCTCGCATGGCGAATAATAGACGCCGTTTTGAAACTGAAATGAGTTCAGAACCTTCAGTTTGCTTCAAGAGCTGATCTGCTGTTGATCTTTGTTTTTTTTGGGGGGGGGAGTTGGAATCATTTGAATAACCATCTGGTTTTAGTTTATCCGGTAATAACAGAGTCTGCTGGTGCAAACTGCAAACGAAACAAACGAAAAATACTCTGAAAGCAACTCAAATTCGCTGATGGAAAATGCATTTTATACCAGAAGCGAGGCAGAATTTTGGCTTTAAAAACTTTTTCTTTCTCATTAAAATTAATCAAGTTCCAGACAGGAAGTCAGAGGGTTTAAAGGTTTGCTAATTTGAAAAAAACCCTAAACAGAAGTTGTTCAGTTTCATTTTTACAGTTAGGATAAGACTTAATTATAACAATGATTATTACAACAATACTGTTGGTTTTCACAACCTTCTCAAGGTCATCAGCTCTAATGGAGGCAGCCACAGGAGAGAGGATATTTTTAGCTCATTTGTGTGCAGAATTTAAAATAAAAGATTAAAAAAAATCTAAAAGATGCTGCAGACAAAGTGGTAAAGTGTTTTTTAAGTATCATCTTTATACAATATGAAGCCGGAACATTAGTTTAATAAGTAGACTCTTAAATTTTTTAACACTCTTGAGTCAGATGGCAAAACACTTCTTAGTTAATGTTTATTAAAGCTGCTATCTTTGCATCATTTCTCTGGATCCAAACGGTCTGTCCCAACTTTAAACCTGGATGCTGAAACTTTTATAGTTTGTGTTCCTGTTTATTTTGTATTATTTTGTATATAAGCCTGCTGAACTGGGTGTTAGCATGTTGCCCAGAACAGTCCAAAGCAATTTTGTACTATTGTTGTATTATTGAGAAAAACTGTGAGAATATCGAGCCTCGTTTAGCAGTAAGGTGGACGTTGGTACCCGCTCTTCGTGTTGTTCGTTGTGGGTGTTTACGCTGCGTTGCTGCTGTTTGCTTTGTCGTCATGCAAAGCCTGTTTTTTTATGGAAACCTCAGCAGTGTATGTGTTTGTTTAGCTAGTATAGACCTGCCCTACAAATGTTAACTCCGTGTTGCTACATGTAAAAAAGCTCAAACTGCAGGAAAACATTGGCTTTGCAACTTTATGTAATTTGAACAGGAACCCAGCAGCTAGCTTACCAACCATACGAACTGTTAGCTAGCTGTAATATTGATGGTCCTCTGGGCGCCAAGTTCGAAGTTAATACTAATTTGATTTCTTCTGTCTTTTAAAATTATTCAAATTACCTTTTCAGATACTTTTTCTGTAAATTATTTGTCCCAGCATAAATAAAAAGCTGTTTTATTTCTACACTGATAAGAATATTGAGAAAAGTCCTTGAGGAGAAAATGTCAAAGTCTTTGTATGTATTAAATTTTCAGACAAAATGAAGTCAAATATAAATGGAGCCTTTTAAATGAAAATAATGGAAAGAGCTCATTAAATATCCATCACATAAATGATTTTACAAAAAAATTCATGACTCCATTGTTGTCAATACTACATCAGCACTTGATGCTTCCATCAGGTTTACAGAGCTAATTTTTTTGATTTTATCGGATTACTTTACCTTATTGATAAACTATAACATTTAAATATGTACCATCAAAAGTAAGTGCCGTGGTCACTCCTTTGAGCGTCTCCGTAACTGTCGGAGTGGGAGCCCTTCATTCTTACTGTGGTTGTAAAGATAATTTAAAGTTGGCATCAGAGTTTCTTCGGTTCCTTCAGGACGAATCCGACAGTTTGCTGCTAAATTGCTGGACAGCTGTTTATGATTAAAGAAAATTAAAACACTGATGCTTTGGAGAAATCTGACTTCTCGTGGGGTTTTTTTCAAGATAAACAAGTTTACTCAGCAAAGTAAGGTGTTGGAAACATCCCAGGTTATGATATATTCCAAACAGAAAAACCAGAATATGATAATTTCGTTCTAAATTGTTTTTCACAAGATACACTTCCGAAAAGAAATAAATGAAAACCTCCACAGTTATATTTCTCTCTCTGATACTAAATAGGATTTCTGCACTGGACGTTCATGATAAATGTACATTTAAATGAAATGTGAAAGAATGTGTTTGCTAAAGAAACTCACCCACAAAGTGAACTAGTTTACAAACGGAATATAGGAACAATTTATCTCGGTTTCAGAAGATTACAGTTGTATTCCAGTGGACTTTATTTAATATTTTGACAGAATATTCACGACAATTAAAAGGACAGCAGCTCTTATAGCTATACAGCTGAAATAATAAAATGCTTATAAATTTTAGTAGAAAAGTTCAGCAACTATTGATTATCAGACGGCTGTTTGTCAGTTAAATGAAGCTAAATGCCAAATGTCCGTCTGACAAAAGGCTTGATTGTTCATCGCAAGCAGACCAGCTATTCTGTTGATTTTCATGAATAGTAAAATGATGGTCCACTAGATTTTATTGCAGATATCATAAAAATAGAGCAGCTGTGTTTCAGAGAGCCCAACTTTGATCCACTCAGGCACTCCAGCCACACAGAAGCCATTCATTTAATTTGGACCATTTAATTTGGAGTTATTGAATTAATACTAAAAAAAAAGGATCCAGGAGGTAAAATTTGACAACCAGGAAAACTGATGGGAATGGCTAAAAGTTAGGTTATAGACTATTGCCTGGTATCCGTAGGAAAACTCAGGTAAGTGAAATAAAAAGATTATTCCAAACCAGCCAGCATTCACTCTCAGAATACACATCAGGTGTTAAAGGTATCAGATCTTTACAGTATTTATACAAACCACACTGCTGCATGTCGGCTTTGGTTGTCTTCAAAGCCCAACCAGACTCTTTTTTTGATAGTATACTTGCTCTCCAGGGGGTGTAGACAGAGGAAAGAGAGGCAAAGTAACTGAGTGACATGAAAGAAACGGGTTCATGCTGGTGTTCAAAAAAACCAAACAAACAAACTGGAAGTTAGTTTTTGTAGTTTGGCCTGATAATCTGTCTGCTAACCATCAAGGTCGACAAACAGCTGGATCTGCAGCAACAACAGCGGCTGAGACACAAAACACACGGAGGCATTTAAGGCACAAACCTTTTCTGTCAGATTGCTGAAGTCTGAACGCACAGACATGATGCAAATAATGAACTTTGGATGCTATCTGGAAAGTTTACTGTGAAGAAATGTTCAAAAATCCACTTTGAAATCACTGAAAAAGATGCTTTTTTTTGCGTGGGAGTCAGTTTACATTGAGGTTTTCTTCAGTATTTAAATAAACCAGTGATGGTTGTCTGCACTTCTGTGAGTAAATAGCAAAAAGAATCTGCAATTAGTTTATTTGACCTTTATCAATGAAAAACTGTGCTCATTTTGTGCTCTTCCAGACTAAGAAGGTCTTCACATTGTCAAACCTTGAAAAGTCCTTCCTCAAACTTATTAATCTCATGAAAAACGCAGTTAGGAAAAGCTTCATGTCAACAGAGGATGTAAACCAGAGATTTGCAGCCATATGGAAAAACATCAAAATTCACCCCATCGCCCATCAGGTGATATTTTGATGTGGATGGTTCACTGGGGAGCAGTGACACAAGCTGTGTTAAAATTTAGTTTGACCTTGGCACACTGCAGAGACCAAGAACAGCCTTTTTTTAAATTATTTTTGTCTCAATATGACCTTTTTCACAGGCAAACTTCAATCTGTCTGATTATTCTGCCAAGAACGACCATTATGAGCCTTAGTTTTGTGGTTTTGATTTCATCAGTGTGATGCAAAACGTGTTTCTGAGCAACAAGAACACCTTAAAGTGCAAAAACATCATCTGTTCCTGTTATATGTCGCTTGATTTTCCTCCTCTGTTCAATCAGTAAAAAGTCTCTGGACCTTGTTGAGTTTCTGAGTTGCAGAATTTTTTGGTCGATGTTCTTTTTTCTTTGAGTTGGCGTCTCTGAGTGTTGCTAGCTTTTTAAAAATCTTCTGCTGGTGGGTGGCAAACATCACGAAAATGTTCCACCTCTGTGTGACTGTGTCACCTCGTTTTTTGTACACACACTTTGATTCAGCGCCGTAACTACTTCCTGTTCTGAATCAGAAGTGGAACAACAACGACCCCCCCCCTTATTTCTGCCTCTTAATCTTAAACTCTACACTGAACAGTGAGGCACAATCACGGCACAATATGCCCTCCTTGAACTGGAAGAGGTTTGGAAGCAGCTTGGGAAAAAGTCCAGCAGGGTTTTGTTTGATGAAGAGGCCTGAAAATCAGACATTTGGAGGCGGATACTTTAAAATACACTGCAAAGTCAGCTTCCTTCCAAACATCTCTTCAAACAAAGTAATTTCAGTAGTTCGAATTAGTTTTTTTTCACTTTTGCAAGCGCAGTAAGAGTTTAATTATTGTAAAAAGAGAGGCGATGAGCCCCTGCAGTAATCTGCAGAACGGATGATGTGACAGTTCTTGAAGCAGCTTCTTCTGCACTGTAATTGTTTAAATTCTGTTCCAAGTTACGCCGACATTCAGCCTGAAGTTCTGTTCATTCGCTGCTGCAGCTTACGTTACCTCTGGTGCTTTGGCAAGAGCTGTTTTTTTTTTTGCTCATAGTTGTCAGAAGTCTAAAGAAAAGAAAAGAAAAGATCTGTCTTTTTTCATGTCGTCTTTGTTTTTTGGTTTCTTGTCGCACTAATTGTTCGTCTCTTTTGATTAACCCAAAAAGAACAGCCGTCATTTGGTAGCAGCTCACAGGAATCCAGGTAAAAAAATTTTAAAAATAAATATTACTTTTAATTTTTTGAAAGAAATTCCTCTCCCCTCTCTCATCCTGTCTGCTCTCGTGTTGCAGACTCTGTTAGATGTCGAGCCGCCCTTGAAATTTGTGGTTTCAGAAAATCGCCCTCAATTTTTGTCGATTGTTTTCTCAAGACAGTTTCCAAGATAACTAAAGATAAAAAAAAGACTCTCATTTGCTCGTTCGCTTCCTCTTTTCTTCCTCGGTCACTGTCTGAGGGTTGTGATTCACTGTAGGATTACAAAAAAAACCATTCTGTGTTTTACCCTGCTGTCTGTAAAACACACTCCTTCACATTACAACACAAGTGCTCATAACGTGAGAAAAAAAGCAAAAACACGGTAAATGGAGGACATAAAAAAAAGAAGAAAATTTGATCTCAGACACATAAAACAGAGTGTGAGAGGAGCATCAGCTGTTCTTACAGTGGGAACAAACAGTTCTTCACACTGCAGAGACTTAAACTTGATCGTTCAGAGCCGAGAACAATGGATCAACACTATTTGTATCTGAGTTGGATCTCGGTTTAATATAATTTGTTAAATCTCTTATTAAATTAAATTATGTTTCTCTTTAATAAAATGTCAAAATATTTGTATATGATCCTTTCATCAGTTTAAAGTTTCAGTTTGTCAAATACTTTATGTGCTCATTTCTCAGGACCATTTACATGCAAACTTACAGATATTGGGGATTTTGCCTTTTTTCTGGATCTTATTTTTGATCCCAAATACACTTTTAAAAACTTTTCTTGGAACTTTCTGACAGTTTCTTAGTGTTTTTTTGTTCTGCAGTGTTGCAATCCATTTTAGCAATGCAAGTGGCACAGCAATGCAAATCTGTTGGCCAGTCAAGACTGAAATACGACTATGACTGACCAGCATCAACATGTGTCATTTAATCCTGCAAAATTAGCATTTATGTAGCTTAAAGCATCACTGTGCCAAAGTGTAGATTCAAATATTGACTCTTAGTCTTTTTTATTTCATTAATAACAAATATACTTTATAGGAAATGACCTTTCTTAACTCTAACACTTTATTTTTTTAATGTTTTAACCTTCAAATCAGTGCACTGTATTTACTGACACACTAGCTTTTTGGTTTCGGTGTATTTTTCTTGCATCAGATGGGACTTTGGTTACGTCAGCTTTGTGCCTGAGGCTGATGAGACAGTAATAAACAATTTTAAAACTCTCTCCATCTAAGTGATTGTTTTCCTTCTTTTCTCCTGATAAGATCCAACGCAGAGTGATAAAGTGGCATCAGATCCAGATTTCATTTTCATGGGAAATCCATTAGCTCTGCTAGCAGATTTCGTCTGAGCGTTAGCGATCGGCTCGTGAGTTACAGCGCGCAGAACAATCAAATCACCTTAATAAGATTAATCCCTCCAACAATTTATGGATTTTTTTACTGTTTCTTTCCTGAAACTGATGAAATTTCCCTCCTGCCCCCCCTAAATTCTCCCTTATCTGCCGTAACCAAAGAGGCTAGCACCAAGTGAAGCGCTGTGTCGAATCATTTGGTGGCTTTTGGCTTCATCTGGCTGCAGCTTTGAAAAAAAAAAAACCTTCACACTGTTGCTATGTTTCTCTGAGGAGGGGAAAAAAAAGAGGAATGTTGGATGGAAAGACAGTATCCAGCCGTGTGTTTAGGCATCATGGAGAGTCTGTTGGTTTGCTGTGTGCAGATTTGTCCTGAAGTCTGGAGTGAGTCCAGAGGAGCTTTTTCTACAGATAACCGGCCCTTTGACTCAGGAGGCTTGGGATGCTGGGAGGAGATAGAACCGAGAGCCGCAGTGGATGCTGCTTTTGAAATGATTCAAGCAGCGGGGGGAGCGGGCAGAGCTGTTTTTTATTAGTTTTTACTATTTAAATGCAAACAAAGACTCTGAAAAATGCACATACACACATTTTAAACACACAAACACACACACACACTGCCTTTCTCTTTTCTCTCTCTCTCTCACAGTAACTTGCGCGAGTATAGACACAAAATAAACAAGCGTCCCACTGTTCTCCAACTCGACCACTGTGCAAATAAAAATCAATATATTGTTTTCTCTCAGATAAACTTCAGTCCATTGTTTCCTTTTCCCTGCAGTGTTACAGCAAATAAAGGCTAGAAATCATGAAGATTCTTATTCTTGGCAGAGTAAAATAAAGGAGCCAATATTTTGGCCTGCAGAGTGTTGAACATGTCCTCACATTTTGCAAACTGGTGTTTTTAGGAGGCGAAAAAAACAGAAAACGTTTATTTCTGAGTTTGTGTCCTGCAACGACACCCATCTGGATATTATTTACATGTTTGCAAATATGTGGCAAGTGCATTCAGACCACACAGAGGGGAGTTTGCTCACAGTTTATGCTTTGCACGCTGTATGGTATTTTCAGAAACAGTTCAAGGGATCACAGAGTGTTTTGTGAAAAAAACTCAGCTCCTCATGGACGACGAGTGTTTCAGTTCCAGCCTCCAAAAGCCATCAGCTCTCTAATGAAGTGACGCGCATTGGGATTGCAGCCATTCAATACATCCTCCCGCAGTGACCCAATATGAGTCTTCCTTCTCTCTCTTTGTTCCTCCCACTCTTTAATTTCCAAACCTCACTCTTTATCCCACTCCTCCTCCGTCCGTGCTGAGGTGTCTGGGGCTCTGCCAATTGCCAGCATTCTTTCTAGTAGATTGAGAGCCACGGGGGACAGTCCTGAATGAGGGGAGAGCAGCGCGAAAAAAAAGAGAACAAATGCATCTAATACACCAGCCGTTGCCCTCCCTGTCTCTCAAGAGGAGTGTGAGTTGGCGTTTAAAACTAAATGGCGCGATTAGAACGGTCCTGTGCTCCAGCGGTACCCTGTCCGCCTGCTCGCTCGTGCCCAGAGGCTTTTGCGTTGTTTTTTTTTTTTTCGCTTGCACTAAAAGCATCACAGCTCCGCCTTTGGGTGCCAACGTGTCGTTTGAGAGAAGTTGTTTGGGAAAAGTGTGGCGTGTAGTGGAACCCCACAGAGAGCGCGATGATTGAGGCTGATGGGAAGCGGAAAAAGCGAGTGACTCGGCCCTGTGGGGATGCATGTTACACATCATTAGAATGGATAGATGAGGAGCCGAAGGAATAAATGCGTCCATGTTTGCCGACGCCTGTAGGGGACACGGATGGATGCTGAGGGAATTTAACTCGTTTATATTCTTAACCCTTTTTTTGTTGAAGAGAAAACAGCGACAAATATTTTCCGGTGACAATTCATCATCATTCATTGTCTGCTGTAATTCTTCTTTAGGTTGCAGGAAAATCAGTCAGAGGTAATTAGCTTGTACATAGCTACCTGCAGCCATACTTTCTGCTCCTCTATGAGGATCCTGAGACGTTTTCAGACTAGGAAGGTCTTAAGAAACGGTTCATTGGTTTCCCTTTTTAAGACCCTGTGATTTAACAAAAAGCTTTTGCTTCCTTAAGGGGGAGTTTTATACTTACTAGGCATCTGTCTTCAGATTATGTTTAAAAAAGTAGTGACGGTTATGCTGATTGGCTTAACCGTCCACATGGATTCAAGTAAAATTGATTCAGTTTTAGTGGTCAAAGGTCAACTTTCACTCCAATGTCATAAAATTCTGCAAAAACACTTTTATGGCTGTTATTAAACACCATAAATTAGGAACTGAGGGGGAGATTTTGACCATATTTTCACTTTTGGTCGGACACATTGTTCCTCTGACCTTGGATTCTCACCTTGAAACTGTGCTGAATGTTTAGATCTTCTCTGGTGCTGCAGTCCACCAGCTCTTCATCACTTTATATAACTTCAATATCTTTACAACAATGTGACGCGGCTCTCTATCAGTCCTCTGTAAAGTGTCTTCTTGATGGCAGCATCTTTTTCACTGGAAATCATGCACGTCAATATAGCAAAAAAACTTCCATACCGCCAAAAATATACACTCG
>JAPZDV010000009.1:4220633-4246294 GCA_029814665.1 Acanthurus lineatus
CGTCAATATAAAGTAAAAACGTCATTACCACCAAAAATATAAACTCAATACCTTTTTATGAAATTTCTTCCATGTCTTCAGGACACGTAAGTGTGGACAGACATGGATGTAAACTGTAACTACAATCATCTGAGGCAGTAAATCAGAGGTTTAACACAGCATCTCTCTTCTCACATCACTGTTGTAGTTTGACGTTGAGTTTACTCCCCCTGTAATCGAGCAGTAAAGTGAAAATGTTAACTTTTGTTTCTCAGGTTAACCCAGGTTGGTGTTTTGGCAGCAGAAACACAACAATCACACTGAGGGTTTAGAGGGAAGAGCCGCCCCTGGGCAAAGCATCTGTTCTCAAGTCTCTGCCAAGAGCGTTTCGTACATGCATGTTCATGCTCTGATATACAGAGTGTCCGAGACGTAAAACATGAATATATTCATTCATTCACACCCTCCTCCTGCTGATGAGATGTTGCCTGGGTGGGCAGGAGAAAAAACCCTCGGGAGATTTCAGTGATGAGGAGCAAACCTGACACATTTATCCACAGGATGTAATTCCTGAGCTGTCATACGAGTTGTTATTGTTGTTCTCAGGCTTGTTGGTACATTGCACCCAGGGTGATATTCCAGTCAGCACGGGCGTGCGAGGCTCGGCAGGTGGTCCGCGTCCTTGGGCGTGCACGTCCCACTTAGATGAGTGCAATATTTCGCTGTTTGTCCTGCCTCTGTGAAGGTGAGGGAATATGTGCAATAATATTTTATAATACCTCAGGTTACAGTCAGGAGTCTCTCTGCAAAAAACACCATTTTATACTTTTATTGGTTTGCTTTGTCTTGTTCAACAGAGTGAGCAGTAAATTTGATATAACGAGTGCTAATGTCGTGTCCATGCAGACCCGAGGTGTTGACTTTCACGCTCAAACACATGTTCATCCAAACAGCACTTTTAAATTACATCCACTGGTTCGTTCTGTTTTTAACTCTGGTGTGCAAAGATACTTTTAAATGAAAGAATATTAGTCTTCTTCCCAACATGTTGAACAAACTCTTGAATTTCGAGACGGCCCTTTTGCTAGCTTTAGTCAATATGAGCTCTTTGGGTCCGGCCTCATTTAAACCTGTGTTCTTGCATGATTGCTCTCAGGGAAATTAATGTTGTCAGGGACAGTTTGTACAGTTATTAAATTTAAATCTCTATAATTTTGTCATTTATTAAGTAATGAGGGAAGAGGAGGAACAGCAGCACTAAGTAACAGCTTCATTTATATAATATCATTCAAAATTTCAAATTCCATAAATTATTCAGCTTTTTCCTGTTTGAATGGCATTTTTTTGCATTTTTCTTACCTTAAGTGATGATAGATTATTAATGTGGTGAATAATTATTTAATGCATTGCTTAAATATGCATTCTGACCCACCTTAGACTGACTGATGTGTTGCATGTTTAATTTTAAAATTGACATGTTGTTTCTATGACTATGGTTGTCTCAAAAGCACAAAGAGTGTTTTGCAATGATTTCAGGAAAAAAACTGAGCTGCAAACTGAAAGTTAGCAAGCATATTAGCTGCTAGGACTTTATTTCCAGTCTTAAATCACTTTAAATTGAATGAAATGTGGATGTGAACCACAAACTCCTGCCTCTCGTGTTCCTGCCATCCATCTTTATATGGCCAAAAAAAAAGTTATAACAATAAAAATCTAATCTGTAAGAGACTGAGTTACTTTGTTCAAACTTTGCGTCCAGTTGTGGCCACTAGCTGTGTATTTGTGCCGTTGATTTAATGAGTGTAAAACAAAAAGTGAGTCTGCAACCAAAAATCTGCAAAAGCATCTGTTTTTTTTTTTCCAAGGAGTTAATTGCCGTGTTTTTCACTGACAATATACGTGAAAAATTAAAAAGAAAAAGCTGTTTGAGTTTAGTTTAGCTTGCTGCTGGAAAAACAACAGATACTTTAAGGACAATTCCTCATTCAGTCGCATGCATGTTGCATGCTAAACTTTACGTTTTTTAACCTGAATCCATCAATCAGAAACAACGTCTTATCAATTTAAATCCTCTGAATCAGTCCAGTAAACAATTTGCAATTATCCAGTGGAAGACAATATATCACCTACGTCTGTCTTAACACTCTGGAGACAACCTCCGTCATAATTGGCGCTGTAAGACGGTTGTTCATTATCCCAGCTGTCAGATGCGTCGCAGTGTGGGTGTAAAGCTTAGTTAATGAAGAAGGCACGATTTTTGTTGCACAGTTTACACCCAAGAGAAATGATGAGTTAACAGAGATGTTGTCGGCATGCTGATGATATCTGCAGCGATGACAAGTGTCTCGTTTGTGTACTTATTTACATGCACATTTACATTTGATGTGATTCTTTTTTTTAAGGGTTAGGGTCTTTCCACTTGAGATTTGGTTACTGACTCGAAATGTCATCTTAAATCAGGAGGCAAACCTTCGCAAACCATGCAAAACTTTCCGCCTCTCTCTTTCTCTCTGCTGCCGCTAAGCCCCTCCCATCAAAGGAGTGGATCACCCTGCAAAACCTCATGTCATGTAAGGCCCCGCCTTCCACAGCTTGAGCCCTTCGAAGATCTCGGTACTTTGCAACGTGCCTCTCAAAGGTGCACCTGGAGCTCTTTGCAGCCTCAGGGCGACGCACCACAGGCCTCAGAGGCACTTCATCTGCAGAGTTACTCCTCAGTGTTTCCCATAATTCCACTTTGCCTCTCATCGATACCAGTGCCATAGATTTAAACATGAAAGAGCCTGAAGCTCTGCGTGGAGGCAGCATGTGTTTTATACCACACGGCACTGGGAGGCAAAGGAGATATTGAAAATGACTTACATATTTGCAGGATATTACCATCTGAAGGGATGTGCATCTGCATTCACAGTGCAGCCAATAGGAACGTCCTCTCTTTGAAATGACCTGTCATTGGTCAAAGTCCTCACAGAGTTTAGACAAGGGGGAAAAATTTAGTTCAATTGAAATATGCTGAAAAGTTATGATGGAAATTGTTCAGTGAGACCAAAAATTTACTCTCTAGTTCAGCTTTTTATTCTATTTTTTCTCTGATGGGGAAATGACACTGATGTGTGATAAAACACGATCAGTTAGGGAATTCTTTCCGCCCGAAAACGAACCGATGAATAATTTCTAGCTGATAGCTCTATACATGCGCACAGCATGGCGTCTTTGTTCTTCGCTCTGCTGCTCTGCTGCCTCAGAAATCCAAAGCTAAACTCCTTCTCCGTTTGTTTGCGACTCTGAAAACACATGCTTCACAAAACAATAGCCAGGCCTTTCAAAGCTGGTTTTGTTTCAGTTGCAATTTTTGCGGATTTTCCTTTAAATTACACACACACAAAACTCCCACAGCTTGTAAAGTTTAGTTTAAAGATTCATGCATAAAGAATCTCAGAGCCCAAAGAGATAAAGTGGATGAAGGAGCCATCGTGCTGAGGGTGTTGATTTTTTTCTTCTTCTTCTTCTTCTTCTTTTTTTTTTGTGGTGTGACTGAGGCGGATGAAATTTGTAAGTGAAATCTGTCCTGCTTATGCAGCAGCAGCAATGAGACGCTGGTGAAAAGCAAACGCTTTGTTCCCTCCAGTGCATCTGAGATTGATGCAAGTCTTCATTTTCTGAGGCTGCGTCGAACAATTGAGATTTAGGAAACATTGAGATCAAAAACACAAAAAAATGGCATAATTACATGCTGAGAACGATACACACAGTATATATTTATGAGTCGTATTTGGACTCATTGTTCTGGATATCATTTTTACCATGGAAAAAGACTGGAAAAGGCCCTCAAGTCAACATGGAAATCCCACCGGGCTCGGCCAGCAGAGAAATCCAGGCGCCTCCAGTGTGGCGATGAGTTAAAGAGCAGCTGTGGAGGGAGAGATGTGAGGCGAACAGACGGCTGGAGGTGAATTTAAATCCACATCATCCTACTTAATAAAAGTCATAACTCAAAGTGAAACCTTAACACACAGACATGAAACACATATTTATATCTTTGAATGTGACTTAAACTTCCCAAAGTCATAATTGTCTCTGATGTTCGTTGCAGATAAGAACATTTTTTAAAAGACGTTTCTTCAGTATTTCAGTAATAATCGCTGTCTGTTCATCAGTAGACACAAAACAGGGCGGATAGCTCATTCAGCATCATTTTAAAGGTGCAGTTTACCCAGTAAAAGTAAGTATAAGCTGAAAAATATCAGTATTTACCTGTTTCTGACATCACAACAACCCACTCAGTGAACTTTAAAGAGTCTCGCTCTCCTCATCACTTCATTTTTCTTTCCTGAATGTTTTAATTCCACTTGCAAAAAGTGTAAGAGACCCTGAATCATTATCGCACCAAAGCTGTGCAACCAAACTCTGAATCGTTATAAAACTATTTTTCTTTCTTTTTGGTCCTCTGCAGTCTGTTCAGTGTTAAGATTTAACAGGTTTAAACTGTGATTTGTAACTCCATAGTCAATATTCCTTTAATTTCTATTTTTTTAAAAACAGAGAGTGAAAAATAGTCATTTTTTTGTCAAGAGGGAAACAAGAAAACAGTTTCCACCTCTGCAGTCATAAATCTAAACATGTCAACCATGTAATTAACAAACTAACGTTGGCTAATTAACAAGGACCCAGATTTCTGAGTGAATGCATCTGATAAACAGCACGATCACAGAGGAGCCCAGCATGTTGCATTAATCCGTGAAGTCTCAGAGGTGAGCGAATCTGATGAAAGATTTATTACAGCAGTCGTGGTTTTGTCCAAGTGTATTAAATTATTATCAGTTTTATCTCCTGCTGACCCTTTACTCAGCTCAGTAATAACATTCAGCCCACTGCCGGCATCTCGCCGAGAAAAGCTTTACACACTTGTGTGTTCATGCACATGTCTTGTCAGGAAACTAAAGTGCTCGTAATGTTTTTGAGAAGATATTGTCGGCTTTGATAACGCTCTTCAAATATTACATTTCACATAGAAAAAGAGTTGCCGAGGTTAGCTCGTGAACAAAACAGAAATTTTCTGCAGCAGTAGTTGGAGCACTCATGTGACGAGTTTACTCAGAAATACTGCAGAAGAACTTTCTATCTGTTTTTTCTTTCCATAAAAGTCCAGAGTTTTGTATTAAACCACCTGCACCTGCTGTGGAGGCAGACATTTGTAAAGCTAATGTGAGAGGCTGTAGAAAGTGAGACAATGTTATAGTTGCTAATGTTTTTCGTCCTTGCTTAAAGCTGTGTGGGATGAGAGAGCAGTTCATTTTCCAACTGGCTGCTTAGACCCTCTCCAGGAGTGATAAACAGTTGCGCTGAAAGCTCTGCGTTAATTACAGGACACAGGCAATTGTATTCAAGAAAATGAGTTGCCTTAAGTTTTACCAGGGAAGCAAACTCAGTGACAACACATTACCTTCTTGTCAGACATAATCATAAACAAAGCCCGGTCTCCTCTGCTTTCAAAAACAAAGGCACATAGGTTTGTATGCATCCACTCCTCCTCCTCTTCCTGTGTTATTCGTAGACAGACAGCTCGCCGTTTATTTGCCCTCAACTCATTTGCAAACATGGTTGCATGCTATTTGCACGTGTGCATCACTCTGCATGCTCTGATGAGATGAATCCATGTAAATACCATGTGCTCATATTCTTCTATCTGCTCTGCACAGACCAGAAATAAAAAAAAGATTTAAATGAAAGAAGACAAATGAGAGATTGGGTTTTTTTACTTCGTGTTTCAGTGGTAGAATCAACCTGGTGTGTGCAGGCGAAAAAGAACTAACACAAAGAAAAGTTTTGCTTTCAGATTTCCTTGTGGAAAAGAGCCAAAGTTACACCACCAGTCCGACAAAGTTTAAAGTGAGAAAAAGCTGAACTTGTACAATAGCTGCTTTAGTGTGAGTCAGGCCACTCCAGAAAGAAACGCAGTGGTGGAATAGATTTTTTTTTTTCTTTGCTTCAGAAAAGAGGCACTGAAACTCCACTTTTCAGAGGGTGGAGGCTTTTGAACACTGCTGACAGGGAGCAGAGATGGAGAGGGAGGCAACGGGATAATGAGAGGATTCACACCATTTAATCCTCCCTAATGGCTAACCTCAATCCACACGGCTGTACAACTATATTCACATTTTTTATTCTATCTCCGAGTTTTATTCATCAATTTTTCGCTCCATCAAATAAATACCCAGTGAGAGGCTGCGAGCGGCCCAACAGATTTTCCATTGAACTCTTTGGAGTTAATTAATTCTTGCCGTCTATATAAAGCGTTGACTTGCCATGTTAAATCACTGATATATACATATTACTTTAAAAAATCATTTTAAAGCCAATATTTGGTTTAAGAAGCAGTGAGCTGCACAAATAAAGGTCATGATAATATAATATTTAGATGTTTGCACTGTACTTTGAATGTTTTGCTTTGCCAGACAAACAGTCAGAGCCCTGAAAAATTAATTAACCTTTCTACGAAACAAAAAAACAAAACAGGAAATCTTTAAATAAAACTAAGAGCAGCCGAGTGATGAGTCGGACCTGTGGAAGTGTGTGTGTCAACAGGTAAACAGAGAGAACGTGTTGAGCTTGAACTAACGGCAGGAAAACAATAACACATTAATATATGAGCAGGCTCACTGTATAAAGCATGACTCAGTACACTTATGAAAGGAAAAAAAGAGAGAATAAAAACCTGTTTGTAATTTCCTGTTGGTCTTTTAAAAACAAGAAAACCTCTTCAGTGAGCAGTTAAGGTGAAAAACTCTGTTGAAGAATTTACAGTTCGTCTCTTTTCTTAAGCACCACTGTGTTTTTCAGGCTTTGAAAGAGAACAAACCAACAGACCAGAACCTATAAATTATTCACCCTGAATGCAGCAGACTCTTTTAACACGGCACAACAATTAATTACCCGCTCACTTACTCGACCACTTCTCTAAAATTACACCCTGAGCTGCTGCTGCTGGACTCAGACTCACAGCTGCTCGGGTTTGGATTCTGGAGGCAGGAAATACTTAAAGACAGACTCAATCCACACTGAATTGCACATCTCTGTGATTCACAGTCGTTTCTCACTTTGTCTCTCCTGGTTGTGTGATTGGAGCACACCGGGTCTGTTATTATGATGCATGTTTCCAATAGCTGCACCTGCTCGGCCCCACGGCTGCTACCTGCTGCTTGGTATGACTGTCACATTGCAAGTGTGTTTCACCTCAGTGACTGCAGGGCTGCAAGAATGACATTAAAGAAGCCATGCGAGGGTCTGCGTATGGACTACAATGAGATCTGATTCTGAAAAATCACTATTTAAAACCTCTGACTGACCGATGGTGAAAAAGACACTGAAGTTATAATGTAATAATTTTCTGTTTTATGTGATGCGTTGAAATAAGCACAAATCCGTTGTCGCAGTGGTGACGCTGGGCTCATGTTTTGGCATCGCAGCAGGATTTGAGAGTGCATACGAGGGTAAAAACATGCACAGGTATGCCTGGAAACAATGGGATGGTGAAATGCCAGAAGGGGGATTTGCAGTCGGAATTGAATGATGCGTTTTTGGCTTGAATTTCTTCCGGATGAGATTCAGCGGGGATTTGTTTTTCATTAGTGTTTGGGTTGTCGACTTCCCAGCCTCCCTCTCTCCAGGCATAAGTCATTTGTGGCTTTCTGTGTGTGTGTTTGAGTGAGTGTGTGTGTGTGTGTGTGTGTGTGTGTGTGTGTGTTTGAGTGAGAGAGTGGAGAGAGGGGGAAGAATGAGTGAGAGGGAAGGTGAGATGTTTGTTTCTGAAGTGAGAACTCGTCACTGGCTCGAGTGTTTGATGAGCTGGCTGCACATCGGTGTGCAGAAGGCGATTTCCATGAGTGATGAACCATTCGCCGGCGTCTGTCTCCGAGTAAAAATCACAGTAGTACCTCAGCTATTTGCCCTGTTTTTTTTATTCTTTTTCTGGTAAACATCAGAGCCCTTTTCAAAAAAGTCAGATTTTTTTCCGGACGTTTCTGCATCTGCATAAAAGCCGTCAGAAACTGATGTGTTAAATTAAAGGTTTGAACTATTGCTGCACACTTAAGTTAGTCTTCGGAGGGCCGAGTCCTCTGCAAACTTGTTCAGCCAAAATTTTTAGAAAAAAAATCGGCTCAATAGTGATTCTTTAATAAGACTTGCTTAAATCCTGAGGGTGAAGCCCTTAAAAAAGGGACTGTAGCTCCGTTAATGAGCCGATCGGCTAGTTACTTAATTAATGAGCTTAGTTTGCTGAAGTTCTTTCCACTGAGACTTCACATTTTTACCTGAAGCACTGCGAGTTTGACATTTTTGGTTTAATCAAAATGTTCGACTGACACATGAGACACTTTCCCAGAAGATGACTTGTGTTTTTACATTTCATTTAACTTCCACCTTCTCTGGTTTGTTATCGAATACTGCAGAACTTTCTGGTTAGCCTCAGCTGTACTTTGCATTACGTGCTACTGAGTAAATGTTCTAATGCTAAAGGATTAGATGTTAGCATTGTTAGCATTGTTAGCATTATCATTTTAAGGAAGATATAACTCTGACCTGACCTACTCAAGAGGATAAAGATAAATAGATAAAACAAACCAATGAAAATCTTTACTCTTTCCTTTTGGTGAACTGCATTGTGGTTCAAACTAAATTCACCAAAAAAGTACAATTTGTTCTTAAAAATAGTAAAAGAACAAAGAATAATGAGCAACAACAGTGAGAACAATGTAGAGACCAAAGAACAGAAAGATTTTTTAATGATACACTTTCATACCTAATCAAGTATTTTTAAAAATGAAACTTCTGGTACGAGTAAATCCTCCTGGAGTTTGAGTTTATGCAAGTAAAATCTGTTATCCTGCATACAGACTGATTGTAATGCCGTGGAATAAGGTGGTGATGTGGCTGTATAATATTTTTCATGACATATTTTAATAAAAAATTTCAAGTTAACAGCTTGCAGAGAAGTAAGAATTATAAGGAACAAAAACTTCGAGCTGACTGCATAATTTATTAGCAGCATGAGCGAGAAGCAGAAAGTCTCCGTGGCTTTTGTGTTGAAGTATGTTGGAGGAAGCGAGTGCTTGAAAACAGTAATTTAAAGAATATTTATAAAGCAAAACAAGTCGTTTGTCACTATTGTGATTCCTAACTAACAGTATGATCATAGTGGAGTTATTTTGCAGGTTCTGCAGATTCTGATTCTGATTTAATATAATGAAATGGATTCGAACGGTGATACAATGAGCTCCGTGTTCAACATGCGCTGGTTGATCCCCCGAGGTTTCCCGTCTCCGAGCGTCTTTGGGGAGAAAAACTCCAACATGATGAGCGAACCATCTGCTGACAGGATCCGACGCTGTCAAACTGAGTGGAAAAAAAAAGTCGAACTGGTGCAAATCAAACTTCAATCTAACTTTATTTTGACATCGGCGGAGCTGTGTGTGTGTGTGTGTGTGTGTGTGCAGTGATTTATTTCTGGTACATCACCAGTTAATGGAGCCACATTGGCTGCTTACATCAGGATTTCTGACTGGAAAAAGTCATTTGTTTTTCCCCCCAAAAACCTGAAACATTCTGCTTTAACACTTTACTACGATGCAAAGAACAGATAAAACAAAACCTTCAGCCTGTGTGATGAATTAATAACAGTTTTAATGTCCATTTTTGTCTGTTTTTCAGGCAGATTTCCTCGTTGTGTTACAGATTGTTGCCTCTTTTTATCTGGTGAAGCTTGTCAGGTTCAAACTGTCAGATTAGCGTCGACTTTGATAAAAAAAACTGCTCATATGTTGTTGCACACAATCAATTAACACTATTTTTGAGGATTTCCTCACATTATCTGCTCATTTTTAAATCAACAAAACCCTGATATTGAATTTATATTAATGCATGGCTTAAAATGTGTTATGTGAGCATAATTTGAGTAAAACGTTAAAATGGAAGGACTCACTTGACTCCTGCTGTGCTGATGGGATCTGACAGATCAGTAATGGACATAATGCTGGATTTATTGAATTTGGTCCTAATATTGGATCATGTTCTCTGTGCCATGAATGTACAAAAATAACTGGGTTATTGGCAAAGTAAATGAGTTAAACAAGATAATGAGACTTTGATTTTTAACGAGCAAGAAGGCCAAACGAATCAAATCGTAAGTGCTAAGTGCCTTACATTTCTTTGGTGCTGCTTATGGAGCAATAAAGTGGCTATCTAGGGGCCATTTTGGTTCTGATCTTGAATACCAAGCGAGGTGACCGCTGAGCCGGATTCATTATTTTCCTTTTAAATCTCATTTTATGACCCGATTCTGTATGAAAGCACTTTGACCCTCGAGCCGCATGTTGAGCCTCCGAGTACTTTTGAAACGTGGACCGACTGACCTTGTTATTGTCGCCATGAGTGGTGAGTTTACACAGAGCACGCTGTTTCTCTTCCTTCAATATCTCCGCTTTACTTAACTTAACTACAGGAAAAAAAATACCCAGCTTTTAAATGATTATCACAATATACCTAAAAGTTGCCATCTTGACCTTTCGCTTTTAAATATAATCAGTGTTTTGCACAGCGGGCACTCAACATTGATTACACGCCACTGAGTAACTGAAATGTGGATTTAACACAAAAAAAAAGAAAGGATCTTTGTGATGAGAGTAAATTTTTCCACAGATCTCTGCACAAGGATTGGACAGTTACGGACTGATGTCTTGGGTTTATCTGTAAACATCTGAAGGTGACGAACAAAAGGCCGAGTCGAAGCGTTTGACTCTCTCCTTGTTTGTTTGTCTGAATCTTTTCAGCAGCAGGATGGGAACAGATATCCTTTTTTATTATTATTATTCTTATATTACAGTAGTGCAGCGTCGTCCAAATCGTGCCTGTTGGGAACCGACTGATTGCTTCGCCTCGGGCTCTGTGCTTCCTCGGTCATGAGCAACACACCTGCCATCACACTGCTGCTTCCCCAGGCTGCAGAAAACACTTGTCATTTGGCTGGAAAAAAAGCACACAAAAGCTTTCTGTGGCCTAAATGAAGTCAGAGCCTTTTTTGTGACTGCTTTCCTGTTTTCAGGAACATAAGCTCATATAAAAAAACACACACTGATGCTTGAAATGTTTGACTTTAGCAAAACAAAGTGGAAAAACTTACAAGACTTTGCTCTGTTGGAACAACTCCGGTCGCTCCTTTGAATGTGCTGGAGTCTCTGATGGAGGCAGAGTTGTGTCCAGCATGATGTTTGGCTGTGTAATAATAGAGCCTCCCTCTCTTTACATTACACAGTGTGTCCCTCTGGCAGGAGCAGCATTGCTAATAAATATGTCCTCTAGATCTCAAGAGCTTGCACTCGACATGGCACTGTCTTGGGTCCTCAGCAGTGCAGCTGCCAAGACTGAAGTCCTTCAATGAAAAGCTGCCAAGAAAATCGAAGGACAGAACTACATTATGGTGGACAAAGACTCTTTCCATTTAAGTCAGATGTACTTTACTTTAAGTGCACATCACCATTTCTCCATTTACTCTTCCTACCTCCTCAGTGCTGGATGTTGAAACTAACACCTTTTACCGAGCTCTCGCCGGTCCTGTCTGTACACGTCAGGCTATTTAAAGTGTCTCTATGGATGAAGAGCACATCCGTGATTAGACGATGGTTCGTGTGGGTTAAAAATGCCTCATGGTTTTGTTTGTGTGTGCAGTTCAAAGTGTGACAGAAACGCTGCACACTCCTCTTGCTTAACGGGTAAAGAGCGTTTTTCGGAGTCCCAGCGGTGTCCTGTGTTTTCAGGCGATCGCTGTGAGCTGACCTGGTTTAGCTCTCCCTCGGAGAGGAAATGTCAGCACCAGAAGGCTTGAGGGGGAACAAAAGCTCAGTTTGTTAGGGCCCCTTGATGAATTTGTTATGACTTTACTCACTCTGTGCGAGAGCTTATTAATATTAATACCGAGGAGTGCACCTCAGCACCGGTGCAGACGGTATAAAACGGAGCTCTGATGGTCCTGTGTGGAAATACTTGACTTTTTTTTGAACATTTCAGCCATAATTTGAAAACTCAGCCATGCAGGAGACTCAGGTCAGATAAGCTGAATGAAAACCAGCAGCACGTTCGCAGTAAATGACGTCAGTAATCATATTATGATAACTATAATATAATTCTTCACCTGCGTCAGAACTTGTGACTCATGAGCAGCTGGGCTCTGTGGATAACCAGGTTAGTCTCGGTCGATGTATTTATTGCAACCAGTGAGTCAAATTTTTTCACATTTCCATTGAAAAATCTCCATCCCTCACCACAGGCCACGCCTCCTCGCTCCTTCAGGACGTCCAGCTGTGTCGCTCTGCTCTGACTATTTCCCCCTTTTTCTTTTCTTTCCTCACATGTGATTTTGTTGCAGAGAGTGAGGTGTTTGTATCAGTGTGAGTTTGTTGCCTTGTGATTTCTGATTCATTCTCCCACAGCACTGAATTTTAACTTAGATGTTTTTATTTATAAAACCGTGTACACTCCTGGTGTTTTTATGGTTCACAGACGTGAGTGGTAGGTAGGCATCGATCCATTTTATCCACACGGACTCCGACTTCCGTCTCTGTCGTCAGCCGGGTAAACTCTGCTGGGAGAACAGAGGAGGGAAACTGTGCTTCTTTCTATTGATTCATCGATTTTATATCCCTGCCTCCTGCGAGCTGGAAATCTGCCTGTAGTGAGACCACAAAGCTCACAGCACCCAGGCTGCTGATCAATGCATATAAATCATTGATAACGTCACAACATATAAACAGCCGGAGATTGGAGAGGCTCAAACTGCTGCGTGTGGAGTTTATGTGTCACTGGGGAAACAGAGATGGAGCAGAAATAGACTCACAACATGCTGGTCTTTGCTTCATCATGTGGCTGACTGCTTTTAGATAGGAGTGACATCACAGACGCCTTGAAAAATGCTCTCAATGTGCACTGGCCTGGACACGCCCCCAACGCCAGTATGACGTCACTTTGGTGTTTTTTTTCTTAAATATCTTAACAATAAACCTGTGTAGTTATTAGTTTCACAGCTTGTCTTTCACATGACTTTCTCAGGATAAGTTGCATCAACTATGATGATTATCTGACTCTTCATCCTAAACCATCATAAGATCAGGTTTCCCAATTTGCAAAACACTTTAATCTGTGACCTGACACCTGTGCAACCAATGACGTCAGACTCTAAAGCTTCACAAAGCATTCAGCAGAGCTTCACAGGAATCTGTGCTTGTATTGGTTGCATATCACAACAATGATGTGATGATGCCAGAAAAACAGACAAAAAGTAATTAAAACAGAAGCTGCAGGAAAAACTGGAACATTTAATTAAAAAGTGATTAGAGCAAGTTTATTAAAAAACAAAATACATTGTTCCCAACAACTGTCATCTGTAAGCATTTACAAAACATGAAGAAAACTTATTTAGATTCTTAGTAAGTTTCTGATTGGTGGGATAATGTCACAGCTGACATTAAGAAAAACACATACAACCTGCTGCAAGTAGCACAGAACTGATTACTAAGTATTGGAAACAGTAGACATCCCATAATGAGCTGTTTCCACAGTGTTTTTTGGATGGTTTCATGTTAAAAGAATCCAAAAGTTTTCTTTTATTTCACAATATATGTTGTGAATTACAGTTTTTAGCTCGGCGGTGGGTCTTTAGCGTGCAGACTCTCGTCATTTTATCTGATTGCTGCGATGCGTGATGATGATGCAACATCCATTTTACAGACAGAAAGAATTGCACCTAAGGTACAAACACACTTCCCTTTTGATGTTCCCACATACCAGGATGATGATACCCCCCCGACACACTGGTAAACAAATTTAGGGGGTTGTTTACGAACAGCGAGATTAAGCCGAACTGAACCGGCTGCCTCCTCAAAAACACAGATCCAAACAGCACTGAAACTTTATGGGAAGTATAGTTCCACTTTTTCTGAGGAGCCGGAGGCATTTCCTCATGAAGAGAGATGCATTTTAGTTTGAAATAAGGTCATGTCACGACAGAAATTTTTTAGTCCTGCTCCTCATTAGATTCCTAAAGCTTCTCCTTGATTATTACCTTTATCCTCTTAAGAAACATTTATATTTCAAACTTTAAGAGAAACTTTTAGATTTGCAGGTAAAGTTGAATCGTTTTTCTACTTTTAAATCTCAGATTAGTTCAAACTAAACTAACATATTATCAGGTTTCTATCCCTGGACTGAAGAGTGGGCTGACTTACAGACATGTTTTAAATCCTCACAGCCCTAAAACTCGACCATGTTTATCCAAAAATACAAGTTTTGCTGAGCTGTTGTCTTAATAAGTAATTAAAGCCACAGCAGCCTTCTAGAAAGGACTGGATTGTTTGTTGACTCAACTTTAGCTATATTTACAGATAACATCTCTGATTCTTTTACTGCTTGTTTAACTAATTCTATATATCCAGTATATCAGGATTGTGAACTCCAGAGCATGCTGTTACTCGGAGAATATCAGCAAGTTAATATCTTGGTGTTTTCTGAGGCAGAGCCATAGGCAGCTGCTTTGTAAACCAAAAGATTTCGTCCAAAACATCTTGAATCTATCCCTCTCTAACTCCTAATAACTGTTATTTGTTGTGTGACAAGGCAATTACGACTTGTGGCTCTTCTGCTTGTCAGTGATTGTTCATCAGCGCCGGCTTTGGGCTTGTAATAAGAGGGAGCAGTAATACCATTAGCACACTATTATCACAAGGCCGACAGCACAGACCAGATAAACCTGAGGAGCCTGCGTCTCTTTTTCTGCCCTGTTGTGTCCTAATCTCCTCTGTCTCTGCTTTGCATCTTATTCTGTGGCACCTGATGATATTTGTCATCAGGTTAAAGAGCCATTGCAGTCCTTATAACTCTGCTCCATTGGCTGTCTGATAGACCAGGCGTCCCCTCCTTTACATACAAATTGTGTCACCGGAGTCACTCTCAGCCTGCACTGACTGACTGTGCGACCGTGTGCACAATACAGAATCAGCACGGTCTGGTAACCTTTTTAATGTGTGCACTTTGTTGTTGTACACATCTCCGACACTTAGGTTGACTTAGCTTCAATTAATATATATCATTTACTTCAGCGTTCTGCACCGAAACGGTCCATTTAGCACAATTTAAAATGCTCCTCATACGCTGCTGTTTGTTGGGTTTTTGCAGTCGCACCTTTTCGGTCGATTGTGCCTTTAACATTTGCATCGGACTCATCAGCTGTAACAAGGTGAAACAAACACACCCTTCTACCTCTGCTGTAATTCAAACCAGTGGAAAGTTACGCATTGCAGCTAAAACTTGAGGGGGGGAAGGCAGGGAAAGTTCGGTGGGTGTGCTGTTTCAAACAGAACTCTTGACAACAGTGATCATGTTGCAAAAACTCCATCATTGTTTCAGGAAGTGCAGTTTAATTTTAATCTTAATGTTGAGAGGCACAAAGTACATTAAGCACAAATATCCATTTGAAACTAAAATGGCATCATAATTGTTTTATGATGTTTCACATGGTGCTTTGTTTTGTTCGGCTGTGTAATAATGACATTGTTTTAACGGCTCTAAAGTATTGCAAGTTTTTTTTTTTTAGGGAGATTTTGTAGCTAAATGCATTTGGAAGATAAATTCACACTCTCATTGACTTTTATTGGACGTGTTTGCATTAGGAAGTTAAAGTGTCTTGTTTGGAAATGTGTTTTCTCATTAATACCTCTCGCCTGTAAAGTGTAACTGAGAGATGCAGTCGTCTTCCTGCGCCTCTGGATGACAAGTGTTGCCACGGCAACATGCAGAACTGTCCCGGAAGTGCCGCTGAAGCTGATGTGAAACCAGCTGTGACTCTGCATCAGGGCTCCATCGGCTGCAGAGCTGGTGAAGGCACAATACGCAGGATTTACTTAAACAACAGTGTATAGACTCGTGCAAAAATAATGTCTCTCAATCATCTTTGAGTTTGTTGTGGTGTGTTTTTCTGCAAAGTAGATATGAGATTCTGCCTGTATTTCTCATGTTCTTGTTGCTTTGCTGTGTTTGGGACGTTTTTGGGTGGCAACCTTTGGGCAGAGTGATGCAGCCCCCTCAGCCAATGGCAGCACAGGACTTTATAAAATAAGTCCTGACCACTCATGTAGCAGAAGTTATGATAGTTAAAGCAACCATGGTGACGAAAAAGCATAAACATAGTGCGGCAAAACACAAAGTGGACCAAAGTCGTTTAAAACCAGAGTGAATCTGGAGTGTTCCTGTTTTCTGTCTGACAGATAAGTGCCGGTGATTAAACTAATTAGCCTGTTAACATATCAGCATTTCTATTTGACAATAATGAAACGTTCCTAAGTAGTTTACAGCGTACGTCATGCACACACCAAGTTCTACTTCTAAACATGCTGGTATTTTTATGTTTAATAACCCTAGCAATCTGAAGTGCCAACTAGCTTTGAATCTGTCTAACACAGTAGCCACTCTGGTCAACACAATTTACAGCATCTGGGCCAAAAGTTAATATTTTGAGATTATATTTACACTCCTCTGTGGTCCCTCAGTAGGATGCTGCAGGTGGGTGTGTGTGTCAGGAGCAGGGGGGGATAAGAGGCCGATCTGAAGTGTGTGTTAACAAACTCTGACTGGAAAATGCTGCATATTCTGCCTTTGAGGAGGCTCAGCAGATGATTTTTTTAAAGACTGACAGTCATCAGCTGCTTCAGTCATGAAAACCAGAGAAACCCAGACTTTGTTATCTAACCAGCAGAACCGTTTTCAGTGCAAATCTTTCCCTTTGTCGTGCTCTGTCACTACTGAACGAGAGCCTGAGCAGTGACTGAATATGTACAATGAATGCACAATATGGCTCAGGAATTTACTGCTCGCATTTGTTACTGCAACAAAACTTTAAGAACCGCCGAGTTTTAATCCTCTGGTATTTATTGCAAACATTACATGGGAACTAAAGGTCAGTAAATTCTTCAGGCACAGCGAGCACCACATTTAAATATATCACCTAGCAGCAATTTAGTGAATAAAACTTTACTCTGTCGGAAGATGCACGGTGTGTAAGTTTGTATGAACTGATTGTTCAGTGGGCATTTAACCTCAGCAGGGCAGATTTATGCAGGCGGTCTGTAGCAGAGGTTTTTCTAACTCAGACGTGGGCGACATGAAGCCAGCACAGCCAGGAGTTGGAGCTGCAGCAGCGTCTGCGTAACAAGTCTCAGGGATGAAATTAATGCTGCAGTTTACTGAAAATCATGCCCCTTTTCTGAGTTTTAACTCAGAAAAACGTTAACACACACGTATGATGTTCGTGCAAAGAATGTCATAGTTGTCAGATATTATTTTATCCTTTGTCAAATCATGTATAAACATCCGTAAGTCTGCTTTGAAATTAGATAAAAAATCATGTTTCTTATTTTCTAGGATAATCAGGTGTTAAATATTTTCACTATCACAGTAACCCAGTGATTGTTGTCTGTAAATTCAAGAGTTCTTTGCAACAGAAACTGCTAACAGCTATTTTGGCTTTCACTTTCAATGGTGCCAATTCGTCAAAATGTGAGCAAATATTGGAGAAAAAAAAAGCCAAATCAGTGACTCAGTGCCAGAATTATGTTTCTCGTTTGCATCCCAAAAGCCTCATGCCTACAATCCCCAAAGCCCACAGCAAGCTGAAGTTCAGAATATGGAGGATGAGTTTTCACTAGCCGGTGGACAAAGAAAGAAGACAAAATGTAACGACAGGAGGGACAAAACCCATTAAAATAAATGTGTTTCATGTTTCTCTGTGACAGTAATGAGGCTCAGAAAGCCTTTTACACAGTTTTTATACTGCAGGATCACTGACACTTGGCTTCATTCATGTTATTGAGCTTTAACATGTTTGAATTTAACAGAGATTTTGTCTTGTGAGGGCTGTCAGTCACTTACAAAACTTACAAACCCTATTCTACAGCAGAAAGTAAATAAGGATATATAGAGAAATATGTCTCTGCTGGAAAGAGAGAAAATGGGCTGTTTATGCTCTAAATTGTGAAAATATTTAAAAAAAAAGCAATTTTCAGTGACCAGAAAAAAGAAATGAAAGAGCTGTTTCATTCCCTTTTTTTCTTTTAGAGGTAAAGAACAAACAATAAAGAGAATTCACAACAAATGGAAGCAATATGGCTCCTACAACAAACCTCGACCGAATCCTTAAATGCTTTTCTGAAAACATTTTTCGGCAAGAAATGGATGAAATAATAACCGAGTCTTTTTGAATTTGATCTGCACTGCCTTGTCTCCTAGTTTGACCTGAAGGTTGATGAGCGGCTCCTCCTTTGACTCTCTCCATCCGACACTCTTGGTGTCTTTAAGGCAAATTCAAAAATGCTGAAGTACAGACTTTTCTGTGTGGGGAAGTTTTCATGAAGGGAAGTTTTCCATCGTTCATACTTCCATCACTGTGATACAAATAAGGGATGAAAATCATTAGTGTTTTTCCCTTTTTATGTAATGTATTTTTTCTATTGCTTGAGTTGGATAAAAGCCACAATCAGGACTTATGAGTCAACTGCTTTCAGCTGATGGGCAGATGGAGCACATCGGACCTTGTTGGTACCAGTTTTATGATCTTAAAAGCCTTTGCTTTATGGCTCAGGGCAGCATTTAACTAAATGAGGGGAGAAATAAAAAGGTGGGTGACATCACGACTTCCATCCTCTGATGCACACTTGAAACGCTGCTGGCACAAATTGCACAGTTTGTTCTTTAAATGCATGTGCAATAAAAGAAACTAAAGATTGGGGTGATTGTGTTTGCGTTTGTGAATCTTAAAGAAGAGTGCAAGAAAATTACGAATATTTTTATTGTGCAAGTGTGTGTGTGGAAGCAGAGAAGCAAATATTGACTCTGAGTTTGAGTTTTATGATTATGATTTATGAGCAGTTTCCCACCAAATGATCTTTATTTTCAAGCTGCGCCTGCAGACTGAAAAAGACATATTTCAAACATAAATATTCACAGTTATATTTGGATTCTATCAAGTAATTTTCATCGGAGAGATACAGAAAAGTGCCATGTATGAAAGAAGATGAGATTAAATCTTTTCATATCATTTAGCAGAGCTATTTGAAACATAAATCAGCCTTTTTCTCTTCAGTTTGATGGTGTTGTTTATTTCACGCTGCGGCTCAGTCTGTGTTTCAGTGTTTTTCCTCCTTCCCCATTTATCTCAGCTTCACTCTAATCAAGTGACAACCCGTCTAAAATGCTCAGACAGACAACATATATTTCAGCTTTTCTGTAATTTGTCAACAATCTTTACAGCAGTTCTGTAATATCCTCACAAGCATCAGATTGTTGTGTGATTGACTGAAGAGACACTACAGGCAGAACTGTGCTGATAAACCAAAGCAGGACAAACAGAGTCTGCTCCATGATAAACAGAGGTAATCAATCACTGAAATGGAAAAATATATTCGGGATCTTCTTATCTTTTGTTTGTTTGCTTGAAAAGTCTCTGCACAGAGAGTTCCAAAGTTTGGCTTATCATTCAGAAACTCAATAAGTGTAGAAGTTTATTCATATTTTATTTCATATTTCCTTTCTTGTCTAAAACTATTTTCCAGTTTTACCTGATCTATTGAATCTTAACTTTTGATTTTAAGTCTGACTGTTGCTTCAACACTTTTGTATCAGCTAACAGGGATCCTAAAAACAATAAATAAAATAAAGAATAAACAAAATCTCTGTGACATCCTTGTTCATTTCATGGCCCCAAGAAGATGATTTCTAATCACTTTTATTTATCTTCTGCTTTGTTATTGAGCAACACCAACAGCAAAACTCTGAAGGTAATAATAATCCCAATTTGGAATAGTTTTCCAGAAAATTTGTAAATGTATTTATTTGCTTTTGGCTGAGAAGATGGATGTGTTTTTGGATTGTGTTCATAAAGTTAAAGGTAGCAGCTAACTAGCTTAGCATTAAACTTGGGAATCCGGTTGTTAAACTGCTAGCCTGGCTCCGACTTTATAAGTGTTTTAAATTATGCCGTTGCAGTTTATAGCTGTTGCTATATTTCAGTGTCAGGAGTTAACACGCAGCTCTGTGCAAGTAAACGCATCACAGCTCTGTAGCTTTGGATCGCAGTATAGTGCACCGGCTGCACCATTGAGTAGCTCATTGATCGACGGACAATAACGATCATTGTTTTGCTCGTTTAAAGAAGCTGGTGTAGGAGTTTTACGGGTCAGTTTATTTGCTTTGTGGTGTATTGGGATCCTCCCCTAGGTGGCAGCGTAACCTTAATCTATGCTTTAAATCCAGTGTAATGCACAGTATTAAGTAAACAAGCACGAAAACTAAATCTAAGTTGGTTTCTCAGTCTGTCAACAAGATGCTTTATACTGAGTCCATTCAGTCGATGGAGCAGTACAAAGAACTCCCAGGTGCCAGTAAATTACAGTAATTATTAACTTCATTGATTCTCTCCACCTTTCTCTCTCTCACAACTCATTGACAACGGTGCTGTCTGTGATTAGCCCCTTGTCTCTGATTGACAACCCAGTTCAGCACTCACTGAAAGGCTGAATGACTCCTAATGTCTTTAATAGAGGCTTCATTCACCGTCCTAAAATCAAAAAGTCAGAAGAATATTTGATATTTTTTCTAAATATGTTTGTCTACAAAAAAAATCCGATAAAAGACTGTGACAAAGATTCACACCTTTAGCCGTAATTTTGTCGTGGAAATGTAAACAGTGAACTCAACTCGATTCCAGAGGTTACACTTATGTATTTTCACAGCGCAGATGCCCATTTCCTGCAATCACACAGTGTATCATTCTGACACGTAAGCAGCCATTTTTTTTTGGTGGATTCATCTGGTTTACACAAACAAATAAATCAAGCTCTGAGAAATACCCTATTTTTCCACTCAATGGCCCATTTGCCCCATCCTCAGCCCCTGCGAAACACAAGCACACACACTTAAAATCATCAACTGTGAACTGATGCTGAGATTGGAAGCAGCACAAAAACCTGTCTGAGAAATCATTTTGTAGCACTCAGAAAAGAAAGTCTGACTCCTTAAAGCAGCTTTTTTTCAAATTTATTTTGTCATATAAGCCTCAAAGCAGATTATACGTATCCCCCTGACTTAGCAGACTAGCAGTCAGCAGGGTATCATTATTGTGATTTTGTTTTTTGGAAAACATCATGTGTTTCATTTTATAGGCACGTAAACTTCTTATAAATTTGCAAGAAGGTCTGAGGTTCCTCTCATCAGGACACAAAGCTTCATGCTTTGAATGCAGCTCTGCGCTCTTTTTAACATGAAGTCAATGAATTAACTTTCCAGTCCAGCAGTGACGACTGACAGCGGGCTCTAAATTTAAACCAAATAAAAAGATCGAGGTGAAACCAAATGTTTATTCCTCTCTAACTGCCTCGTATTTTATTTAGTGTGGAGACAACTTGATTCATTGGTGGTACGTTTGCACATCTGACCTCGCATACGGTGGGAGAACAAATCCATACAAACACAAGGCGTTTAAAAAAGCAGCCCTTCAGAATAAACAAGGTGCAAAATCTCAGACGAAGAACAAACAGAAAATAAAATCTCTGCTAAAATAAGAGTTGTAGTTAACCAGAGTGGATCCTGAGGTTTTCCTTTGAATCTCCTGCATGTTTGGATTGTGAGTGTGTTTAAATCTGAATACATCAAAAATGATTTAGATCTGATTGAACACACTTTAGAAGTCAAAGTTGGTCATATTTTACTACTGAAAATAAGAAACACAGATCTGGAATCTGTTACTGAATAATCATGAGGACAAAATCTGTGGAAATGCTAGATAAATAGAGTTTTCAAAGCTGGAGATAATCATAAACACTCTATTCTGTCCTCAGTTAACGATGAATGACAGCTGTGGGAATGTAAAAATGACCTATAAAGTATTGACAAAGTGGTTTTAAAACAGTTTCCAGAAAATATGAAACTTTGTCCCCATAAACACTCTGTCTGAAATAAAAATAGCTAAATCTGTAAAACGCACAGATGATCATTTTGGTAAGCAGTAACACAGCAGAATGTAGAACCAAAATAACTTTTTTATTACATAATAGTGTGTTGTTTGTTGCATTGTAACCTGTTGCAATGAAATATTTCCGCCCCTAATTTTGAGACTGCATGAAGCTGTTGCACCCTAACAGGTGTTTGTTCCTGAATGCAATGAAGGGTGGATTAACACTTTATACTGAAGCCTCTGTGAAAAATTACCTGGTAAACACGAGCAAATCTGTACTTGCTACAGTCTGCTGCCGTCTGCACGGGATTTAATCTCAGCAATTAGACTGTATCATCATCTGGAGCTTTCCAAATTAGCAACACGTCTCTGAAAAAGAAATGCTGCAGGTGTCTGCCTGCCTTCACACCACTTTACAGGTTAAATTAACTGTACATTCACTTGATTTGAGAAAATTATTGTTTAAGCCTGGATGAAGCTGGGAATCACATATTTTTGTACTGACTATCAACTGAAGCTTAAATTGTTGCCTTAACGACACTAGACTTTATTATGTGTTATTTAAGTGTGTGCACTGGCTGTGGAAAGTGTACTCAAAGTATAACAAGCCCAGAATACTTAAAGGAATTAGTGCAATTTAGTGCAGCCATCTGCAGCAGCCGAGGACATAAGAACAGCAGGGACATCAATGCACAGTGAAGGTCCAACGCTCAGTAGTCCTGCTGTGTTATTTAATGTGTGGAGTACTGACTGCTGAAGTAATTTTCTGTTAACTTCTCCTCCTCTGTCACCTGTAGTGTGGCGCAGTGTTGACTGTGAGAGTGAAGACTAACTGGAGAGATCATCAGATTTCTGCAGAGTCCTCTGGGCCTGCAGTGAAATCAGCCTCTCTGTCGTTGCAGTGGGACGTTCAGACTCGCTGTGCTGTGAATCCCTGAAACAAAAAAAAAATTATATTGCAATTTTTTTATGGACTTATGCAGTACTTTTTAAATGAAAAAGTATGGGTTGGAGCGAACAGGCCAGCATATTCTTTTTTACTAAACATATATATTTTAACAACTGGCTGCTTGTTCGAGTAAATTATTCCAAAAATTCAGTATCAAGTGGAAAAAAAAATCCCATTTGTTGCTTTGGTGGAATGAAATCGAAATGCAAAGTTTGTCAGAGTATTATTGTGATTTTTCTGAGATACCAGGCGGAGAAGATGCCTCGTTACCAGTCAGCAGCTCTGCATGCACAGATTTGTCGTAGAGAAAAAAACAAAGAGAACATGAAGCTACTTCAACAGGCGATTTGAAACTTAATTAGCACTTTGCAGAGTTGCCACTCATATTTCTGAAACTGCAGTTAGAGCTTGTTCTTATTAAGAGCTGGTGTGTGACCCTGAAGAAGCTCCACACCAGGCTTTGATCAGTGTTATTCACTGTGCAGCAATGCTCCGTCGGCTGAATTTCATTATAAAACCATCTGATTAGCTGGACATCTGCAGGCTTGCAGCACTTCTCAACCTGATTTTGTTCATTTTTGCCTGATTGCTGATACGATACCACATTGACTCATTTTTAGCCTTTGAAATCCATTCGCTAATTTACAAATAAAAGTGCACAAGAATCTTCTAGAGGTATTTTTATTGTTGTCTTTCTGCATTATAAACCTTCAATTTCATCAACAAACACATTAGACTAATCTATATGGTAATTGCAGTTTTCCACACAATCTTTCCACAATAAGCTGCATTTATGTGACTTTCACATAAACAGTGAAGTAATTACATCCATACGTTCTAACCTGATTTAGCGAGGCGGTTCAACGCCTTCATTTATAACCTTTCATGTTGGCTAGAATGGGGGAGTAACGCTTGTCAAGTTAAGCATTTACAGAAAACAGTGATTATCATGGTTTGAATCATCGCCTATTTATACTGCACAGACGACTGCCAAATGCAGGGTTTAAAAAAAAAAACATGTCACACATGTATTTCCTCACTTACATTTTCTGTTTTTATTTTTTTATTTTTCTTTAAATATCGTTGCTGGAAAGGCGACAGCTAAAACAGGTATTGCTTTTGTGTTGGATTTCAACGTCTCGGTCTCAAGTTGCAGTGGGTGTACTTGCATTTGCATTCAGCACTACATAAAAAAAAAAAAAAAACACTCACAAAAGCCTGTTGAGAAGATGCCAACACTGATTTGAAATCACTGCACCAACAGCCTCAAGCCAAAAATATACATTCTGCATCAGCAACTATGCTGACGGGTTCGCTAGGTTCTTCTAATGTAAATTTCACCATCAGAGGTTGTTTGCTTAGACTTTCTGCTCACATCATCTCACCTCCAGTTTGCTACGACTGCTGTGCATCTGCGGTCTCTGCAGCCGCCCATATATGTGTCTGTTTGGGAGTGAAATCGAGGTCTTTCTTGACATTTTTAAGTGATGTACTGAGGTGGACAGCTAATGTTTATACGAGGTGTAAAAGCAGGTTTGACAGCGCGTGAAGGTTTTAGGTTACACAGGCGGGCGAGGAAGATTTAGAGCGCCACTCTCTTCCAGATGCCAGGAAGTGATATTATTATGAAGCACAACAATGTGGCACAAACAGAAATTAAGCCGGACTGAACCTAATCCCTCCACGGTGGTTTCCGGCTGCAGGAGCGAACCTCCCAAACCTCTGTCCCTGCTGCGTATCGGTGCTCCAACCGATGACACCCACCAGTCCCCCAAAATCAAACTCCCAACACTGAGTCACTCATCAAATAAACATGAGTCACTTTTGAGCTGTCTGAACCAAACATCTTCTTTTCTTGGCTCGTTAATTCATTAGAACGACTGCGGAGCTCTGCAGACACCAGCACAGCTTGACAGTTTGAGCATGCTAATTTCATTTTGTTTATTCAACAGTGAAACAAATGATTAATGAGCTTTGTTTGTTGTTTTTTTTTTCTCTTCTTTCCTTCGGTTCGGTGATAATGACCTAATTTTTTTGCTTTGTGTGACAGTGTGAAGACAAAGCAAACCAACAAAGAGAGACACACTGTGAAAAAGTCTCAGGAGGTTGTCTTTGTTTGAGAAACTTGTTCATATTTTCGGCAGCGTTGACACATATGTTTTCTGGCTATAAATGAGAAACTAGTCCACCGACTTGCGGAGAGGTTTGCTGGTTGTGGAGTCGGCGTTGTACTCTGCACACCTTCCTCCATGATGGAATAATCTGAGGCTTGTTGTCAGTCACGGTTTGCCTTTCGCACTAAAAGCTCCACAGCACCAGTAGGAGGGAAGGCCAGTCATGCAAAGGCTTGACGCTCATCGGATTTGATGGCTCTTTGAAAATGTTGTTACTCATTGTGTGTTAGTGTGCTGTTTTCAGGATGGGGGGGTGGAGGGGGTAATTTCCCCTACTGTTTGTTTTTCGCCTCAAAATGTCCAGAACACTTTGTGCTCCGGAGCCTGTGAAGCACGGGGCAGAAGTGATGACTGTGTCACGAAAGGGCTCTCCATTAGCCGTCCATCTGAAGCCCGGTCAAACCACACATCAGTGTGTAATCACATGCTGCCACACTCACGTTTAATCAATCTAATTTTTACAAGCCCTGAGGTTGCATGGGGTGGGGGGGGTGGGTGCATGTGCTCTGTGTAA